>OY987242.1:12558082-12859723 GCA_963920765.1 Ulota crispa
AAAGTATTTGAAAAATTCAATGATCTCAAAGAACACAAGAATATGGTATTTACTTATTAGTTATAAATAAATTCTATTTTGAAGCAATGTCATTAACCCACAAAAAACTCACAAATGCTCACACAAGCATGTCTCTTCTTCTTTCTAGTAATAGAAAACTAAATACTTTATCAACAAACTAATATACGTACCTATAAGATGGATCCATCTTATAGGTACGTATATTAGTTTGTTGATAAAGTATTTAGTTTTCTATTACTAGAAAGAAGAAGAGACATGCTTGTGTGAGCATTTGTGAGTTTTTTGTGGGTTAATGACATTGCTTCAAAATAGAATTTATTTATAACTAATAAGTAAATACCATATTCTTGTGTTCTTTGAGATCATTGAATTTTTCAAATACTTTTGTTTGTTTAGCAATGTTGACCTCCTCCCCCCTTTTATAGAAATTTGAATTCTATTACCACTTGCACAATTGTCACTCTAACTTTACTACATCAAAAGAGAAATAATGCTCAACAAATCATTTATGAAGTTTTTCATTTCAAATTACCCCTTCCCTTCCACACTTGTAGCACTTAAACATTCATCATTACTTTAGAGGTTCCTTCTTGTGAACATCTAGACACAACAAGAAGCACTTGATCATTACTAGTTATTCTAGTGGTTCCTCCTTGTGGACATAGAGGGAACCAAAAGCACTTAATTACACATTTGTTTTTTAGAGGAGTTTCTTCTTGTGCACATAAGAGAAACCAAGAGCCATTTAAGCATGTCTTTTTTTGGGGGTGGGTTAGATTTGTCAACATAGTCTAAATCAAAAAGCACTTAAACATTTCTATTCTTTTGGGTGGGTTGGGTTTACAAACATAGAGGAATCCAAATAGCACTTAAACATTACTATTTTCTAGGAGTCCCTTCTTTTGCACATACATGGAACCAAAAGCATTTGAACAATTTTTTTTTTGGAATCACTTTTTTGAACATACAAAAAGCCAATGCCATTTAAACATGCTTTTTTCTTCTAAGCGGGGGTTCCCCTCTTTGAACCCGTAGTCAACAAAAAGCACTTAAATCAATTTTAAATACGTTGGAGGCTTGTTATTGCCTAACATGCAAGGCAAAATGAACCCTTAAACAAACCCACATCTCAATGGTCTTTTCATCAATCACGGTCAACCTTCTTGGAATGTGATTCAAACATCAAATATCGGAAATTTTATTTAAATTTCAATCACTAAAATTTAATTTGAATATCAATCATGGAGGAATCAAACCTCTTGAACTGCCCCTTGCAGCATAACAGTCCTACTCCTACACTAACACATATACAAACACAACTAATTGAAGCAATACTAATTGAAACAATATGCTTAGTCCAACTTTGTACTAATTGAAGCATGACATAAACGTAAAGGAACTCCAAAATTACAGATTTTTATAATTTCAGATGCTAAGTCCACGTTTGTACTTCCTCTAGCTATTCACAAGCTTCAACAACTACCATATACATATTTATAGTAATTCGAAAGCTAAGTCTAGCTTTACCCTAACTGAAGCTTCACATGAATTTCAAGGACTTCCACAAGCAGATTTCCATAATCCACCTCAACCTGAAACTACAAAGTCAAGATTCTAGCATTGCAATGGAACTTTGAATTCCAGCAGCGGCATGAGAACCAAGTTTGTAGACTATATCATTGCCTAACACTCAATAATCCCAAGGCTCCATGGGAGATTTGATCGTTTTCACTTGACAAACATGGATGTGAACAACATTTGATCTACAAAGAAGCACATAGTTGCGCATATCTCAACCATACCTTTGATAATAGAGTCCACCTACACAAAGATTGCCCACCAAGAATTCTTGACCCCAAGCGCAAGTGAATGCTGTTTGGACCATAAAGGCAGGCTTGGTGCACATCAAAACTTCAAAATCCACATTTTCATCATTCCCTTCTTTTGCATTGATTGCAAAATTTTCACCAAGTTCAATGCAACCAACGAGGTCTTCTTTGTTGCCACCATAATCTGCCCACAATTTGCCATCAAAGTTTTCCAAGATAGCTAAACAAACATGCACTACATTGTCAAGAATTAGTACCTCTACATTCCATCTAAGCGTCCAAGCCAAATTCTCACATTTGTCCCACTTACAATCCAAGCAAAAGCAACAAAAACATGCCAAATTCTTTGTGAGCAACCTATTTGTAGAAATAGCATTTACAGATTGGATAGAGTGCAAATCTCTAATTCCACCAATCGCCATAGTAGTAAAAGGAGTATCCTGCTCTCTATCCAATGATGCCTTCAATATGTGCCAAAATACACGTGTCACCATTCTTCTGTTTGTCCCCATGTAACATGTCTCTGGTTTGCAAGACAATTTTTTTTGCAACATCTCAACAACTTGGGCAGCATTTGCAAATTCAGGGCCTTCACAGTTTTAGTGAGCTTGACAAATGAACTGTTTCACAACAGCTCTAGCTCCGTCATGCGGACCCTTCCCGTGCCCCAAGCCAAAACAGTTCCACCAACATACGCAACCGCTAGTTAAATGAGGTATCGGCTAACATAGTACCATGGGACTTTACTTTTGAATTGAGAAGATAAACCATTGGACCAAATCCAATGTTGCTTTGGATGAAAGCCAAAATCATGCAAATCTTTTCAATGCAAGTTCAAACAATGCTGCACAAAATAAGAGTCATGTTTCTTATCATCTGATATATAAAAGTGATACTTCATCAATGCATTTGTACTAGGATCAGTAGGATCAGGGTTAGGGTTTAGGGTCCAACAAATTTGGACCAAAATCGATACTTGGTAGTTCTGCCAATGCATTGATTGCATCTCATTTTGGATCTCATAGCTATAATTTTCAGCAAAATCAATGACAAATACAATTCCATCAACAGGAATATTCTCCAAACTCTTCTTGAATTGCTAATCCTGCCATCTACCAACAAAATTATGCTGAACAAAAAATTGCAATTTGGGCTTCAAATAGTCTATTAACTCATTAGATGTAGTGGATTTGTAAGCAAGGTGCAATTTTTGTTTCTCATCCCCTCTTTTAGTGACAATAGTTTTCATTTTGAACCTCTTCCAAGGCACTTTAATGGCAGATGTTTCTTCTTCCTCAATAGGGCATATATGCAAATAATCAACGCCACAATTGTTGCATAACCCAAACAGACATTTCCGCGCATGCCACTTTGCTAACTGGTCTTTTGGACATATGATTGATTCCCAAAGCTCAGTGGTCCACGAGTACCTCACCTCCTTACTTTGGCAGCCGTTGCCACTTACCTCTAGTGAAGAACAAATCTCTTCACAGTCATAGGTGCAGGACTTGTGCAGCCCTGATTTTTGCCTCATGTTGTTTAGCGCTACAAGTAATTTGGTAATTTCAACTTGGTAAATGCAACAGCAAGTGTTTTGCTCTTTCATCCTTTTCATCCAAAAAGGCCGCAATAATTCAAAGGACTTCCTACCAACAATGATTTCAGGGTAGGCCCTCTGAAACCTAAGGTAAAATTCCATTTGCACAAATTTGCAGAACATTGGGATTAGAGTAACGTAAAGAACATTCTGTTCCAAAAAGGCTCTTCAACACCCAACAATGCCTTAGTTAATCACTATACTCACAAACGTCCAATCATACCAAAATTGAAGACCCAAAGTCACAAATGTCAAACCATATTGCACAAGCCACCCTAAATTGCATCAAAAAACCTACAGACCATCTAACGTCTACTTTTGAAGCACTAATGTTTATACAATCTCCCTCAACAAACGCCAAGATCCAATGAACACCCAAAAAACACCCATTTATAAACATCTGGACTCTCATTATAATCGTTGTCCAACCCTAACGACCATGAACACCCTCAACTGCCTTGGAGGACACCTTCAACTGCAACAGTGTACACCAATAGTCACAAATGTCCAAGCGTATTGCATGTGAACACCCTAAAGGCTTGAACACCCCAATTAAAGACCCGCAGCAACAATCATCCATCCCTAACATAACTAAACACCTCTAACTGCTTCAATGAACCATAGAATGACCAAATCATACCTTCTAAATCTACACAAACACCCCTACTACCTCAGCTAAAGCACAAAAGGAAGAAAATCTGAGTTTGACTCTACTTGGAATCCTGGAATATCAGAACAAAAACCCAAGGTTTCCAACTGAGCGCCCCTAATGTACACCTAAATGACGAAGAGGTAGAAAAGCTCTCTAACTCCAAACTTCAATTGTTCTTACATTTGAGTATATAATCAATGAAAGCTCAAAGTTCCCTTGATGAACACTATACCACCACTAAGCACAAAACAGTTTCTACTCACATACCACCAAAAATCACTTTGTTCTACCAAAACAATATAAACGCTAATCTAAGTTTGTCCCATTGTTCCATAAACAAAACCACACTAGCAGTATTCCAAACCCCACACCGTGCACAAAAGAAGTTCAGCAAACATGAAGGCAATTCCACAAGATCCTAAATCCAAATGGCAACTTCTAAACAACCCAAACCCAAATTAAGTCAATTCTCAAAACAACAAGAAGGTTGATGTGACATACCTAAGTTTCCATTAAATATTGCATGGGCTTCACGTCATACAAGGACACACCAAGTCTCAAATGAACCACTTCCTTAGCAATTGGGCTATTCCAAGTTTCAGTTGCCTACCACATTGCTAATGCTGCCTTTGTGCCTTCAGACAGAACATTAGATCGTTGTTTTTGGACTGAAAATGTCCACTTGAAAATAGAGCTTGAATCCATGGCACTTCTGCAAATGATGGCTTTGGCAATGTTCCTAGGATGAATTTGCAAAGCTCTGGCTTGACCTCTTACGTATGTGCTAGAGCCTGAGCTAATAACTACAATAAGAATGGCATGTTTTGTAGCTAACACTACTAGAAAATTTAGTGCAAAATCAACAGAAAATCGACTCCAAACTATTGATTTTTTTGGTGGCTTTGGACGTGTTAGTTTGGATACTTTTTAACAAGGATTTGTTGCTTTTTTGTTGATTTCTACTAATTTTCTATTGTTTTGTGTTGGTTTTTTGTTGCTTTCTGTTAATTTTGTGTCAATTTTGTGTCAATTATCTTTTATGTTCTTCAGCAATAGTAATTTTTCCAAAATTCAAAAATCAAGTAGAACTAGCAGGTCGCAGGCAGCCAAGCGACCAACCCAGCAAGTGGCAGGCAACCAAGCGACCGACCCAGCGGGTCGCAGACAGTCAAGCGATAGGCCCAGCAGGTCACACGACCCGCAGCCTCTCAACAGTGGCAGGGTTTGAACCCTTTACCTTGAGGTTGAAGTTCAACCACCTCAACCACCACACCACATGATCTCACGCATGCATATATATGTATTCAAAATTCACTTGTACAATATGCGTTATTGCTTAAAGGTTATTTCAGCCTATTAAATGACTTTTTTTTTGAAAACTTAAAACTACAAAAAGATGTCTTATGTAACCTACTATCACATATGACAATTTTTTTGAGATTTCAGATCTTCAACCAAAAGTTATGAAGAAAAATCAAAGAGAGTGTTCAAAAATTTTAAAATTTTTATTTATTTCCACCTCTTTGATTTGTGTTTATAAGTTTTGATTGGAATACATGAATCTCATAATGATTGTTGCAATTGAAGGTTGGCTTCATTTCTATTTATTTTTTAGTTCTAATCTTTTTGAAAACAAAACTCTTATTAGGTTAAAATAGGCTCCATAGTTTGCTAGCTTTAAAAAACATCAAATTTTGAATAGTTATGGGTACAAAATCCCTGCAATCATACAATCAAAATTTCAAAGGATCCAAAAGATTAAACAATATTCTATAATATTTTGATGATCTTTGAATCTTTCTTAAAGATTCCAAAAACAGTTCATAAGATTTAAATTTTTTTGTTGATTTGGTTAATAAAAGAAGGGACAATACAAAAAATGCTCTTGCTTTTTATAGGAATATCAATTATACCCCTAGTATTTTGAGATAATACCAAAAATGCTTTTTTATATTGAAATATCAAATACACTCTTGCGTTGTTTGAAATATAAAAATTACCTTCAATTTTGTATAAAAATATCAATTAAACTATATCCTTGGTTATTTTTGAGGATGTAGGAAGTTCCCATAACTCATTGTTTTTTATTACAAGTTTTTTTCTACTAGAATGACAATAAATTTATAAAAATAGAATCAAGTTTAAATGCAAACTCAATCTTATAGTAAAGTTCTTCAAACTCTTTGTAGAATTTTTGCATATAGATTTATCATTGCAAAAACTATTGCATCAAGTGCATAGTGCTTTTTATTGTGTTTTTTAACATTTAACCCCTAAATGCCCACAACACCAGAATGTGGTGTTTTTAACACTAGAATTTGGCAGCGTGGGCATTTAGGGGTTAAAATAGAATTGCAAGAAGAAGGCACAAAAAAAGAAGAGGTATTTATGATATTTTCAAAATTCAAGAATAAAGATTAACTAGCATTTCACGCAAAACCAAAGGTAAAAAATATTCTTCAAACATCACAAGGATACACTTGATAAATCAAAGTAGTTGAGGAGCATTTTTCATATTTTCTCAAAAGATAAGTGGTATAGTTAATATTTTTCAAATAGCCAAGAGTACTTTTTATAATTTAAATCTTAGAGGTGTGTACTTGATTTTTCAAAGAATTGAAGGGCATTTTTTATATTTTTTTATAAAGAAATTGTGGTATCCAACACAATAAAATGTTGTACATTTTGTATGAACTTTAGTTGAATTTGTCATGTTGTGTCCAAAAGTGTCCAAAATCAACAAGAAACTATTGATTTTCTAATGTTTTGGACAAAGTTTTCTACTAGTGCCAAAAAGATTCTAGAAAGGTGTCAAAAACAACCCAAACTATTCTAATAGTTTTTTATTAAAATTTTTTTTAAAGCACTTTAATGAGTTGAGTCTAAGAGATTCTATTTTTATAAAGATTTTCAAGTGTTTTAACAAATTTCATAATTAAAGATTTAAAACAGATTCTCAAAGATTTCAGAGAAAACTCTCAAAGATTCATGAGAAGATTTTTAAAGATTCCAAAATATTCTCAAAGATTCTCATGGATTCTCATAGATTCCTAAATTTTTGGAAAGATTTTTTAATATTCTCAAGGATTCTAAAAGATTCCTAAAAGATTTCCAAAGATCCCTAAAAGATTTCCAAAAATTCCAAAATATTCTCAAAGGTTCCAAAACATTCTCAAAGATTTCTAAAAGATTCCTAAAAGATTCTCAAAGATTCCAAAAAGATCTTCAAAGATTTCGTAAAGATTTTCAAAGATTCCAAAATATTCTCAAAGATTTCTAAAAGATTCCTAAAAGATTCTCAAAGATTCCAAAAAGATCTTCAAAGATTTCGTAAAGATTTTCAAAGATTCCAAAATATTCTCAAAGATTTCAATAGGATTCCCAAAGATTCTTGAAGATTCTTTAAAAATTCTCAAAGATTCTTAAATTTTGAAAAGATTCTCAAATATTTTCAAAGATTATCATAGATTCCAAAAGATTCCTAAAAGAGTCTCAAAGATTTCAAAATAGATTTTGAAAGATTCTAAAATTTTTGTTAATTTAGACAATGGTGTCCAAATCAACAGAACGTAAGTAGTTTTATACATAATTTTGTTAAATTAGTCAATTAGAGTGGTCAAGTGCTCAAAGCAACAAAAAATTGTTGATTTTTTGATGCTTTGGATAGAGTTTTCTATTAGTGTAACTGCATTGAGGTTCTGGCTGATTTTACCTCCACAAAAGATTGTTGCAGACCATTTAGAAGATCTCTTTAAGCCCTACCATCACAGCCTAGAGGAAGCAACGAAGACAACAAATTACCCAAAGAAGTACTAGAAGCAAGAACTCTTTGCAAAACACGGCCCCTAGCCTTTAGAGTGGAAAAAGCTTGCAAAGTTTCACCAATAGACTGCAAGATTTGGTGAGCACCCCTCCTAATCTCACGTGGAGGAACATCATCAGTGACGCTACTGTGTCTTAGCACCCTTGCTAGCAAACCACTATTTTTGTTTGTACAATGACGTTGTTGCCGTTCTTTGTTTAAACGGTGACGCTTCTCTATAGATCTCTCAAGTCTACCTGCCTTTTGGCAGCTTGAATGTCTATTCTCATTCTTTTGGCTCTCCATTGTCAATAGATTTGAGACTAAGAGACTAAGCTGTGAGAGCGTCTTCCACAGATCCAATGCCTAAACATAAATCCTAATTGTTGTGCACATAGCACAATTGAGAGATCAACACCAATTGAAAATATCGCAGAGCTGTAGCGTACCAGAACGGCTTAGTGCAAACCCTAAACAAAAAAATACAACTTTTGCAATGATAATGCAACCCAGCACTAGCTGCAAACCTCTTGCGAGAACAACAAAACCTTGCAACCCTAAATTTGCTACTCACTTGGTGCAACAATAATCCAACCCTAAACCAAATGACAATACTTGCTTCAAAACACAAAATGCGCGCAAGAAAATTCCCACAAAAAGTTTCAAAATACAACTAGCAGAAAAGCCAACCTCTAAGTTACGAATCCAAAGCCTTGCATTCAAAGTTCGATCCCTCTATAGGACAATGTCAGACCTTGAACCTGCAACGATGATGTTAGGGCATTAAGTTTGCAATGACAATGTCAAGTTATAAACCCTAAAGCCATCTGGACCATCCATCAACAAGCCAATCAACGGTTTGCAAAATCCTGGTTTTCCATGTATTAAAATAAGCCCCAAGAAGCTCTATTCCCAGGCTTAGAGTAACTTGAAATAGAAATCACCAAAAATTCCGTACAAGTAGAAGCGCATGTAGAACTCAGCAAAATATTCTAATTACCAAAAAAAAATTGAAAATAAGTAAAAGACAAAAGCAAAAATGACCTCATAAAATGTAAGGTTAAAAACCGCATTAAAAAGTCCTTAGCATACATTCAATACACATCTACAAAATAGATTTACGATTTTCTTAAAAATATATCCAAATATCCACTAGAATCATTGTCCTTTATACTCTTTTAGGTAAGTAAACCACCTTTAAAAAGTCCTTGAAAAAATTGTGTACAGCAAACTTGTCACGCTCCCATTTTTCAAAAGTCTTCTACACTTTCATGAAATGCTTCTAAAAATATTCTACACCATCATTGTAATTGCAATGTAGTTTAAGTCTTGGCAATGGATTTTTTTTTTCTTTTTAAATTTTTTTCAATATACCTATTAGGCATTTGAAAATTAGTGGTGTGCAATTTTTTGAAGTGTGATAAGATTTTGAGCCACTCAACCATGCTTTCACCCATGGGGTGCAAGCATTTATTCACTTGTACCAAAGTTACTTTGCCTTCAACCTTCATGATTTGAAGGGTTATAAAGGCAAATCCATTTACATTCAGTTTGAGGATGATCATCTGATCTTTAAACGTCCTTACAAGCTGAGTAGTTCCAAGAGAATTGGTGTTCAAGCCCAATGCCAGGAGTTTTTAGTTGCGGGTTTGATTGAGTTATCCAATGGCAAATATGCTTGTGCTACGGTGATGCCTTCTAAAAAAGATATCTTTGGTAATTGGAGTGAGAAGAGGATGTGTGAAGATTGCCGCTCGGTCAATCAAAAGACAAAATCAGATCAATATCCTATGCCGACGTTAGAGGAGTTATTTGATGCAGTAGGCACGGCTCAAATCTTCAATACATTGGATTTGAGATCTGAATTCCACTAGTTGCCACTACGGTTGGAAGATTGGGTGAAGACCGCATTTTGGGGAGTGGATCATAATGGCAGAGATCTACTATATCATTAGAAGTTTCTTCCATTTGGTTTAAAAATGCATTTGTTGAATTTCAAAAGGTGGTAGACCGTGTTTTGACTAGATTGCCATTTATTTGGTGCTACATTGATGATGTTATTGTCTATAGTAGTTCACCTCATGAGCATGTGAGGCATTTGCAAGCCGTTTTTGAACAATTGCGTGAGTGGAGATTGCGCTTGCATCATGGCAAATGTAAATTCTTCTATGATTGGTTCTTATACGTGGGACACATGATAGTTCCAAGAGGACTTGGCGTACAGCAAGCGAAGGAGGATGCTCTTCAAAAGCTTCC
Organism: Ulota crispa; assembly: GCA_963920765.1. Classification (NCBI taxonomy): domain Eukaryota; kingdom Viridiplantae; phylum Streptophyta; class Bryopsida; order Orthotrichales; family Orthotrichaceae; genus Ulota; species Ulota crispa. Next base: position 12,568,240 of record OY987242.1, read on the forward strand.
AACACTTTATAATGTTCCAAGGTTACGTGCATTTCTAGGCTTAGTGAATTATTATTGCCGTTTTGTCAAGAACTTCAGCTTGATTGCCAAACTTTTGACTATGTTTATTAGCAAGGACCAAATTTAGACATGGAGCCATGAGCAGCAGCTGTCTTTTAATACGTTAAAGCAGAAGTTAAGCTCGGCACCTGTGCTTCGATGTCCTGATGTTACTAGGCCTTTTTAACTGCATACGGATTAGAATGCAGTGCAATTAGATGCAATTTTGATTTAGAAAGGTGATGCAAAATGGGAGTATGTTATTGTTTTTGCTTCAAGGAGTAACAACTCGGCAAAGTCCAACTATTTGTGTTATGAGGGAAAAGCTTTAGCTGCGGTATGGGCCATTTTACATTTTTAGCCTTACTTGTATGGGCAGTGGTTCACATTGGTGACAAATCATCAACCTCTGAAGTGGCTCATGGAGTCAGATAAACTCATTAGCAAGCTTATTAGGTGGACTCTACTGCTTCAAGAGTACAATTTTGAGGTTGTTCACCGCACTGATATCACTAACTTGAATGCAGATGGATTTTTTTGCAATCCAAGTTCCTCTAATGAAGATTTGACTAGTGCTAGATAGCACGGGGATTGCAACAGGAAGGCAGTTCCAGGCTGGCACGCAATTGCTTATTTGACTTTGATATCAGGCTCTATGACTGAAGCGGATGATCTAAGTTTGGATGATGAGCTTGAGAAGTCTCAAAGTATTAGAGATGTGCAGGAAGACTCAGTGGTCTTGTACAAATTTTAGCATAGATCATTTTTTTTGGATATTTCTATCATGGAGCGAGACAGAATTTACCATCGGATAACAAGATTCCGTCAGGATAATGGCTTGTTGATTTTAGTTTGGCTGGATGGAGCTAAGCGCATAGTTCTTCGGTTGAACCAGAGAGCTTTTTTGATACGGCAAGTGTATGAGGAGCTTAGTCATTTTGGAGTGCGCAGGATGCATTCTATGTTACGCAACCAATATTGGAGGGGTGATATATATCAGCAAGTTTCTACTTATGTTTCTCAGTGTGAGGTGTGTAATCAAGTGAGATCAAGTTTTAACACCTTATCACCACAATTGAAGCCTTTACCTATCATGGGTTTAGGTTATTGTTGGTCTTTGAACTTTGTCAGGCCGCTTATTGTTACCCTACATGGAGCCAAATACGTATTGGTGATGGTAGAGCATTTTAGCAAATGGATTGAGCTGGTTGCTTTGCCTTAGAATTCTTCAAAATTAACAACTATGGCAATTTTTGACCGAGTATTAGCACGCTTTGGAGTACCAGTTGAAGTCTTGATAGATCAAGGTCAAGTTTCTAGGAGCTTTTAAGATTCTATGCACCAAAGCTTTGATTGATCACCGCACCACCTCTAGCGATCATCCTGAGGCGGATGGTTTGGTTAAACAGGTTGTTTAAACAATCAAACGTGGTTTACGCAAGTATGGATTGCTTTGTGGAAACCATCAGAATTGGAATTTGATGTTATTGTGGATTGCCATAGGTTATCGATTCAGTAGGCAGGCTTCTTTGACCTCTTACAGCCCTTACCAGTTGCTATATGGATAGGAACCTATTTTGTCTAGCTTTGTACAGGAGAAGCTGGCTTCAGTCGTAGACTTAGATAGTCCAGATGTTTAGGCTCAATGCCTACATGATTGGGCTGAGTACTTCAAGAAGGCCATGCCTATGGCTTTGGAGAACTTACACATAGCCCAACATTGAGATTCTTTGCGTTATACGCGCATTCGTAGCGACACTTATCAACCTCAGCTGCAAAGGTTTTCTCAAGGAGATTATGTGTATTTGCAACATGAGGCGCCTATTACATTGGATGTCAAAGCAGAATGTACGATTCTTTGCATGAAGAATGTCTTGCCTAATGGTATTCTCTTGTTGAAAGGCAAAGATAAGCAAAAGTGCAGGGAACATTCCAAAAAGTGTGCCCCTTGTCACTTGCCCATTGATGGTATCGTGCAGCTAGAGTTGGCAATGGTACCAGAGGATTTACCTTGTTTTGTTTGTGGAGAGAAGAAAAACGTGGCTACTATGCTTTTGTGTGACCAGTGCCAATGTGATTGGCATATGGTATGCTTAGTTCCGCCCTTGTCAACTTTGCCTTCAAGAGATTGAATTTGTTCTTGTTGTAGGAGATCTTCATGCCGTGCTACATTTCTGGATAAGCGCTGATAATCTCTTGAGGTCAAGCCTCTTATGTTCGAAATGACAGCGTTGCCACCTTTGTTGATTAGACATCAGATTTGCAGTGTACACGGTTAAACTCATAGGAGATTGAATAAGAGATTGGCACTAAAAACCTACCAAAGGCGATTAACGATGGGACTCATCATTGCACCCGGCCTACAATCTTTTATACTTTCTTTCATCATGTTCACTTGTCACTATTGGCCGCCAACGACATCACATTTGGTGTGGATAGATGCTAAGGATTTTCATTGATTTTGGCATATGGATCCAATTGTACTTTTAGTATAGTTCTAGTTGATTCGCGGGTCTTTATTAGCTAGCTAGGGGAGGCAATTGAGAGCATATTTGTATATATGTTTTTGGATTACATTTTTGCTTTTATCTGCTGTCAGTGATAGTACACAATGTATTGTGTTTAGCAATATTTATTTATATAATAGTTGTCTCGTGATGTGGCTTTGTGGCTATGCCACATCAGATGTATTTCATTAGTGGATGATCTTTGTTTTTAGTAGTTTTCGAGAAGGTTAAGGCCTATAGCACCTCATTCTATTTGGCACCTCATTTGAGGCCACTTAGGGTTTGAAGCTAATTAAGGCACATTACTTCCCTGATTTGGTATTTTTTGCCAAGTCAAGTCTTGTGAGGTGTTTTGAGAGAAGTTACGCTTGTATTGTTTTTCCAAGTTTATACTATCTTTCTAGTTTCTTCTTGCACTCTTGAATTCTTTTGTGATGGAGTGAGAGAAAGCTTGATTGACGCTTAAGTGCTTAGATTTTGTATCTTATCATTGAGAGCATTTTTGTATATATATTTTTGGATCCCATTTTTGTTTTTATTTGCTATTAGTAATAGTACATGATGTATTGTGTTTAGCAATATCTATTTACACGACATGGGTGTCAAACATGGCCATTGGACACTTGATAACTTTGGCTTAGACCACCCCATAACTCAACCACTTTTACTAGTTATCAAGTATGATAACTTTATCACCCACCTCTAGAGGTGGTTGACAACAGTCTGACTAGTTATGGCCTCTCTTTATAAAAGTTATCTAGTGATCTTGTAGCTCTCTTTTAGCACGTTAATATCCTCTCACTACTAAATCCTAAATTCAAATTTATATAATTTTGTGATATTAAAGTGGTAGGATGTGATAATAAAGAAAGAGGGTGCGATATTAAAGAGGAAAGGTGTGACATTAAAGATGGAAGGTGTGATTTCAAAGAGGTTAGTATTACTACTAATTATACTACTAAAATCTCAATTACCTTTGTAATATCACATCCTAACCTCTTTGATGTCGCACCCTCCCTCTTTGATGTCACTCCCTCCCTCTTTGATCTCACTCCCTTCCTCTTTGATCTCACTCCCTCCTTCTTTAATATCACGCCTTACCTCTTTAATATCACACCCTCCCTCTTTAATGTCACACCCTCATTTTTTAATGTCACACCCTCATTCTTTAATGTCACACCCTCCCTTTTTAATGTCACACCCTCCCTCTTTAATATCACTCCCTACCTCCATGGTTGTCTTCCCCGACATGACAACTACTCATGCCCATCTTTGTGACTACCCCATCCTTGTACTCCTCTCCCCATTTCTATGGCCCCTCATTCCGTGCCTTCCATGCCTTTGCCTCTATTCCTATGGCCCCGCATCTTGCGCCCCCCATGCTTGTGCCTCCCATTCCTGTGATCCCATCCCATGTGCACCTGTGCTTGTACCCCCATCCCCATGCCCTCCATGCCTGTGTTCCCATCCCATGCTCCATCCCCATAATTTGGTTTCAGAATCCCATGCCTTCTCATCTCCATAATTTGATTACAAAATCCCATGCCCTCCCATCTCCATCATTTGGTTACGGAACCTCCATGCACTCTCATCCTCATAATTTGGTTACAAAATTGTTGTCCTTGATTACTAAATTGTCAAGGTAGATGACCATTCATGGCAAAATTTAAAACTAGATTCAATTATATATATAAGTCTTTCTTACACGTCGTACCTACAGGTTGAAAAGTGAAAATTTCCCATGACTTAATGCAATTTAAAAATTGTACCTCCACAAAAAAATATTTTTTAAGTTTCAAAGTTCGTTAACATTCATAAGTGATCAATTGACATCATCATTGAAGGCATATTCTTCATCAGTGTTTATAAATTAATATACAAATACACACAAAATCAAATTTTGTCTGAATATTTGATGAATTTCTAACTTTGAGTTTTGCGGTTCAAATAAAATAATCACATTTGTTTAAAATCATCTACAAAATAATATTAATATTAATATTATAATAATAATAATAATATACTTCCACAAATTATTGAGGACTTCATATTTACTAACTATATACTAGTTTTGGATTCATAACTTTGGAAGTTCTCTTCTTAAATACTCTCTCTGTCCCAAAATGATCTTCTTGTTGAAGAAGGAAGGGAGCTAGCCACACTTGCACATAGTCCAAAAGCATGGGCATGCTAACCAATCCCATGCCATCAAGTGAGTGGCTACTGGTGCTTTTCAAAAATGCCTCAAAAATTCAATTTTCAAGCATTTTGAAACCACACTTTAAAAACCAATTTGAAATTCAAAATATTGGAACAATAGGAGGACATCAAACTCTATTTGTAGGTCTTTTTTTTTTTACATGGTTCTTTTTGAGCTTAATCTATAACATTTTGTGTAATATGAAGATCATTTTAGGACTGAGGGAGTATTAGATTGAGGATGCAATTACGCTATAAGAAAAAATGTTCTAAATGACTATTTTACAATGATTATAAATGTCCATAGTGATTATAATTGAGTCATTTGCTAATCAATGTGAACATTTGTAATATTGTGAACAAGTTGTTTATACACATCTTTCTTGAAATGTCATACATATCTAAATACTTGAGGATTTTGAACAAAACAAAGATGCTCTAAATTTACTACTTCCTTAGCAATTTTGAAGACTTTTGATAGATAATTGTATTAATTTTTTGGAATTTATCTACACAACACAATTTGAAAATATCACTAGAAAACCTTTGTCATATTAATTTACAAACATCTGATTTCAAAATTCAACTTACAAGTTGCTTTTATTTCTAATATTGTAAATTTATTTTGGATGGGTTGAACTCATACTTGTTACTTTGGGCAAGTTTTGACCATTAAATAAGACAAACAAGCACTTGGTCTAAACAGCACAAATTGGTGGTCCTCTCCAATGTTGTGTTTTAGGGTTTTCAACCTTAGAAAGTATGAAAACTACCACATTTTACCTTCACTGTGTGACATGGCCTTTGATTTGGAGAGGTGATTATCCATGCAAATATCATGGCACAATGATTAGGGTGCAAGTGTAAGGTCTTGGCAACTATGTGCTTGCATGGGCACAAACGCAAATAGACAACAACAGTAAGTGGGAGAGTGCAGATGTCTACATCATGGCGCAAACATTTGCACCTAAACAATATCCACACTTGTCCTAGCATTTTTAGTTAGACATTAATTCGGCACCTTGGCTATTACATCCTTGTTACCACCATGCATTTGCACCCATGCACATGAGTTTGCACATGGACTCCATGTTCAGAAGCATGTGTGTAACTAGCATGTACAAAATAAGTTCACATTTATCTTTTTTATTGTTTTTTAAAATCAATTGGGAGTTGACTACATCAAATAAGCAAGCAAGAGCCCAATCAATCAAGTCCAATAGATAAACAAGCAAATAAACATTTGGTCTAATGTGACAACCCTAGCTTAACTATGGGGTTATCAATCAATGTGATGCAGCGTCTTTTTTTTGGGCTGACACATGTCGCTTGCCCTCCCAAGAATGGGGAATTCTACAAGGGAAGGAGACCCAGTGGCCCAATTTCTAACGAGGTGGCCTCATGAGGGCCAAAAAAAAGAACATTAGTGTGATATGATATGAATGGCAAGTTTCTTATTCCTTATATGCAGCACAATAATTTTGTGTGTAGTGAATTTTGATACAAAAAAAAAGCTACTACCTTCTAATTAATTTGTCTTTTTTGCAAATAGTAAAGTACACACCTACAAGACCTACCAACATTTTATAAGATTATTTATATTTTACAATGGTTATTATTCTTGTGTAGTGAACACTATTTATCACAACCTCCTTATAAACTTCTTCCTGGACCAAAAAAATGACTTCATAACGGAAGAATGCCATGTAAAGTACCTTTTGGCAATAAGGGGTAAAATTTCCTTAGTGTTCTAGCATCCACTTTCAAATACATATGCAAAGTTATAAATTGGTCATCAAAGAAAAGTGGGAGACTATGAAGCATCTCTCTGCAAAATTCAAATGCCAAATTTTTAAAGTGTAAGATTGTTCAAAATCCTTCAAAAATTTACCATTTGTTGGCAATATTTTCTACTTGATTGGAATCCAGATGTTCAAACTTCCACTGCAACCTGATTTAGTACACTCACGTATTTGACATTGAAAATTTGGCAGCATGCTAAAACAATGCATTCATGACAAGTATTGCAGGCTGCAAAGAATAGAAAAATTTGAGACATCCCGCAATTTCAGTTCCAAAGTGCCCGAGCTTTCACAAAACCAATTTGTGTTGAAAAATGTAGAAGCAAAAGGAAATTTTTCTGTAACCTACAAAAGGAGCTCTGACAATGGTTCCAACTTCCAAGGAAGAACCATATAAGGCTCACTTAGCTAGTCCATTGACAACAAAAAAAACCTAAATTTTAATAAAGCGCTTGCTTTTGCAATTGAATCAAACTTTGTATTTCCAATATTTTGCAACACTTGACAAAAAACAACAATACATTATTACATTGCAGGAAGGCTAGATATAAACTCCAGCCAGAGCAATGCTTCACCCACTTTTTGCTTTTGCACCCATACACACGGCGAGTACATTGCACAAAAGCACATAAAGATTTGTCAACAATGCTTTCAATAAAGAATGGGCTATTGTAGGAGCTCACAGATACTATCATACAGAAGATCCTCTACACTGGGAGAGATCATAAAGCATGAGGAATGTTGTTTTCAATATATTGTCAAGATGCTCCCAAAAAACATTAGTTTTACTGACAAGAATGTTTGATTTGAAACCCTCTGTACCTGTAGTCTCAACCTCTGCAACTGATTGCCTGCTTCCATTCAAACTTGGAGGTCTTGGTCTTGCGTGGTCATTGAACCCTAGAAATCCCACATACCATTTTGCTCTTCTTCCTACAAAACCAACCAAATACAAGTTCAGTATGACGAGCTCCAAAAGTTTCAAAAAGACGTGTACCACTGCATGTCAGAAGCATTTATACCCTTTAAGAGAGTCAAGAAATTTTCTCATTGAAAAATTTCATACATTTCAAGCAACTACATTAAAAGTATAAAGTTTTTACAATCCTTTTAATTGGATACAGTTTGGTATTGCAACGACAGTTTTGGTACAAAGATGCATGGCATGTGGCTATGCAAGTACAAGGAAAATGAGCCTCACATTTTACACATATATATAGGGTAAGGTCACACTAAAGTGGAATCTGGAAGCTCACTTTGCACTTAGTCATGTGCTTCTCAAGAGTTAACTATAAGGAATCCAAGCATTCATGCTTCTGTTGCTGATCACTCTCCTGCTTTGCTTGCACTAGAAATGAAATGCTTCAGCTATGTAACAGAGGACCCTAAATCCTAAATCCTAAACCTAGCATACTACACACGTTCATCCTCCAATTCTTGTGGTACTAATAAAAATCCCCGCAGATGAAATGCCAACATGCTCTAAACAAGTTTCCATCCAAAAATTCAGCACCAATGTACAAAAAGCTATAGGTGTGGAGAGGACTATATTAAGAGCTCTAAGAGCTGGGCGATCTGAGGCATATCTGTGCTACAAGCATTGATGGCTGCAAGCGCACAGGCAATCATATGATGAGTGCCTTGCAAAAAGCATTCAATTTTATTCTTGTTGAATCTGATGTTATCACGTTCTCGTTTCATTTCTTAGTATCATTCTCTGCTACAAAATCAGAACGCTTTAGACAAAATTGATTCTTTGCACAAATTTGCAAAGAATGACGAGAAAATAGGCGTAGAATTAATACTCAAGAAGTCGGTTGTAGGTTGCGCTTTCATCATCCCCTCTTTCATCAACTTATGCCAAGGCTACAAACTTCAAAGATGGACTGCTTAACAGTCTTGGGGGGTCTATTTGGCATATTTTAGAAACCACATACGGCTTAATATAGAGACAATTTAATTTAGTTGAGGTGAAAATTATAAAATAATTAGAAGAAAGGTATGGGTCACTTAATGTAGGGACGTGTATTATAAATAATATAGCTAGGATTCTAATCTGGTCCATTACATTTTTGTACATGTAATATAGAGGCTTATATGTGGATCCTAGGCAGAAAAATTAATAGTACAGACGGTACACAAGGCAATACAACTATACTGGCTCTGTAGACAATGGCATTCAGACTTCAATAGCATTTGTCCATGTTAGTGAGGGGCTATTTAGGACATTTGTAGCAACACATGCATGCATTTCTTTCACTCTAGCTCTTTCTAGTCATGCTAGGCAATAACATTATGCAGATTGTATGACACTTGGAGCTAGGAGTCATGGCATTGCTGCCTATGTGGAATTGTGGATGTTCATTTTGTGTTTGTGAACACATACACATTTGCTTTTTGCATTTGCTAGCGTGGATTCATGGTTGTTTCATTTTTTCTTGTTCATGGTTGTTTCATATTTTTGTTCATGGTTGATATAAAGATTCACTCTTTAATGTTTTGTGCTGTTTAATTTTTTGTTTTGGTTTTCAATTCTGTCTGAAAAGCACTAAACCCCTAAACACCTAAACCATGAAGGTCTGTGTCCATTGTGCTCAAGGTGAAGTCATACCCTAAACCTCGTGCCCTAAACCCTAATTACAAAATTTGAATGTCATATATGGTTTTGGGCTACTTTTTAGCCCACCAACTAAACCTTTAAACTTTGCTTTTCAATTCAGTTTTTTTCATTATAAAGAATATAGTGTATCAAAAATTAATTTCACTTTCACATTATAAATAATGATAGAGTACCAAAATATAGGCCATTTTCAAAAATTAAGTAATTATAGAGACCCTTTTATTCCTAGTCCAGAGATAAATAACCCCCTAAAAAATAACCCGTCACCGTACGTGGTGAACAAAAAATACAAAGAGTGCACCCTCCCTTCATGTTAACGGTAACAAGGTATATAGTATTTTAATTACAGCCTGCGGGACAAGAGACATTGCACCAGGTAAATTGTTTTAACATCACTTGTCCACAAGTTTGTAACCGCTAGTCATGGTACACCAAGACCTGCGGGTTTGGTATGCAATAGCAATTTGGTTGGAAAATCAAACAAACAAAACTAAGGTAACTTCACCTAAATATTGTAAAATTTCCTCAAATACAATACCTCAATCACCCTCGCAACGGTTACATATAGATTTTGTGAATACTATTGCACATCAACACTAGTAGAGCTTGAGCAGAACTTGAGTCGGTTTTAGATGGTCTACAAATGAAACTTTGAAGATTTATAACTTTTGCACACGGTATCCAAAAAAAACGTTAGTTGATGCATTACAATCTTTGAGTATACAGGTAACAGATTCTAAATAATTGAATAACAGAAAGTACACTCATGGCTCAAAGTGTCGCAATTATTAGGAGTGGGTCCCTTGTTTCTTCAAGAAAACAACAAGTGGATGCTGCCATTTGATTCTAACAAGATCTTACCTACTAAATGTTTGGTGTTGCTAAGCTTGCAATCATCTCCCATTGTGCACATGCACAATGATTGTGAAAAGCAGGCCTCAAAGTAGATGAATAAGGGCAAAAAGCTGAAGCTACGACACTGTCAATGCTCGTATAATTGGACTTCAAAAATAACTAAAAAATCTTGGAAGTAAATGAAGTCTACTGCCAAGAAATAAAGGTAAGGGACGATTGCATCGATCCCTAAACCCAAAAGAAAAAAATTGATCAAAGTGAAATCCACATTGTTGATCGCAAGATGGAAATCCAACAAAAGAAACAAATCATGAAACAAATACCTGTGTACTTGCATCACAAAGAATTTACAAATTGGGTGGAGCTTGTTCCTAAACTTGAACCCAAGCTGCCTGAGGAACTGCCAAAGATGTAAGGGTATCTCTCAAATGATGCAATTGGTGCAAGAGGGGAGAGCTGGGGGTTGATTTTGAGGTTGGCAATGGCAAGAGGATGTTGTTGTGAGGGTGAAAGAGGCAAAGGAGGTCGCACGCTTGAGCAGAGCGCGGTAGAGGACACTAGAGGAGCAATTGGAAACTGGGAATGTATGTCAATATCCAGACACCTGGGAAGCAAAAAAATAAACAAAAAAGACAAAAGAAAAAAAAAATCACCAAATGGGACAATGAGGGCATCCAATCAATGGGGTGGGATTTGGTCTGAATTTGGGTTCCAAGGTATATAGCCATACTCGACCATTTAAAGGTTTGGGTACCGCAAGGTCTTGAAAAATTCATGAAAAATAGGATTAGCTTTTCAACAAGCTATTATGGAACGTAATTTTTGTGGAAAGAAGTATTGTAGACTATTTTATATTCACCCTTGAGCGCCCCACAGGTCACATTCTGGCCTCCCAAGATCAGATTTTGCAAGAAATAGAGTCCAAATCATGGATGTATTGTCTTGGAATTGTACTTGGGTTTAGGGTATGGTTCTACTCTCATGCCACATAGAGGGCGATGGGGGTTTCACCACTTGTACAAGCATGGATTGTGCAAGTCAAGTATGACAATAGTATGCTAGAACTTCATTTCATGTGGTTTAGGGTTTAGGTGCGAGGATAGAGACCACCGACTATGGCCAGTTCCATACTTTTAGGGGTGTTTTGGCACACATGACTTAGACTAAAGAAGGGTTTTGCGGCTATACCACTAGGAGCCGTGCCTTTGAAGAGGTCAAAGCCTTAACTGTACCCCGTCTATTGTCCACTATGTTGTGTGAGCCTTGCAACTTTGGGCCTCTAAAAAAGCACCTTGTAGATGTCAAAACATCTCCAAAATTGGCAACAAGCAAGGTACTTGTAAATTGCACCACCTGCCTAAATTTCATCAAAAGAAGCCTTCTCTAAGGCATGAATATTTGCATCCATAGCCATGGAATCCCCCAAAATTGGCAAGTTGCTACATAGTCAACTGTACATTGACTATTATAATCTCCAAAATAGTGCAATCAAAAGTTTTGCAAATTTTTGGTCGAGTGCATCAAGCATCCTTTTTGCTGTTTTAGAGGTGAATCATCCCCGATCTAAGTTCCCAACTTGGGGCGTACAATGTTTTCTAGCATGGTCCCCCTTGGCCTCATTTTCTCGATTTCAATGTGGGCGCGTAGGGGTGAAAGGGCAAAGTTACATTTAATAGGGTTCCTAAAAGCAACTCTAGACTCCTTTGAAATTGCTTGGATGTGTTCCTATACATGTACTTCACTATCCCAATCCCAACCCTCTCAAACTGATATGTGGCAAGATTTGCTTGTGCTAGTAGTGTTCACTACTCCACTTTGGGTCCACTATGAGTGGTAAACATTTCATATGTAGCTCAAACGTATGGCTTTTGGGACCGGTCGAAGAAAGGTGTGTCTACCTCACCTCAAAACACAATGGAGCAATTCTCACAATGTCCCAAGTCCCACTCTCAAGTCCAAGTTTAACTTCATCTATCAACTTTATTGAGTTACATGTAGGGAATTACTACAGCAACACCCTATATTGTTAACGAGACACCCCATATGAGCATGAAATTTGATCATCTTGTGCTATTTTTTTTTTTTTCAAGTAGTTCATCATGCATTCAATCACTATCATTTCCTTGAAAGAAAACATGACAAACATAATTTTTTGTGAAAATATTATTGCACCCATACTATTTTTTGATGTATTTTGCTTTAAGTAACTCAAAAGTTCTATATTTTTAGTTTCAAATTTTAACACCTTATCTTTTTAAGTATAGACTTAGAATGATAAAGGGGAAACAAATCTTTCAATCCAAACAAAACAACCATCATTAAAAATCACATTTCATGCTCACAAGTGGTGTCCCATTAGCAAATTAGGAAATTAGGGTGTCACAATAGTAGTTCCCTACATGTATCTAATTTAACGATCTCAAAAAACACACCAACATATCATTTGTAAAATATTACTGATTCTTGAGTTCGGTTCTTATTTGGGTTGCACCCAACTATTGGAGCAAAACCTCTCAAGGGCCAATTTTTTTTTAAATGCTATGTACAAGCATTTTCAAATGACTTAGGGCTTGAGACTTGAAACATGGTGTATAGTTACAAGTTTTGGTTTACAATACCTCAATTAATCATATTCTGAAATTTAATGAAATTTGCAACGTGTGACAAACGAAAGATGGTGAGAATGAACAACTTTAGCTTCCTTCCAGCTTCCCAAGGCGTTCAGGACACATTCAATCAAAAGCCTGGAAGAAACAGAATGTGTACCATTAAAGACAACTGTCTAAGGAGAAGAAACTTAGATAAAAATAGTGGTATTGATCCCATGTAAATCTGCAACATTATGTCATGCAATACGTATGCTGATCTCAAATCAACCCTCATACCATGCCACACGGCCAGATAAGAAAAATCTCTCCTTGATTATCAAGGCAAAGAAACTGCAGACCAGGAACTAATTACACGGATCTAAAAGCTATTAAGGAATAACACTCAATCTTCTTCTTCAGCTTCCTCCAACCACTTCGCAAATGGCTCCAGACCTTTCACGAAAGTTTGCCTGGTCCAGAAAGAAAATAAACTCAGAACACTACGAACAATGTACAGAAATGAGAGAAAGAAAGAGAAACAGAGAAGTGTACTAAATTTTATCTACGTGACAAGGAAAAAAGACCGTTACCTGCCCCTAGGGTTGGAACCCTTCTTGAACCAATTCAACACTGTGTCCTCTGCCAAAACATCCTGGTCATACAATGCTCGGATGATCTCAGGAAACAGCTTCATCAGTTTTGCGTCCTCATAGCAATGTATCTGGATCTTGTACATTAAGTCCATCTCCAGCCTTGCAGATGTGCAGAAGGCACCCAAAAGTTTGCCCCACTGTTTCACCTGTACAGATACAGACAGCATGTGAGTCCCTCTACTTCCAAATAGTCATATAACCCTACAAGAAACAGTCTAAAAATGGAAAGTCTAATTGGGAGATTGTTAAATTAATCTAGCAACTTTGTAAACATATTCTGTCGTTCAAAAATGCAGGGTATGATGCCTTCTTTCTACTGGTTCAATTTGTTGCATTCCTGAAAGCTTTCTAAATGAATAACTCAGTTCCTACGGATACATAAAAGGCTATGTATTGATTAACAAAGAAGAAAACCCACGGTTAAGACAACGTCTTCACTGAACAGGCACAGCTTTTTAAGCAAGCATGACTTGTCTACTGCTGTCACAAAAATTTCCAGCTCACTTTTATGGCGTACACAATACAAATTCCGGAACCCTAACCTGATGCAGGGCCATGTTCGAGTTCTGCTGCTGATTCTTGCCAGACCACTGAACAGCATCCATGATGGAATCCCAGATTGTCCGCACAACATCCACATCTGGCAAGGTTACTTCTTTCCGCCTCATCTTCACCAGCTCAATCACGTCGTTCACATTCACGTCCTCTGCAATCATGTCAGTCATGGTTGTGCGCAACTCCTTCAGCTTCACCTCAAATACCTTCTTCGTATTATACTCCACAAGCACACCCAGGCCTTCCTTGCTGCAGACATCATGGCATTGTCCAATCAGCATTAACTCTCAACATCAACGCCAACCTCAATGTCCCAAAAGGCAATTACCACAGACTACTTGCGTCCTGTGTCAAAAACCAAACACAGCATCATAGTACCAAACATAGCAATCATGCAATCGGTGCAACTGCCATACTTGAAGTGCTCCGCGAAGCCCTCGATCGACCGCTTCTGCATCGGAAACAGGTCCAGTAGCCGGTCGTCCATCTTCGCACGCTTCAAAAGACTCACCAGATCATCCAAAGTGTTCTCCACCAAGTACACCTTGAACGTGTCCGTCACGAAGTACAAGACGATGCCCTTCGCGATCAAAGTGTCGCTCATCAACGCAGAGAAAATCGTTTCGGGAGGCAGTCCAGATAGCTTCTGAGAGAATGTCAAAGCAGTGAAGATGGCCAGCTTCTTCCGATCCTCAGGTCCAAAAAGTTCCTACAAACAAACAAAAGAACTAGACTCTGAGCGAAGAGAGAAAATAAACCTGAGTTATAGTAAACTTCGTGAAAAAGAACATGGATCCAATTGTTCACTCATCTAGCTTCAAATATCTGACCACTAAGAGCAAAAACTCTCGACGAAAGATCATCAACAACCCCAGAAGGAGCAAGGATTCGTGGTTTAAAACACAATCTCAATTGATCATGTTGTGAAAAAAACATACCAGATTTAATATCACCAGAACCAACGAAGAAATATTTTAGGTTACATGTCAGAAAATTTTATCAAACAAAAAGAAAGACCCTATGTGACTTTAAACTGCTATAAAATCATGACATAATTTCGAACCTCACGGCCTTTAAAGCTTAACATCCAGGTCAAGCGATCTTATTTACCTTGGGTTCTGGTCCAGCTAAAGGAACTTAAATTTGAAAGCATTAGGTTATGTAAAGGTAATAACTCACCAAAGACTGCAACAGCCGCTTCATCACATTCTCAAGAGTTTTGATCATGAACGGCCGACGCCTGATGATCTTCTGCAAGAACAACACAACAGGGAGAATGCTCTCCCGGGTGTCCTCGCAGTTCAGAACCGAGTACGGGTGACGTTCCCCTTCCTCGGGCTTGGTTGTTCCCGGCTGGTTGCGCCCTCCGGTGAAAACAACCTGATGCAAAGCAGTGATTCGTCAATAACCTAGATCGACATTAAAACGTAAAAACATAAACACCAGGTTAACTGCGGAGAATACCGTCAAAGAGAAATTGGCAATGATATGGAGTTGCATTGTGAAAGGGCCTCACCTCAAAGAAGGTATCACCATATCTTGAGAAGTCGAGTTCAGATCCATCAATGTCCTTGGCAATAAGTTCCTGCAAAAGCAAAAGCAAATAAGCATCTGACCTAATCCACCCAGATCGCACTTATGAAAAAGTAAAGTGTCAATAGTAAGCACGAAAGAAACAAAACTCTTGTTGGAGCATATTTTAATACCAAGTCTCCCTGGTGCTCATTGTAAATTTGCACCACAGCATCTGAAAATGTTGCAGTGTCCAACGGAACTGCTATGTTCCGTTTGCGGGTTTTGATCCGCGTGCCACTGCAAGCAATTAAAATAAACAACTTTCAGCTCAAATGCATCCACAAAATATTGGCAAAATTGTTCACAAGCATATTCTACAGTTTTCAATGTCAATTACGTAGAAACCTAAATTGAAAAGAAAAGAAACACGGCAGGCAGGCAGTCATCGTACCCAAGGGTCGGTTTCTCCTTCGAGCTGCAATAAGAAAGCAACAAACCAACAGTGATTAAATGAACAAGAAAGTGAATAATACATATCTGATTAAACACAAAAAGCACGGCAAACTCAAAAGGACCTTCTAGCCCAGAAACAAGCAGTAGGGTATATCAATAACTTTCTTAATTCAAAAAATCGAAGCACAGGCGTAGAGGCAAAATTCAAATAGTTACAAATCAATCAAAAATTGCGCTCTTTTCAAAGAACTTCGAAGGCAAAGCATGCTAGGGTTTGAATCAACGAAAAACATCGCCCTCATAATCCAACAGCTCCATGTGAATACGTACACCACCGAGGCAATAACTTGCATCGAAATACGAATGACACAAAAGGAAGAAACTTTACTTCACCAGAAAGAGTATGAAAGACGAAAGCTGCAGAAGAGGTGCAAAGGAGATGTTCTCACCACATAACCAGCGTGCGATGGAAACCCTAAACCCCAAAAAGACAAGATGCAGCAAAATACAGGCAAGAGAGAGGGGCGTAGATACCTCATAAACCAAAGCGGGTATGGGAAGGGGGTGGGTAAAGTGGTGCGCGGACGGGAACACGCAACGCTTGGGAGACGAACCAACGCCACGGGCTCTCACAACGGCACGGCTGCTGCGCAACGAAGACCGGACTACTTCCGCAAAATGACCTAAGCTTGACTGCCCTGAGAATGAGCTTGGTTGTGCACAAGTGCAGCAGGCGAGCGCAGGTGAACCATATATACCCCCCTGCGACCGTCCTGCGACCGTCCTGCGCCCTGTTTCGGGGTGTGGGGCCAGGGTGGAAAAGCAAAAGCTCCGCTTTTTCATATTTCAAAAATTTTGTGTTTTCAGAATTTTACCATCTAAGGTAGGAACACCCAGTTTGAGGGTTTTGAACATGATGAGTATCAATAAACACCTAGCAAATTATAGGATCCTAGTAGGAACAGAAAAATAATAAGCTTGCACTTTCAAATGTATTATTTGAAAACTGTGAGAATAAGTTGTGAATTTTTAAAGAGCAAATTGCCATTGTACCCATAATCAGCATTAAGGTATCATGTTCACATGTTGTACATCCTTGTAATTACATCTATTTACTTCTATAAATTTTTCAAGATTTTAAATGTGAGGGTTATGGAGACACCAATGCTTATGGATATTCCTACACTTATCTAAAGATGGAATTTGGAAATTTTGAATTTAGATTTGGATTCATAAACCTAGCTTTAGTTTGTGGACCTTGGTGGAGATTAGAATTGAATAATAAAAAAAAGGGAATTTATATATGCACATTGGGAGTCAATATTTGCACACCCCCTAGGAGGCAAATTATAGATTTCTACCATCAAAAAGCTAAATTTGAGAATTGTGAATTCAACTTTGGATTTAAAGACCATGGTTTACATTAGAGCCATATAAAATTTTGCAATTGAACAACACCCAATGAAAAAGCTTATCCTTTTTTACAAACAAAAGTAAAAGTAACACATTTTCCCCTGACTAAGTTTTTTTCATTGGATGTTGTTCAATTGCAAACTTTTATATGGTTCCAAAGTAAACCATGGTCTCTAAATCCATGTCTAAATTCAAAATTCTCAAATCTAGCTTTTTGATGGTAGAAATCTATAATGTACCTCACAAGCACTACAAAGAAACCATTGTCAAATCTTCAAAAAGTTGACAAAGATTGTGACCTAATCTACAATATACTGTAGATTAGGTCACAATCTTTGTCAACCTTTTTGTAGATTTGACCCTTGTTTCCCTGTAGTGAGGGGATGTGCAAATATCTACCCCGGTGTGCATATATCAATTCCCTAAAAAAATAGGGAGCAAATTATTACTATTATCCCTGCTTGGAAATTTACCTGTCGTGCAAAACGTGGCGCAGTGCGCTTGCAAGGGAAAATATTGTGAAATGTGAGCGCAATGCTGGGTCAAACCCACTACCTACCATGTAATCTTAATAGGTATTGTTTATGTGTTGTGCAAGGAGGCCTTACTATAGCTGGATCACAAGGTTGTACCACACATGAATTACGCACATGTCATCAAATTCTTGACTAGCGGTTTGGGAGCTGATTAGGCGCTTTTTGCCCCCAAACAAGCACATGCAACCAAAGTGCAGTAGGCCACAAATTTCTTTCTTACCCTCCTTTGCCTGAATTATCCCATCAGCCTTGGGTTTTTACTTAGTTTAGGGTTTAGTTGTTTCTTATTGTTTTCATGTTCAATTTCAACCCTTGCAACTTGTAGCTCTCTACTGCAGGTTTAGAATTAGACCTTCTTTTGCAGCTTCTACCAAGTTTTTGTCACGTTCTCTTAAAATTGATTCTCTAGTTTTAGATTTTTTTATGTTCATTTTTTGTTTTTGTTTTTTTTAATGAAGTACTATTATTGTAAGAATCTTGAAATAGAGTATGAAGCATGCAATTCTCATGATGCATTTTGAAGCCGTAGTTTCCATTATGCAACTTCTAGTTTTGACTTTAGAATCAGTTTTACAACGTTTGTGTGCATTAATATAGTGCTCTGTATTTTTTTTGGGACGTATGTGCTTCTACACAACAATAGACTTTTTTTTTGTTGGTGCAATGCCAATTATGTGAATGCTCCTATCAATGCTAGGAGACAATTTCACAATGCCATTTACAACTCTTATAGTACCATTTTCTACCTTTGGCTTTCCTAGGTCAATGATGATATTATCCATAGATGCTACTAGTTTTGTACAATTTCTGCCTATTCTATGCTTCATAGCCGCACAAAATGTTTATTCCGCAAGGGTGTGGTGGGTGATTCCTAGGCAAAAAAACTCATTGGAGGTACGTTGAACTATTAGTTTGGGCAGCAACTTAGGATATATTTTACTGGAATCAAATGAAAAATTATAGAATGAACCTTTAAGCGTTAAATGAATTAGTTACTCTACTAACACTTTATGTGCGGTCAAAAATTGTAACTCTATTAAGCCCCAAGTTGAGATCGAGAAGATTGTTGCTTAGTATTGTATAGATTTGCTCATGGTTTATCTCTAAGCATTATGGTAGATTGCTTCCAGATTGAAGATTTCACTATCCATAAGTACGTGGACATAATCTCTGACATTTTTTGTAACAAAAATAAGTTATTCTGTACATGTATTAGCATATTCTCAAGAGAACAATTAGAAAGCATCATTGCTGGTTTCGAGCACCTCACAGGCTTGCGCAACATTTGCGGTACTATTGATAGAATACATACTTCTTTTTTTACTTGACTAGATAGAAGCGTCACTCTTTCACAGAGTGACTTCTTCAACAAAAATAAGTTCTATTCTATTGTTGTACAAGTTGTGTGCAGTACAAACAAGATTTTCTAAAATGTGTGCACAGGTCAATTTAGTAAAGTTCATGACGGAGGGCAATTCAAAGTCTCAAGCTTATATAGAGACCTTTGGAGTCGGTCTATTCTCTAGATGCCAATTGTAGATGTTTGAAGGACGTTGTGCACTCTATATCTGATAGATGACTCTGCCTATTCAATCTGCACCTATTTGCAGAAGAACTATAGGCATATACAAGATGAAGTCAAAAAGAGATACCATCACGGACATAAAAACATAAAGATAATTGATAAGAACTAGAAATGAATTTGGATTCAAAGAAGAGGAACAAATATCAAAGGAGATAAACAATGGCTCTAAAAGATGTGTTGTTGAGTCTGAATAACACTTCAGCCTCGACTTCTATGTATACTCTGATCTAAAATGAAAGAAATCTAAAGTAAAAGAAATATAAAATAAAAGAAATCTAAAGTAAAAAATATTTTAAAGTCAAAAGTAAAAAAAAATCAAACGTTTTGAAGTAACATTTTTAATATTATCTCATTCTCAAGCAACAAGTCTTAAAAGGAGCCCTAGATTTATCCAGATAAAATTGATGAAATTTTTGTATCATTTTTGGTGCATTTACAAAATTCTCGGTTGATTCCCACGTTTGCTTGTTGATATCATAACCGCTCTAGTGTACCAAATACTCTACTTTGCTCTACCTTCGTCGGGAGTCTAATACTTGTTCCACCTCATATTCATTGTGGTTCTCAATTTCAACATTTGGTGGTGGCGGTTGTATTTTTCCTGGAAAATATGACTGCCAATAAGATTCTAAAAGAGATACGTTTTAAACTGGATGTTTTTTCATAGAAACTGATAGCTCCAAACGATATACTACTGGATTGATCTGCTTTAAAATAACAAATGGTTTAAATCTCCGGTAGTCTAACTTGTCGCATGGCCGCTTGGTCTTAATATTCCGTCAAATAAGCCATATCTTATCTCCGATTTGAAAATCAAGTGCTTAATTGTGATATTTGTCCGTAATTGTTTTGTAAGATTTTTGGGCGGATTATAGTTGAACTTTCAAAATATTTTGAATTTACAATAATTGCCATATAAAGTCATCAGCTGCTGGGTTACTATTTGTTGGTGAACTTAACAAATCAAGTTTTAGATGATAATTATAATTGGAATAAAATGGTGTTTGTTAAGTCCTTTAAAGAAATGACGTTATTCTTAAAAGAAATCCATAATAGCAAGAAGTTCCTTATTGGGAATCTTATAATTGATCTTGGTAGCAAAAAATTTCAAAAAGTAAAAAACAATAGGATGAAGCTTCATGTCTTCCCCAGTTGTGAAAGTACAGTTTCCAAAACAAAATTTGAGATATTGATTTTCAAATAGAATGCACTTGAAAAATTTTGGTATATTAAAATTGGAGCTGTAGTAAATGCAGTCTTTAAATCTTGAAAAGCTTTATCCGCTAATGGTCTCCACTCGAGCTTGTTATTGCTTGTCAATTGGGTAAGCGGAGTAGCAACTTAAGAATAGCCCTTGATGAAGATCTGATAAAAGATAGCAAAACCAAGAAAACATTATACATCTCTAATAGTCTTTGGAACTTTTGAAGACAAGATAGTTTTCATCTTCTTGAGATCCATCTTCAAGTCTTTTGTAGTTGCAATGAATTCCAAAAATTTCATCTCAGTTTGGTGAAATAAACGTTTCTCTAATTTAGCCTAGAGTTCTCCACTAGTAAAAAAACGTGTTTAGCATTACATGATATAAACGCAGATTTCACGTTCAATTGAACGTACTTGGCTAACGTACACACATCCACTGATTTTTGTTCACTTCTTTGTTACAAACATACATACATAGTCGTGTTCAAAAATTATGCGTTGCGTTTTAGATTCTTTTTCATGCGTTCAGGGAGGAGAAGTAAAAGTCAGGTTGACCTTCCACGTGTTCACCAATAAATCCGCAACGACTAGCTAATTATTGCCAAATGGCAGCATTTGTAACAACTGCAATTATTCCACCACAAGTGATGGGTTTTGGAAGTGACTATTTACGGTAGCTTCTATTGTACTTCCGATTTTCAAATTCTCTGCTTGTACTGACACGTGCTACGACATTACTTGTTCTAATGAAAAAAAAATATAAAATATATATATATATATATATGATGTTTAATACTTGTTGTGAATGAAGTAATGCCTTGTTTTAGACATATCACTGTATTTCTAATTTTGATTTTATTGTTACTGTGAACGTTTTTGAACGTAGTTTGCCGTCATTTTCTTTGTTAAGAAACGGTTGCCAGAGCATTAGTCGTTTAGAACATGTCTTCCTTCCTATCCCAAGCAACATCCATATGTTCCTCTGAATACATAATTTATATGGAAAGTGATCACCATCAAGCATTGCATATGTTGTTTGGGGTATCTATTTCTGAGCCATAAACACCCTTGTAGTGTTCATTCTTGAAAGAGTATGTAAAACTGTCCGTCGGGACCATGGTTCTCAATTGTCTGTACATATACTTTATAGAAGGCATGTTCCATACATTTGAAACAAAAACAAATCACGTACCACCTTCGCCAAAAATTCACTCCAAAACAAATGACTTCTTATCTTCTCTGACGTTGCCGACGTTTGTTTCAACGTCGTCCAATTCAATGACAGTGCAAATTCGGGAATCGTAACAGATGTTTTGATTTCTTTACTTTAGAGGTAAACCAATGTATTGTATTTTAATCCTTCATTATGAATGTGTATAATACATAAGACATCAACCCTCTGTACGTTCATGACGGATTCATAAAAAACTCAGACCCTTCAATCATGCGAATATTATTATATACAAAAACAAAGTGCTTATTCTGTGATTGCACGGTTTGCACCCACCTTATTCCATGTTCAAGTTCTAAATGAAATCCCCTTCATTCATTATCTTCCCCTTCAGGCCTTCCCTCTTTTCAATACTAATTACAGTTCAGTAATCGTTCTTCGCGTGGTTCAGCTCTCTAAACTTCCATGTTCAATCCTTCCGGTAATGTCTCTACGCCATTAGTTTTAGCACACCATTTCTGTTTCGATTAAATGTAGATCCTGGACATGGACACGTGCATATTAATAAGAATTCATAGTATATTTCATCAGCATCTCTATTGTTTCTCCTCTAACATATTATGCACTGTAAGTCTAACTAAATAATTTGCTCATTAACGCTATTTCAAAGTGCATTCCTTTGTGCTTTCTATATTGTATTGCTTCCAAACATCTGATTTTGTCATTGTATGAACTCCATGAAATCATATAATTCCCTCCAAACTGTATTATCAATACACTAGTCCTTTGCGACTGTTGCTTCTGCAATGGCAATATTCCGTTTACCATGTCTTATGACAAACCTTGTACTCTATCATATATTCGTTCCATAGATATGTTAATAAGGGTTTTATTGTAATTCCATTTGCAATGTATACCCACAAATACTAGTGAACATAAATTATTACATGTACAAGTACAACAAACGAGCATTCCACTTACCTTCGAGTCCATGACAAGTGACAGATCAATCACTTCATGCCTATTAATAATTATCAACATCTACAAGCAAAGTACAAAAACAATGTTTGTTTCCTCCATAAATGGCATCGCATCCTTATGTTTGCAGATAAAAATAATGAGTTGCACTGATTTCCCTTATTGTGCATTAATATTTCATTTTTGCATATTTCTCTCACCGACTCATTGCTATCATGTGTTTCAACATTTAATTCTCAAATTTGTTATGCTAGTTCTACAAAATTACAAATACTGCATTGTCCAGTTGTGAGTATGGTGATTTACGATGACACTTTTAGTATGAATGAACTATATAGAATCATGTTTCCTAACTAATCAATTACATCAACATGTAAACATTCTTGCAACATCCTTCACTTCACAATCATTGACATTGAATAATAGCAAATATAGAATGTTCACAAGGAAGAAAACATACTTGCTATTTTGTTAAGGGTATCGCCTTCAAAAACTTCAAACTCTTTGTTCCTGACAATATATGCAACTGCACATGCCGTTCATCAAAAATTTCAGCCAACAAGGAAAAGCAATGACATCATAAATTGTCATCTTATATCGTCTACAAATTAAAACATAGCTCACATACAAATTCCTCCAGCTTCAATGTTTTGTGCACATTGCCACTTCTTTGGTATCATCGGTTCATTCACCCCATTACAATTGACTATCATGTTCATGCACAATGTACATTAATGCTCATGTATCACTCTCATCCAATAATTGTTGTTTCAATCATTGACACATATACGTAAATCTCAATTAAACATGCTTCCAAGCTGTTATAATTGACACGTTATGCTTTCTTCCAGTTCTTCAAACTTCATACACAATAAATAGAAAATCACTATGTACAGTAAATGTTTGCCACAATTTTGCCAAACATTATTACATGCTCTAATGACGCACAATACGCCATTCATGAAAATGGCTGAATTCACTTGGTCCTACATATGCGCACAAAAACGCTTTCACATGCTTCCCTTTATTCTTCATTATCATTGATTCCATTGTATAAATACAAGGGCCTCTTTGTGCCTAGAAAAAAAATTAGTACACACTGTTTTGTAGTGTCAAAGATTTTCAAAAACATTGCTTTCAGACTTTTCGTCTCTCCCATTACAACAGAATAAACCGCTTCAATTGCCAACTACCACCGGTAACAACTACTTCTTCCCCTCCCCACTTCCCGTCCTAACATTACTTCTACTATGTCATTTCCATGATTGGACTTGCAATGACATCAGCAAAAGCACTAACTCTCTCGTTCACAAATTAAGAATTAGTAAAGGCAATATTCTCCAATGGCATGGACAATCCCACAGCAACTGTATGTAAATTTTGGTATCTTTTGTGAGACAGCACCGCCAAAGATGGCTCCATGACATTGTAACTTACCTTTTATTTCACACAATCTGATTCTATGTTCTCCAATACTATATTGTCCTCAATTGCTGCGTTTAGTGCATGTGACTACATGATTTGTACTGACCCCACATACTTCTAATTTAGCTGCTAAAGCAACTTTGCTAACATAACACCGGCATCGACACTTAAATTCTTATACAATTACACGTGTGACATGTCACAATTTTTACACCGTACTGCAAGAGAATACTAAGATATTATAACACTTACTACAATGAACTCTTACTAATCAAAATATTGACTATGTCAATAATCACCTCGGCCGAGTCCATAAACTTCAAGTTCGTCACTACTACATTATTTATGCCAACCCACATGTTTCTAGCATTGCAATTTTTGAATCAACAAATCCAGTTCACATTATTTATGTCATATCCAAGATCATTTACTACAAAATCTTATTTAACGTAAAATGCCACTTATTCAAGGTTCTCCCCAATAGATTACATACGTACTCACTAGGTGCTGTATCATCCCTTTTTTACATACTGGAATTCTTTGTCACAAATGAAATGGTGAAACCATCAATTCTACTTTCTATGCTCACTCTTTGAAAGATACTAAGTTTCCACTACGTATTCTATTTAAATAAGCCATTACATGACATGGAAGTTCTCCTAGAAATTGCACAATACATGTTCCACAAACATCTGATTGTGCCGTTTAAAACCACAATGCACATTTTACCTACAACAATAGTATGACAAATTCATGGCATAATTCCATATTCCAATTTGTCAACAAATGATTGCAACAGCAATTTCATGGCATGACTACTTACACAAGATTGTTGTACCATTACACAAATTTTTCAAACAATGTTTCCATTAATACTAGGTTACATTATGATTATTGTAACCTCTCAACATTCATAAAGCTCACATTAATATGTCATCCACCTTCCATGACGCCTCGCTTCCTATATTCAAAGTTTGTATCACAAGATAACATTTATGGAATTTCAAGTTCTTGTCCCATTGTAATCAAATTGAAACTACTTCTTTCAATTCTACAATTGAAAAAAGGAGTGATTAGTATTATAAGTAAGTGAAATTCTTAGCATGTCTTCAAGAAGATGAGACTAGGAAATACAAAATAAATATAAAATCAAGGAAGGGGGTTCAGCAAGTTTACCAGACACTTTGCTCAACAATGACTACTCTCACATCGGTACCTCCTACCATTATTCGCGTCCATTTTAAAATCCTATCATCATAGCAAATATGTACGTACACACTGTATTTATTTGGGGCAATCCAAGAATTGTAACAATTACTTAAGTGTCAATCACTTTGGTTCATAATAGGATTGTATTATTATTTGTTAGTTCTTATTGAATTTGAGGAAAAACAATACCGGTGCCCTCTTCAACACACCACCCACAAAAATAAAAATATACACAAAGTCACTAAACGTGACAATCCGTTACAATTTTGTAAGATCTACTTGCTATGGACAATGTGTGAGCAGATGTTATGAGCTCTGGACTAATTGTGGCGTTTTAAATAATATACGTCATTGTTAGCTAGCATGTTCATTGCCCCACTCTAATTATCACCGCTTTAATGTAAATTACATGTATTGAACATTAGCAAACCATGACAGGATCCACACTCTTTTGTAGTGTTCTTGATGCTTTACATAAGACGAGTTTGATGTTCAGTTGTTCACTACATTCACAAATCCAACACCCCCCTCCCAATTTAGAATAAGAGTAGAACTCCTGTCACCAATCATACTCATAAGGCGGAACTGCAAGTCTAGTCGCCAGTCCCAACCACTACTCCTATATTTACATTTCACTGTACACCAGGATAATGGATTTCATGATTTTTTGCATGCAACGCTTCTCATTTCTTTGAAATTGTTGAACATAGTCTTCCATTGGTGCCGGCCACCAAATGCTGCATTTCTTCAGATATGCCTTTCCGAGTGTTGAACACTGGACTTTCCCATCACTGTCTAGATCCAAATACACCAAGGCCACATTAGGACAGTACACTCTCTTCACACGTAGTCTAAGCAGCAACTTGTCAGGCGTAGCTAGCATTATTATTGTGTCACCTTCAAACTCCGATGTCATATGTTCACCCACTGCTATCACTTTTGACATGTTGGATTTCCCAAAAAGTTTCAAATACCTCACTGGAACATATCCAACCTGAATCCAAAGAAACATTAGAAATGCGTGAATGAAAGATTAGACTTACAGCTTCTACCCAATAATAATAAATAACTTCACAACATGAGTATTGTGGAATACAATGGAGCATTAGAAGAACAATTACTGCCTTATTAATGTGAAATACATGTATGTTGCAAAACACAAATATGTATGTAAATCCGAGTATTGTGATAACGCCAACTTACAAACCAAACATCTTGGCACCCTTATGAAGGGCCTCTTCACTTTCTATTTTGTAAAAGTCCAAACATATTGTCAGAGGGTGCCTAATACATCCTATACATATTGTTTGGATTTATGAGCTCATTTTGAGTGTATAGTGTACCTTACATGTCTCTATCTACAAAACTAGGGAAATGAATTGTAGTTCAACCTTTCATTAATGTGCATATCATTCATTACTTTGTGAACACTATTTTGTTCATATGGTATTTATAGGTTTTTCTTGGAATTGGAACTTCAGTGAAATACAAAAGGCTAGCAATGAGAGTTCCCTGTATACATACATCACCTAAAATCTTATTGGGCAAAATCAATAACGCACACATCACAATACAAGCCGAATATGTGAACATTGAAACACTTACCTTGCCCTGTCTCTTGAAGTTCTTGACTCGATCTAGTTTTGTAGGTTTTCTTACATTCCTGACTTTCCTGCCCATAGACTCTTCACCACTTGTACTCTATACATTGACTTCCTCTTCCATGTTCAATAGCTCTTGCAGAGGATTGCATATAGTTTTATGTTTTCTCCTCAAGCGTTGGGCACTTTGATCAAGATGTGCCACTGATTTCTCTAATACCTGTCCAGTACTTAAGAAAATATATGGAAAGACGGTAATGTTATATTGACAGTAACGGAACGACCTCAGTTACTCACAACATGTTCCACTGCCTAGATATCTTAAGAAAAGGAATGGCTCTTATGTTATAGAACTTATCAAACCTTCTTTGTAGACACTATTTACACTGAAAATGTAAAGGTTGAAATAATACGTGCTCAAAATGTACCCAAAATATAAGTGAGTACGTTCTTCTGATGCTACTTGAATGGAAAACCACATAAATATAAAACTCATAATTTTTGGAATATGTTGTATAAGACTTGACAACCAGCGTGGACTACATTAACTTACATGCTCTATGTTTGTCATGCCGTCCTTCTTGTTCGGATCTCCACTGCTATAAGTGGCGCTTGGCATCTCTGCAGATTCCCTCCTCAAAAATACCACACATCTTGTCTTCAGCACAGAAGGACTAGTACTCATGTGGAGATTGGTAGCGGAGGGTGGAATTGTTCTCAATGCTGTCAAAGTCGTAAGAGTTGGCTTTGTCGCTCTCACACCTGCAGGAAATTCATCTTTAGCTTCCACAACGCTGACAACATGAAACACAGGCTTAGCCACTATGTCAGATCTAGAGGTATTGTTTTCCTTTGCGGAGTCCATATCGTCTTCTATAAACTCCCTAGACTTCTTGCTGAAGTTGTCATCTAGTGAATGCCGTTTTCTTCTGATCACGCCAAGTGCATTCATGGGCGCCTGAACTTCTATATTGACTAGCAAAATAACATTGATCCCAAAAACATCTTGGTCTACTGAATTTGCTGTATGTTTTCCTTGACTCCTGCATACATAGCCCTTGCACTTCTTCAAGATCGGTTCCCATTTCTCCAGAATTCTTGAAATACCGTCATACATTGTTCTATTTCTTTAACTGCAATAGTAGCGGCTGTACTCATTGCCGAGGTAGTGCGCTGACGCTTTCTCTGCGCTGTCTCCTCCTGCACAACTGCCCGTTCCTTTGCCACGACCTCTTGGATTACGGATTTGGGGGGGTCTTGACCTAGCTAAATTGCTTGATATCATTCAACAATAATAACTTGCATGAATTCAGATTCTTGTCAGAGTTTCAATAATCATGTAACTATATAGTATGTGAACTACTGCATGCCCGTCATTTTTACTCTAAATGTTCAATATAAGCTATGAACCTAATAACTACGGTAAGACATAAGTAGATGAACATAGAGAATGACACTAAAGCTATAATGAGCTAACAACAAGCAAAGACATTGTGAGTTGAATAGGATTATTACAAGTTACAGAAACATCATCATCCACTGATAGGTTGTTGCAATTGTGAACAGGTTCCTCACATTTGTTTTGATAGACACTGATATTAATCACTCAATTCAGATGCTTCAGCTACAAAGGAGCAGTACATGAACTGCACGCAAGATAATGTCTTACCATCTCCAAGGTAATTTTCTTCTCTATAGCTATTTTTGTTGTGTTTTCACTTCCTCGTCCTTTGGCAATATTGGCCATTCTTGCAAACCTCTCCTAAGCCGCTTTAGTCTTCCTCAATTCTACCATCTCATTCCATATTACTTCAGGTAATTTTAGAGGTCAAGGTTCACCCGCGTCTATAGCTTGGTTAATCAAAAACCAATGACAAGTTAACACTCCGCCGGCTTCCCTTCTCAACCACTTGTCGCTTAGTTTAGTGGCATCTTTGTAATACTAATAATCATGGAGCAATCTGTCTGTTATTTTGTCCTTTGCTTCTTGTGTTTGTTTGTCCCAACCATAAATTGGATTCAGGTCCTTTGGCAAAGCAGCAACGTCTTTATGGAAGAACGGCAACATAGTCCCAGTCAGGTCCCCAATGCTGTTGAGGCAAAGAGGTCGACAAGGCTCATCCTCTCGTGGAGGGCCTTCTCTCACATTATTTGATGGAACCAAAACAGTGCTTTGTTGAGGAATGTCATTCTCCATCGAAGGAACGTTGGATGCTCCTACCAACGTTCCAGCAACTGAGGCTCCCATTACTAGCGGCAATTGTATCTCTCATCCTCTAGGGTCGTGATTAGTACGGTCTTCTAGTACTTGTTCATTTAAGCCGAGCACTCTACCATGGCCATTGTAGGAATACGTCTCTATACAAAACAACTGAACGTGAACTAATTTTGAATGGGACATACAACACTTGAATTGTTTAAAATATTTAATTGAGGGTGTAATTTAGTAATTGACTGCAAAAGTGATGCAAAAGACGAGAGTACATTCAACTGCATAAGTACATACTATCAAAGTATGTTCTTTGACATGTTAAATCACAGCATTGAGAAAAAACGTTTGTAATTTGTAATAACATGTTACAAAAAGTAATGAACAATGACATGTTATAAATGTTGCCTTTAATACAGGCGCTACATATTGCATTATCTTACAAAAACAATAGACAGCATTTGCAGAAAGTACCTGTTCCAACATAACGCTTGCTGTGCATTTTGCAAAAACTAATATAGGAAATCATCAAATTTCTTCAGAATTGCGAAAGTGTAATCCACTCAACCTATCACATTACAATTATAGTACCTTACATAACAAGGCAATGCCAATTTTATACATTCCAGTTATATGAACACATGGGTTGCTATGATATATTAGCTACCTCCTATTGTAGAACATGACCAAATGGTTCAACTGGCCATTAGTACCTATACTTTAAATACCGTAGCACAGAGCAGTAGATATTACGTCCATTACATAGCTACAAAGACCTGAACGTACAACCAATTCTCAAAATCACTCTTGTAACTATCAAATGGATAGTATCCATTGTAGAATGACGACATTGCATATTCATTATTGTGGTACTCATCCTCTAAAGTCAGAGGAATGAAGTCCATAGAACGTATGTGTCCAAACTCATAATTAAGCATGTGCTTTAGGTGCAAAAATACTAGCACTTCCAAGTACTGATGAAGTCCTACATTGTATTCCTCAAAAGGGTATGACTCCAAGTCTTGCTCATGTTCTACATTGGGTTTTTCATAAATAGTTAAAAAATCGAAGTGGTTCATCATTGTGAGATACCAATATTCAATTGTAATAGTGAAAAGAACGAAGTTACAATATATAGAAGACTACCCAAATATGATAGAACCTGCATATTATGTATGGAACAACATTGTTCACTTCAACATTTCTTCCCTATGAACGCTGAAATTACTTATATGATGATCAAGGTAGGGATCTTGTAACTTCTATTATTGATTCATTTCTGTGTATTGCTCATTCCTTATCAAATTACATAGAGAACTCTTTTGATTTAATAGACATTGTAAGTGTAACAGTAAATTTTTCCATATTGATTGACCAATTACCAAGCATGTATTCCTCACAAATTATGTCCATGAAATATGTCAATAGCATTTCAATCTTTACATTTAGAAAATACACATCCACATTGGGTTCTGTGTTGAATAAGCCATTGTCTTTATGTGAACCTACATTTGAACTTGAATATCAAAGACATTGAATACTTTTCATTTATAAAAACTATTGCTACGATGCGTACATGACATTGGGAATGATAGTACATGACCAATACCAAATTCGAATGTCAACATATTTCAGATGCATTCTTTAATGATAAGTACAAATCCATTTTAGACTTGATTGAACACCTTCTTCAAACCTATGGACTTTGCAATTCAGATGTAATTTATGAAACAAATATAGCAATCGTAGAAGTATTGGATGCCCAGTACGCCATGCAAATTCTAAAAGTAAATTTTGTAATTTAGATTTTGATTGTCAGTGCTTATCCTAGATGTTTCATGATGCCACACATTATAGTGGATTGTTTCTGAATTGAGTAATGATGTTATCCTCATCCTATAAATATATTTCAACATTTTGTTGATTAGAATATAAAGACAACTAAATTTAAATTGTTTCTAAGAAACGTAGTGGTAAAAAAGTATACCGGAACTGTTGTACCTCTTTGGTCAATGTAATGTGGTCTGTCGTCAAAGTACCTACCGTGATTAGAGTACATGCCTAGAAAACTATTATAACCTTGCCTTTCAGTAGACCACAGCTGTCGATATGTAGAAGCGTAGGATTCAGGGAATGATGGACCATACCTTGCATGGTAATCGTTGAACCACTCGCTAGCCGGTCTTCTCATTCCAACGCCTCCGATGAACCCCCCTTCCATTGGCCATGGAGGACCGTGAGCACCAAGGTTAAGCCTTCCATCTTGTATTTCCAAAGCATCCTGTGCTTGTATCTGAGGTCGCATTTCCTGATTAGCAGAGTTGCCCCTCCTCTCTATGTCCATTGTGTCCACAGCATGAGGTATACCTTGTTGGGTGACTTCATTAAAGTCTACGGGATTCTGACCTTGCCTCAATGTCAAAGCAAATTTGGTGTGCTTCTATTTTGCCTGAAAGGGTCTTTGTCGCCAGTCAACAAAATCTTCTACAACCTATTGTAAGAATATAATGAATCAAAATATAAATAAACATAGTATGCGTTAAGAATTTACTTTAAGTTGTGATTTTCAAACAAACAATGCTAGGGATTTCCTATCTTAAATCCAGACCATATGATTGCAAGACAAAGTCATATGATCAATTCAAGACAAAATTCCGTGTTTAATTATCCAATTCAATATTTGGTAAACAAAATTTCTTTTATCAGCAGTCATAACCAAGAACAAACAAGACACAATGTCTCTAACATCCAATAAGTCCTAATTTGTATAACATGTTCTCAACATGATGCAAAGTATGTCTTATTAGTACACAACATATTGTAGACAATAAGTCTTACTCAAACATGAAACATAATTGAAATGATTCAAAACATAAGAAAAAAACAATAATAAATATCGAATGACTGCATTTTTTTTGGAAAGGGGATATGATAAATTGCAGAAGGGAATAAGAGACAAAACTACAACTAAAATGCAATTGAACGGTTGTGTCCACCAAATGCCCTACTCAAATTAACCAAAAAAAAATCCTTGAACAAGTCCGACCTAACAACGTCATTAGGATTGCGTTGCTGAACACCCTTCCCGGAGGTGACGTTACCCATTGCATTGTAAGCTCTGTAACACGGGAGACTTCTAAAAAAAGACTTCTACAACCTCTCTAAAATTATCATTCTAAAGTTGTCATACTTTTTGGATACCAAAATTAGATGTGCAACTACTCCTGTGTCGGAGAGCAATACTTTTTGCAATTCATTTATTATGTACAACAGCTTTCATTACAAGAACTAACACAAAGTGAATGTTGACATGTAGAATTGTACTTTCTAAGCCTCGAAAGATCCACTTTATAGTCAGCATTCCACTTTTGGACGTCAAGTTCCTTCCATAGCCATTTCAATCCGAGTTTTGTTGTCAACAATGCAAAACAAAAAATGGCCACATAAAACAACAACAAATTCTAAACTTTGCAGTGATTCCTATTTCCCGTTAGCAAGATTTCTAAACAAAATTCCTAAATTGCGTGGGCATGTTAACATAATGTAACCATTTCCTAAAGTCAAAGTTTTCAAAATAACCTCACTCCGACGACGTGATGCTTGGTTAGGGTCTTCTATGATATGCGTCGGATTGGAGGCAGGTTTGTTCCGTCGCATTCTCCTTAGCGCAACTAAGTCAGGGTCTAGTGCTTGCGCTTGCCATTTCCGTCCCCGTCGCGGAGTTTTCTTTGTGGAGGTAGCACCCAAGTCTTTTCCCGCCATAGAATACAGATCCAAGCGCAGCTGCCTCAGCAAAACCTGCTGCTAGTAAGTCTTTTTGCACAACATCTCTAAGGCTTCTCTTTCTACAATTCTTCAGGCGTTCATACTCACTGATTTGATCATCTCCACTCTCCACTGTCATTAGTGATGTCATAATTTGCGGTGAGTAACAAAACAAAGTGTAGGAGGGATGAGACTTCAAGTGCGGGTTTGCTAAGAGTACAATCAATAGTGAGGGCTACGCAAGAGCAAGCATTGTAGAAGTTAACACGGATGGACATGTGTCACTTAATATTAAAAGCAATCTAAAATGTACAATGTCATGTTGTCCTTGATGTTTTTTGGGGTCGTTGCCGACATGGTATTAAGTAGCTTAGAAGAATGAATACGCGCATTGGGTACTAAAGAAAGTGAGAATTGTGCTGGAACTCAATGTCATTTGGATCTTAGTATTTCAAAACATTTAGATAAAGCTGGACAGAGACCTCTTCATATGTAATAATTCATCCTTGTAAGTTTTTTATGTTCAATATATCAACTTGGAAGTCCAAAGATGGAAGGGGGTACGACATAAAAAACTGACGAGTACGAACACGCAATGCTTAATTTGAATGACATGTTATCTGGAAAACAAGTTTACTCCATTCAATTTTTATATTTTAAAGCTGGTACCTTCTCAAATGTGACAGTCATTCTTATATTATAAAATTAAATTCACAATGGAATCTATTCCTCAGCCGTAGGTGTAGGGGTTATTTAAAATTAATCCTAATAATACTTGTACTTGTATGTGCAAAGTACATTCTAGGATAATTACTCGATATTCACATTTGTGAATTGTGCATAAAATTATTGTCCTAGATATGCTGAGTACCATTACTTTCAAAACATGTGTTCATGAAGAAAAGTCTTTGGTGAATGCATTTGGGAATGTTCTGAATGGTTTGTCATGTCTGTTGGTTATACAGAAAGAGAATTCCATGACTGTCATGACATGGACGTGCAATTAGAGAATAGCGGGTTTTGTAAAAAAACTCTAAGTCCTTCACGTCAAGCCTAGCCTTCTATAATACAAGGTAATCTTTAACTTACAAATATTAGTGTAACACTTAAAAATAAAAATGTAAATGAACATACGACCAAATTCACATATTCATGTGGATTTGAAGGCATCATACTTTGTCCAAAGCGATGAATGGTAGAAATGGATTAACCAAACTCAAATTTGCACAATGTCTAGAATGAATAAGTGAGGATATGTTTTTGAAAAGGAAAAGAGCTCAGAAACCATGTTTCTTCTTTTAGATGTATGCTGAATTCAGTAGCGCCTGATATGTCAAGACTAGAGCACTAGCTCAATGTCACATGTTGAATTACGTATTTATAGTTGTTTGTAGTGATTGATGGTGTCGAGAAATATGAAATTGAGAGTGAGGGAGGGAGCACTGTCTTTGTAATTCCCAATTGATGAGGATCTTACAAAGTAAATATTCTTGTTGCTTTTGTTACATTTCTAATACTGTGAACCTTGAAGGGAAAGTTCATATTTGTAAATATGGAATTGCATGATTGGTCATCATATAAAATTGTACAGTTGATGAATCTAAACCCTTATACTATTATGCAAAGGCTTCAAAGATTGTGCTTCAAATTTTTATATTCAGTATACACAACAAATTCCACAAGTTCTATGATATTTGCCTGTAATGGTCACCATTAAAGCAGATATATTTGAGCATGTTTTACTAGAAGTTGTTTACACTTGTCTGAATTCACAAATTTTTTTCCCTAATCTAAAGATCCAAATGAGGAATACGCATGGAAGGTTTATTAGAAATTGTTAGTATCTGACAGTTGTAGTGAAAACGATGCAGAGATGCCAAGAGGTTCTGCTATACATGTTTCCAAAGAAGACCTGATATTGGAAACAGAGCAGAGGATTGCAAAATCCCATGGACTTTCTTCATACCAATGTAATTGTAAACAATGCCATGGTGGCAAACAATATATTCCGAGGTCTATACGTGAGCATTTGAGAATGCACAGAAGCAATTCTTACCTAATGAGATCAATGTTGGGAGGGGATCCATTGGACGGGTACCCAGAGGAGGGGATTTGGGTTGATGCTTCAAGCAAAGAAATACCGAAGACCAATGTTTTTGACAACTCAAACTTGCATAGTGAGTACGCAAAGCAGTTGGATCCCTTTCACGACGTTCAACAATAGCTATTTGATGCACTGGACTTTGGATACCAATTGCGGGATAATAGTGAGGACATTCACAATGACACTGCAGACAATGACAAAATGGAAGATGGAACTGACCAAGATGACTCAATGTACAAGGACGCCACGCAACCTTTGTACAAGGGTGGGAAGGTCAGCATCATTTCAACTACAATAGTGTTGATTAACATGGCAGTTATCATTAGCAATATATTTGTTGATGAATTATTCAATTATTTGTCTAAGGTATTGCTTCCCACCAACAATCGCCTTCCTAGAAGTCACTATGAGGCCAAGAAAATTATAAAGAAACTAGGTCTTAATTATGACATCATTCATGTTTGTCCTGATGGTTGTGTTCTTTTTCGTGGTGACAAAAAGAACCTGCAACAATGTCCAAATGCTAGTTGTGGGAAGTCTAGATACATTGATGGGTCGAATGTCATTCCAGCGAGAGTGGTTTGTCATTTTCTTCTAATCCCACGATTGCTCCAAATGTACCATTCACCAGCTATAGCAACGTTGTTGCGTTTCCACTCAGAGAATCTCAACAGTGACACCTCTGTAATGAAGTCTATTATGGATAGTCCCACTTAGAGGCATGTGCATGAGGAGATCGACCCTAGTTTTGGTGCGGAGGATAAAAATCTCAGATTTGGGATGTCATTAGATGGTGTTAACCCCTTCTCGCACAATAGTACAAGCCTTTCTACCTGGCCCATTTTACTTCTTATCTACAACCTTCCACCATACTTAGTGACAAAAAAGTTCTTCATTCAGCTGAGTATATTAATATTTGGAAAGTTATCACCAACAAATGAAAATATAGACATTTTCATTAGCCTGTTAATCAAAGAGTTGCAAAAGTTGTAAAGAAGAGTGGTGGCACAAGATTTTTCAAAACCAACAAATTCTAGGTACTTCAAGCTAAGGTGTGTTCTATTGTAGACACTTTCAGACTATTTGGCTTATGGCTTGATCTTTGGTTTATGTACCCATGGGTATAAAGCCTGCATAGCTTGTGGTTTGGAAACAGACTCTAGATGCATTGCATCATGTAATAACTTGGATTCCCAAAGACGTGCAAAGGGAAGGAAGATGATCTACTCATGCAGTAGAAGATGGACCAAAATTTTCCACCCATACCATACAAATCTTGAGTGTAATGGGCAAGTGGAGAGAAGAGTTGCGCGTAGAAGGATAAGTGGAATTGAAATGAAGAAGTGCGGCGAAGAGCGGGACGCATACATTGCAAAGGGAGGTAGGTGTGGTGCAGATAATGATCATGTGCATCAGCACGGAGTGAAGCGTCAATCTGGTTTATTGGACTTGCCTTATTGGGAGGTAAGACTAATAGACCCCTGATTTTATGTTGTCATAGTTGCTGCTTCTTATTTTTTATTAAAACAA
This sequence comes from Ulota crispa, assembly GCA_963920765.1. Taxonomy (NCBI): domain Eukaryota; kingdom Viridiplantae; phylum Streptophyta; class Bryopsida; order Orthotrichales; family Orthotrichaceae; genus Ulota; species Ulota crispa. Next base: position 12,604,755 of record OY987242.1, read on the forward strand.
TTGCAACATAGAAGTGGGTGTAGTCACTAATCTCAAAGGTGCAATATGCATGTATATTGTGTAACAAAATTTGTGCCATAGGCAACGCATTGGTACAATGAGGATTTCAAGAGGAGGTGTTGGAAACTTGATCCAGATCGGAAATTCTCTAAATTATTACTAAAGTATTAAAGAGTTAACGTAATCGGCTTTTATGTCGATAGTAATTGCTGTATAATACGTAATGCACATTGTTTGCAGTTATTACGGTTATATTTGCTTGAACCGGTAGTTTTATCTAAGTTTGTGTGCAACAAGGAATCCTAATTTGTAGCATGCCGGTCCAACTATTACTCTTTTGTATGGTGCATGTGACTTTGGGATTGGTATCAATCAAATAAATGATAGAACAAGATGAGTTTGTTCATAAAATTTTGCTTTGAATCATTTCGTAGGTGCTATATGTGTTTACCATTGCTTATACCATGGATGACTATAAGTACCCAGTATTTACACTGGATCCTCTATATTTTGAAATGTTTGTTTCTAGATCATAGTTATGGTAATGGTAGATAAGGAATATGCTGTATTGGTGAGATGAATTTTAGTCCTTTGAAAGACTTGGACTTGCACTTAGCTTTGAACAGACAATGCTACAGAGCTAGGGTCTATTGCAAATATGACTGCTGTTTTGTTGGTGTCATTACAACAGGAGAATGTAGCAATTTCTAGTTTGTAGTGTTACTTAATGAGAAAGCTTGTTATGAACAATAGGATATGTGCTTAGACTAAGCGCTAACATACTGAAAATACTTTTTGATCTTATTTTTAACGTGAATGCCATGCAGAAATTATTGATAAAGCATTTACTTGACCCTATGCACTATGAAAAGAACATTGTTGAGAACGTCATAAAAACTATATTAGGAATGAAAGATTCTGTAGGGAGTCGTCAAGACATGGAAAGTATGTGCATACGCTAAGATCTGTGGATACGTACAACCAATACTGATGTTGGACATGTGAACTTACCAACAGCTTCGTACATTTTGAAGAACTCTAAGAAGAACTCCGTAATGGAGACTCTGAAATCTTTGAGGACTCCCTCCAATTATGTTGGCGCTATACGCAAGTTCATGGAAGACGGAAAGTTACGTTATCTGAAGTTGCATGATTATCATGTCTTGCTTTAGCAGGTTTGTATCATGCTTTACTTTTGTAATTAAGATACCATTTTCAGTACTAATTCATTCTTTTATGAAGGTGGACTGGGAAAACCTCTAGAGTATCATGAGAGGCTGTGGATGGTGATTTTAAATTAGCTTCAATGAAAGCTAATGAATAGTTTATATTAGTTTGTACACGTCATTATAAGTAGCAAATAAGTAAGTGGATTTATGTAGTTCTGTGCTAATTATCTACTAGTATGGATTGTACTTGCAATTGCTTTCATTAGCTGTGCGCAACATTCTTACGGAAGATGTTTGACAAGCTATCATGAAGCTAGGGAGGGTATTTCAATACATTTGCAAAAGAGAGATAATAGTCACAGACTTTGAAGCAGACATGAATGACGCTTCAAACACCCTATGCTTGCTAGAAAAGGTATTTTCTCCTTCTTTCATGGATGTCATGACGCATTTGACAATCCATCTAGTTGAAGAGATGTATGTTTATAGACCAGTACATTGCTGATGGATGTATCCTATGGAGAGGTACATGAAAACTTTAAAAGATTACGTTAGGACATATGTGAGATCTGAAGAAAGCATGGCGAAGGGGTATGCCATGTCCAAGACACTTGGGTATTGTACTGAATATTTACAGAGGTTTGATGGTACAAATTGACACATCTGGGATGACAAGGAGGAACAATGGATGAATGACAAGGAAGTGAAAAGAAATGGTGTGAAACGCCTTATGTCTGATGAGTTCTTGCATTGGGTTCACGGTTTTGTACTTTCAAATTTGAAGAAGTTGGAGTCCTGGAGAGAGTAAGTTCCCCGCTTGTATTTGCTTTGGTGTGACAGTGATTGAATGACAAATACAGTTATTGCTGTAAGAGATAAATATGTAGGAATATTTGATGTTTAGGAATTTGATTGAAGCTGTTAACTGGAGGCTATGAACTGTAATGTAACGCACAAGGATGTGGAAGTTTACATAAAATTTGAACCACATCAAAATTTTATTTCATGAACGCGAACTTTTCTATAGGCAACTGTACCGCGTTACGTCAATGCTTTCATTTATACATTGAATGGGTAATGTTGATACAGAACTTCCTTTAAAAATAACAATCTGGTTATCTATGTATGTTCAATTAGGAGGTACAGTGATCAAGTCTAGCAAAGAATGGCAGACCGAAGCGTACATGCCAACCATTTTCAAAGTGTTTATGGCCAACGTGCCGTGGTAGCATACCTGGATTTTTGTTGGAGATTGCTTGATTTTGATGTGTGGCTGCGAGGGGAAGTTGAAGACGCCGAGGATGGACACGGTGAAGCGTGGGCAGATCTCTTAGAGACTGTGAAGCTCCCAAAGAGAGTAGGCATAGGGTATAGAACAATGTACGCTCATGGCATGCATCTCCAAGTACATAGTGCGGAAGTAGAGAAAGTGACGTGCGATAGTGGAGTCGTTGCATCTGTGCTTCATTGGAGACAAAGACAACATCCTCATTATGATCACAATTGGGAAAGCTCTGAATTTGTAGGTAAAATTAAAGAAATACTTGAATTGGACTATCAAAATCACTGTTGTATTGTGCTAGTTTGTTTGTGGGTGCAAGCCGGAGATGGTATAAGAAGCGCTAATGTCATCAATGATAGGTATGGATTCACACCAGCTAATTTCAGTGCTTCAGAACCGCTAGGAGAATTTTCATTTGCCTTTCCAACCCAGTGCCAACAGGTTTTCTTCTCAGACAATGTACACAAGAGTCAAGCAAGTGGAGCTGATTGGAAGGTGGCATGCGGAACAGATGTTAGAGGAAGACGAGGAGACTCAACATATTCAAATCCACATCTCAAAATGCTTGTAGTAGGTAGGGACAAAAACTTCCAGGGCCTTGTAGTTACATAGCACTGGGTGGAGTATTTAGGTATGTACATATGAAGTAAAGATTTCATGAAAGTTGATGGAGTGCATATTGATAGGTTGTTTTATAGATTGCATGTGAACATTTGTAATGGAAGTACTCCTTCTCAAATGTTTAGCATAATTAGAAAGGTAAAGAACAGTTTTTGATGTCGTTGACATAAATTGACTTTGCATTGAGTACTGAATGTGACGAAATTATGGGTATAGTGGGGTGGATGCGGAATGACTTTGACAAGAAGGGCATGGTGTTGCTCTTCAGTTGAAAGTTTTGTAAATTAACCAAACATAAGAATTCAAAGATTCAGCTATTGATAAGTGTTAAGTTTGATTATGATAAGTGTTTTTTGAAACAAATTTATCATTAATCAACCTTTGAAGCTCTACGTTCAAGAGCAAATGCAGAGGAATATAATTGATTTGTGCAATGTTTATGTACATAGTCAAGACATATCAAAGACATAGGTAGTGAGATGGCAATGACCGAGTGAGTCGATGTCATGTTGTTGTTGTGAAATTGTAATTCTAGTTTTGAAGTAATGAGTATTGATATGGTGTTCACTATTTTGAAAGTTATTTGCATGATATCACGTGCAGCCTTAGAATTTGAAGAAGGCAATGAAGTGATGCAAAACGCAATTAGGTGAAGCAGTAGGTAATCAAGCAATGTAGTTATGCAAATGGAGTACTAAACATGGGAATGCGAATAGTGAGTTTGCTATTAAACATCTACAATGGAGCATCACGAGACATTTATTAGGATTATATGTTACCATAGAATAAGAAGGGGAGGCAGTGATGTTACTTCAAAGTGGCAAAATGCGTGTTTTGGGATTGAAATTGCCAATTATATGAAAGTGTTGTGTCTGAGCTCTGTATAGTGCACAGCCACAAAATCGCTTATTTATGTTTCATATGTTCTAGGTCAAATTGTGTTGAATATATAAGAGGGCCACAGACGTATTTGTAAAAGATTATTGAGCAACCCTGTAATGTAAGCAGCTCCAATATTTAAAGAATTGGGAACTAAAAGTAATTGTTGATGGTTGAAATGGTATGAACAAACAAAAATATGGTAGACATCTGCAATTGTCGTATCTGTATGGATATTGTCCTCAATAGATTTCCGGTATGAAAAATTCCGCTACGTTTCAGTATATGATCTATTTTATAATAGTATCAAGTTTTGAACTGAAAATTGCATATGACAACAAGAAATACCAATTTATTAGAGAACAACTTGACGTCAAAGTCAATTGTTGTAGAGAAGTATGAAATTTAGCATGAAATTTTTTTCATATACTGCATTTTTCTTTATTCAATGTAACCATTGAGATACTTTGTCGACAATCTTAGACTCTTTAGAGAAAATCAGAACATTTATGTTAATCGCAAAATTGAAATGCTTAACAAGCAGTAGTACTATTAACTCATGCATGCCCACATTCAAAAACAAGTCCTTAACAAGGAAGTTGTTCCATTGGACTACCCGGACGAATTGACGCTAAGACCAGGTGAAACAATCAACTGGTGTGGATAGAGTTTTTTTCAAGTTGTTTACACATGGTACGAGACTTTCATGGAAGGTGTGTTATGGACGTGCGTTGAAAATGAAGTGAGGTATTTTTCATTTGCAAAGAGTTCTATTACATCGACAGAAACTACAACACGTACATAATGAACATGTTTACAAGCGTTGTGATTGAGACACATCAAATATACGCATTTAGATTTACGTTATGAACATAGAAGTAATAAAAATATGCGTTTAGTACAAGTAGTCAATCTTTGAACGTTATAAATAATAGTGCAGATCTTATCCAGCTCGTATAGTGGCCATTTGATTAATGCAAATTGTCATTTAAATATAAAATCGAATAAAAATAAAATTGAATTGAACAGGTTTTTCTACTAATGCTTGTTCGCTTAATTTTTCAAAGACTAAACAAATGTATTTTGCATGATTTTCTTCATTTTTAGAAAATACAAAAATATCATTTAAATAGATAACAACAAAGTTGTTAAGATGTTTTTGAAAAATGTCATTCATCATGTGCTGAAAGATTGCTGAGGCATTTGTATGACCAAAAGACATAACATTATACTCAAAATTGCCATATCTTGTACAAAATGCTGTCTTCCATTTGTCTCCTTTTATTTGTACAAGATTGTAAGTTCCGCATATGTCAATTTTGGTAAAGATCTTCACACTTCTAAGTTGATCTAAAGTCCAGAGATCAAAAATAATGAATAAGATTCTTTTTTGTCACCTTATTGAGACCTCAATAATGCACCCACATTTGTAAGAAGTCATTACTCTTTTTTACAAATAAATAGGTACTCCAGCAGGCGATTTGGAGTGACAAATGAAGTTTTTGACCAAATTCTTGTCAATGTGATTCCATGGTTTCGCTAATTCCGTTTGTAATAGGTTATAAATTGGACCAAAAAGAGGTTGTGTTTTTTTCTTCAAGTCTATAGCACAATCATATGGTTGGTGCTCTGGTAGTATATTGGCATTTTTTTTCAAAAAGACATCTTCAAAATCTTTATATTGCTCTGAGATACTAGTTGTTGTGATCTTCGCTTCACTAGTTGGAGCCATTACGGACATAGGAACATGAAGATAATTGATAAGATCTAGAAACAAATTTGGATTTAAAAAAAAGGAACAAATATAAAAAAAGATGAGTGATGGCTTCAAGAGATGTATTGTTGAGTCTGAATAACATTTCAGCCTCGACTTCTATATATACTTTGATTTAAAATGAAAGAAATCTAAAGTAAAAGATATTTTAAAATCGAAAGTAAAAAAAACAAAACGTTCTAAAGTAACATCTCTAAAAGGTACAATAGTACTATGAATTCTGAGAGGATCATCATAGAAAATGCATTTGGTGCTCTTAAAAATAGATGGCGTATTTTTAGAATCTTTAATTCCAACGTGGCCAAGGCTGCAAGGATCACCATAGCTTGTTGTTGACTACATAACTTTTGTGAGTAATAATATTGCCCACAGCCAAGAAGTCATAATGCACGAGTTCATGATAATGTGCGTGGATTTGGGCATGTTAGGCTCCCAATTTATCATGAGGAAAGAAGAGCAAAAGAAAAAAGCAAGGTTTTGAAAGATAAGTTATTTCAGCAATGGATTCTTCAAAACCCTCATCTGTGAATCCCATTCTTTGTATATAATGTCATGAATTTGATAAACCTTGCTATTTCTAGTTGTTGCTACTCAATATTTTTTGTTATTTAAATTTTTTGGTTGTTCTCTTTTTAAAGCAATGACGTATCTTTAAAGTTGATTCATGACTTTGCATAACGTAAATTACCTAGGTTATTTATTATTTTTCTTTGCAACTTCACTTTGATGCTTTTATTTTGATAAATACATATTAAGGTAAAGGTGAAATACTATAATTGAAGTAATCATTGAGATGTTTGCTTTGACACTTTTACTTTAGGCTTTTTGTATTTATAACTTAGTCTTTTATTTTGGAACTTTAGTTTTCTGCTTGTACATTGATAATTATGTAGTAAAGTAAAAGAATCATTTCTATATATTTTGGTGCGGTCTCTAACAATGTATTCATGAATATATATTTTGCAATTCAATATGTTTTGCTTCTTTTTTTTTTGCATTACAAGTTTATAAGTTTTTGGAAACATATGTCGTAATGGCCAAAAGAAAGCCTTCAAATGCCGACCAAAAAGAGGGGGGGAGGAAGAGAAAAGTAGCTAGGGAGTGGATTGAGGAGATTTTAAGCTTTTTTTTGGCCCTCATTAAAGAGATGTTGATAGAAATTGGCCATGATAGTAAATTCTCATCGGCTCATTGGAATAGTTTCACAAGCATGCTGAATGAAAAATTTCTAAACAAGGTTTAACGAGAGTTTCAACATTGCCGAGATACGTATGGCACCATGAGTACAAAGTACAAAGAGGAGAAGCGGAAGGTTGGAAAGACTGGAGCTCCTCCATCAACGTGGTCATAGTATAGTTTTTTCAACAATTTGTTCAGAGGCACCACAGATGTAGAAGGTAATTGATTCTTTGCATTCTTTTAAAGTATAATCATTTAAAACACTTTGTTTGTAATTTATTTTTACTACAATTTGATTGCTCTATTTCTTTGCATGTTCTATAGGTATACCAAGTACCTGCAATCAAAGCCATATCAATAGAGTTATTCATAACGTAAGTGATGAAGAGGAAGGCCCCAAATTGGATCTGCAATCAACACCAATTTGGGACCCCAATACTGGGCCCTCCAATGCCCCAATCTCTCCAAGTATACAAGTAGAGCATCAACCACACGCTCCAAGGCAATTGAATTGGAGAGCCAAAAAGCGTAGGAGAAGGAGGCCTACTAGCAATCCATCCATGGTGTTGGCTTTTGAGAAGTTATCAGGTAGTGTGTTACAGTTCTATAGAGACAGTTTAGAGGTATCCAAGAACACATTAGAACTTCAGCGCAATTCTTTGGAGAATAATGAGCGAAGGAGACAACATGAAGCTCACATAAGAGACATGCACATGCAACTCTAGAGAGACCTGCACTAGGAGCAGATGTGAGTGGCAAGGGAATTTCAAAGGAATGTGCATCAACAACAATTTCAAATTGCTAACATGCTTGTAACTGCATTGATGGCTATAGTTCCTCAATCAAATCCTCCGCAAGGACCCCCTCCACCTCCACCCCCTCCTCAACCTTGACTAGTGAATTAAAAGTACCGTAGGTGGTAACATTTTTTGAAAGCAATTTAAGCCAATTTTCTTAATGGAGTGTTAGGCATTGTTTAAACCAAGTGTGAGATATTTTTTGAAGGAAATGTAATAATTAAATATGTTTTACTTCCATTTGTTGTCTACATTAAAGGTTGAACTTAATCTATAAAGGCCAAAGTTTACTTTGTTAGGGCAGTAAAACCGCTCTCCTTCCCAAATGAACTTTGTCTGTACATTTTCTTATTCATAGCATTTTAGTAATGTACAGTGGATATACATTTGAGGAGGTGGGCAGTTTTAGAGCCTTATGACCTTTCCACTTCAAAATTTCATAACTAACTCCACAAAGCTTAAAAAATTATGAAAAAACTTGGACTAGATGCCAATTCCTCTTGTCTTTCAAGTAAAACTCACTAAAAACTATTTCAAGAATTTCTACCTCCCAAAATTCAATTTTAGCCCTTAGATGGTTGATTTCTAAGCGTCTTACCTTAGCTTCAAAGGGGTAAAACTAGAGCAGAAATTACTATTTGGAAGGAGTCTTCTACGTGATGCTGGGCTCTCCCACATACGGGCCTTCAACCCCAAAATTGCCTCCTGAAAAATTGGATCCAAAACTAAAAGTGCAGAATATGGTGACATGTGCGTGTACCAATGATTGACCATTGCCCAATTTGAAGCAATATTTTTCTTTAAATTTAGAGGATGAAAATAATATTAGAGCATGTTTCTATGGAAATGATTGGAAGGTACCATGTATTCCTCCAACGCTTGCCATGCTAGATAAGGTCCAAGATCCTCTCCAATCAAGGATTCAGCCTTTAGCTCACATATTTAGGCTTTGTGAGCCCGGAGGCGCTACAAGGAAACAATGTCTAAATTGACATGTCCAACTTGACTAAAATGTCTGACAAAACTTTGAAAAGAACATGTCCAAATTGATTAAAAAAATGTCTAAATCAGCGTGCCCTAATTGGCAAAAAATGTCCCAATTGACAAAAAAATGTCCAAGTTGACACTACTCCCATGATCTATATCTTGAATGGGAGCCTCATGCCCACTTTTTCTAAATTTTGGAAAAAAATTGTCACATAGGGTAATGAACTATACCAACTTTGGTTTCATATATTGTACAATACCCAAAACAAAAGCCTAGAACCCCAATATATAAATTCAATTTTTATTTTTTATTTTTTATTAATTTGACTTAAAATTTAGGTAGTCTTCAAAAAGAAATACTCCATATGTCCCTCTAAAAATGTCCAAAAAACTTCTTTGCAAATGATTAACTATTTTTTCATCTCTCTACTAGTAACACATGCATTCTAGAATCAATATATTGTCTACCAAATGTATGCAAAATCTCAAGCTTTGACGTTGCCATTTGAGCACCCAAATACCATGCAAAAAGTACCATATTTGTACATGCTGCCAGCTCCTCATTACTGATGATTTAACCCATTAAGGTCCATGGTTGATTCTAAGGGTGGGTGAGACCTTTTCTGGTGTTTTGGGAAAAACTCATACTAACAAATAATACAAATGCGTACAGAAGATCTAGTCGTACGGATGGCAATGTCATGCATGGTTTATGGGTATGCATCATTTTTATGTTTGATTTTGTTTGCAGGTAGGTTTAAATGTTCATGTATGTGTTTTTGTACAAATATAGTGGTCTCTACAATGGTGGATTGTATTTCTTTATGTGTTGTTCTTTTTTGTTGCTTAATGGACCACATGGCAATTCTTTAGGGTGATGATGGGCTTATGGAACACCTAGATTCTTGAATTCGCATACAATCACTCAATCTTTACTAATTACAACCATCTTTCTACATTCAATCCTGTATTTTGGTAGCCAGTACTTCTTGAGTTTTTCCAATGCCTTGACCACATGGCAGCTCAACTAAACCTGATTTTTGTTCCAAGCTATGGGGTTCCTAATTGCCTACACCCATCCCCTTTGCCGCATCCTCGAATTCTTTGACATGGTGTTCCTACCAACAAAAAAGAGTCAAAATCAACCAAAAACTAGTCAACTAGAAACTAGTCAACCAAACCTTAACCTTGAGCGCCCTAGCTCCCCATATATTGCTTCTCCTGATTTAAAGCCTTGTCTTGAGGCACGGCATCTAATTTTTTGGTCTTGCTACAAACTACAATTTTGAAGGCATTCAAGTTGTTCATGTCAATGGAGTAATGGTGACGAAAGCCAATTTATTGTGTAAGCGCTACAAGAGATTTGATTTGGTGAAACACCATACGAGACAATAGGGGCGTGGTGGCAAATAGCGTTTTATAGGCTACAATCGGTTAGTATCCCTTGCAAGCTTCCTTGTATAAGCTTTGTGGTAGCGAAAAAGTTGTTGACAAGGATTCAAGCATGTTCTAGATCCTTATTATGGCAACCATCACCAACTTTGCAGGTCATTGTTTTCCGTGCAATAGCAATATGAAGCCCTAAACCTTGACACAAAAAGAAGTGCAATCTTCAATAATTTACAGGTGTGCGCATTCACATCTAATTTTGCTTCTCACAAAATTTGAGATGAATCCGGGGCTTATGTAATTTTGTAAAAATCATCAAATAGCAACTACCTACTAAAAAATGAGATTTAGTCATCACATGTTGTTTGATCAAATGTCATAATCTCCCATCTCCTGCAGTGAATTGTTCCCAAAATTTTCCAGCCATTTTCTAAATAGGAGTTCTAACATTTTCAATGGTCACTTTTTGTGGATCATCCAATTGACCAAGATACAATGCATCAAAGTTGTCGGTCTTTGAAAACCCTGATTTTGGTGAAAACGACCTGGGTGCTTAGGGATTAATGGGTTAAAGAGTGAAATATTAGGGGGTTTCAAACATAAAATCTGGCCTACGAGTTTCTCAAAAATTCAAGTCACCAGTGAATTATTTTTGTTCAATCACAAGCCCGAAGTCTCAAACACTTGTGAGTTTGCGTGAGTTTGCATTTAGGGTTCCGCTTTTGCAACACCAACGTTGCAAGAGTAGGACCAACACAAGCCTAAGTAGCACAAGTATGAGGAGCAAGGCAAAAGTGAAAGCACAATGGGTAGGTGACAACCTTTGTTAGCATTCACAGCTGTGTCCAAACTGGTGCTCACTGAAGTCACGAAGGTGGATTTCTAGAGTTCACTCTTAAGGTGAATCACATTAAGATTGAACTTCAAAGATGAGTCTCCTCCCTATTCACTAATGCATCCACCAAGGTGAACGACAAAGTGAGGCACCTCAAAAAGTTGATGTTTGAAACCCCCTCTTACAAGGGAGATGAATGGGGCGCCTCACAACGAAGATATGAGTAATACGCCACCGAAGTTTCCGTGTAGTGCACCCCTTGCACCCCTTGCCCCCCTTGCCCTCCCGTGCTCCATGGAAGAGCGTGCGTGTCTGTCGACTCGGCTGGAGTGTTTGTGGCGGAGGACCCTCGCACCAAATCAATCTCAACTTAAGCTTAAACCCCACCACCGATTCAATTGCAACACCAGAAACCCACCTCCCGCATTCTCTGCCTGCACTTGAAGGTATGCACCGCATGAGGATTCGTGGATCCCGCATTTAGAGTTCGCTTTTCGGGATCCAATTCCATTTTGAGGATCCAATTCCGGAGTAGGAAGAACAGCAGTAGGGCTTATGGAGCAACCGGTGATGTTTTGGTGATTGCAAATTTGACAAGTTAGAATTTTTATCTTCTCATATGGGTTTGCTTCAGGGGTGCGCCATGGCCGCAGTGGCCACTTCATGTTGTACACAAACGCTGCGCTACACGCCCATAGCTGCATCTCAGAGAGCTCGCTCAATTTTCGCTTCTAGATCATCGTCGCTGTTGGTACTAAGAAAACCTCCAACATGGCGGTGTATGTCCAAAGCGGAGGAAGAACAAGAAATCGAGCCACTGATTCCATCCCCAGCAGACTGCTGCAATCAGGTAAAAGAAGCGCAATCACGAGACTCTAAACTGCTATGTAGCTCATTAATTAGGACTCGTTTCAAGTGAGTTGATGGAGGGTCTTTGGCTTTGGCAGAAGGAAATTGAAGACGTGATGAAGATTGCTCCCGAGACCGTGAAAGAGGAGGCAAGGTCCGCGGAAGGGAATTTCCAGCAAATTGGACCGACGAAGCAAATCAATCGTGTTATTGCGTTAGGGTCCGTTCTTATTGCGGTTGGGCTTTTCGCATCTGGGAGACTAGATGGCGGTAGACCGGGTTTAGGCCAGCTCACTGCTCTTGCTGTCACTTACGAGGAGGTTTGAATCCGCTTCATTCTACTTGTATTTTGAATTTTGTCATGTGTTTCTAGAAGAACATATTAGCTTCAAGCGGATAGGTCTTATGAAAGACTGCTCTTCATAACTAGTAGTTTGTAGAAGTTTTGGTGGGCTTCATTAAGATCTGCACACATGCAAAACTAATACTATATCTAAAACCTGCATCATATACGCTGTTCACAGGTTGCACAAGTCTGGAATTTGTAACCATAATAGATAGTGTTTTCTCAAGGTTGTATAAATGCGGATTTCAGGACAATGTGAAAGCTTGAGGACTAAACCCTAACTAACCCGAAGAGATTCTCATGAGGCAGAGGGTACCAAAACCTTTAGAGACCTGATGCCCTTTATAGCACTGAACCCTATTGGTAAGCTTATAGCAATTGATCAATTCACAGGGTTGGTTGGACTAACGAGCAAGAAGCTGTAAGCGAGACTCAGCTAAACGTCTGGCCACCGATCTTGGAATGGAGAGGAGATTACGTACTGCCACGTTTAATGTTCTTTAATGTCCCGCTTTGAAATTGTAGGTTTAGTCCTTGTACTTAGAAGATCTGTGCCTAGCGCTATTTCTCTCCCAAAAACCAAATCCCCTGTGTCTGTTCAAATGCTTAAGGTGACGCTAACAGTATCTTCTAGCTTACAACTTGCGAATTTACCTGCTGTTCCATAACGTACGGTTTTGATGTTGATGGACAGGCGTTAGCGAATGGTCGACCAACAGTGGTGGAGTTCTACGCTGATTGGTGTGAAGTGTGCCGTGAAATGGCGAAGGATGTTTACAAAGTGGAGGAGGAATACAGGTATGGCTTTCTCATCTTCAGCGTTTCTTATCTTCCGTTGTTATTTGCCTAACTCTTCAGCTACAAATCGATTGATTTGTACTTACATCTGATCATCTTCGTTGCTGGTTGGGTCGGAACTTACTACGCAATCCAAGCTCCTTAAACTAACCCTATGTGCCGCCCAACTCTTCTCCTGATTTTTTTGCATATATTTGCTTATATTTAGTTATGTACGTTTCGGTTATTAAAGAAGATGGGTTCTCAATATTTTAATTGTCAGTTTTGGAGGAATACCTTGTATGAATGAGAGTTATTTGGATCAATTATCACCTTGAAGCACTCTGAGCATCTAGAATACGGACGTTAGAACGCTTAGCGGTTAAGGAACCAAGCTCTTTTGTCACAATATGCAGTTGACTACTGTATGAATTTGGTTTGCAATTGACATCTTAGGACCACTGTAGATTGCAGAGGTTAAAGCCGCAAGCTTTGGATGACAATAAGTTATCTTGTTTTGCTTAATGCTGCCTTGATGCTAGGCCAAGTAACAAATCTGAGCATGGTGTTCATATAGTTCCTTTGTGACATGCTCAAATTGGTCATTTTTGTTTCCTCTATAAGATGTTATGAGTGCAATGAAGTATTCTAAACTTATTATCTCACTCTTAGTTGAAAATGGTTCAAATTTTAGGCTTGCCATTTGGAGCTCATTGCTTTGACTTTAGTGGCCCTAAAAGTACTGTTGATTGACTGAGGCTTGAAAGTATTCTTTCTCTCTTGGGCACCAAATCGGTTGTATGTATATACTCTTAATCTACATCTTCGGCTGATTCGTTGCACTCTGCTTTCATCTGGCTTTTTATCAAGCCTTGATTTTGAATCTGTGACTGGTTTTGCACGCAGAGATCGGATCAACTTTGTGATGCTGAATGTGGACAATCCCAAGTGGGAGTCAGAGCTGGACGAGTTTGGAGTGGAGGGGATACCGCACTTTGCATTTCTGGACGGCCAAGGCAACGAGGAAGGCAACATTGTGGGCCGCCTGCCATCCAGCATTCTTCGCGAGAATGTCATGGCCATGTCTAAGGGTGCTGCCACTATTCCGCATTCCAGTGTTGTCGGTAGTTTTTCCTCGGCTGATAGTAGGCAAGCCCCCCAACTTGTTGATCCTAGAAGTCATAGTTAAAGCCGAGCCTAAATTTTGTGATTTGTTTTAAAAGCCTCTATTTCATTCCTTGTAGTCCTGTCCTTTTTTTTGTTGTTTTGAGTGGAAATTCTGCTGTTGCTGTCTTCTGGGTAACGGAGTTGAAGTTCCTGGTTAACTTCTTGATTCATTGGGTTTTTAGTCACAACCAACTGAAGGCGATTTGTACTTTTTTACCAGAGCGCAACAAATGTTGATTTGCGTTATCTTTTAATTCTTGGTAATATTCTGACCTTGGAGGTTTCCTTTCTCAGACTCACCCCCTTCCTTTTAATGATACAGCGTCATTAACCCCCCTTGCCCTACTTGAAGGATAACTGCCAACTCCTGTTTCAAGTGTTTATTGACTCCAAGAGAAATCATTTATTTGTAGACGTGGGGCCTTCGCTTTTTACAGTAGGTACAAAGACGTAAGTATATTATGACATTATTTAGCATTGATGGCAGGGTGCCTTTGGATACCAAGCAAAGAAGAGAACAATATAAGGGCTATCTCTTCACTTTGTATGACAGCATAATCCAGAAGGCTTTTTCTAACATGTTGGAACTCGTTTATTTAAATCCTCTTGGTTTGTATACATTTTTTAATGTTCGACTTCTGGAACCATTAATGTCCGACCAAATTTATTTCCTTTGTGTGGAACTTCCACTCTCAACAGCGTTTTTTTTCCTGGCAAAATTTCGCCAGATCTGACAGATATCAGCCACTATCGTTTCTTCCCTCCTTAAATCCACCAATCTGAAGATGCCACTGCAAAGGTCTCTGTCACTTAGAAAAAACATTGACTTTCAATGAGCAATGTTATTGATTATGACTAACCATAGGAATAAGTAAAGCTCTTTCATGCCTAAAGGAGCACTAGCCTTTGTTCTTGTCCCTCCAAATGACGGATGAAAGGGAGTTGGTTCACAATCATCCATCTACCAAGTGGTCCTAGATTCTATGTCAAATAATTGTGGCATACTATACTGCCAATTTGCCATCTCAAAGTAAGTGCAGGAATCTTAGGAATTTTTCACTTTGGAGCTCATAGAAGTGGCACTTTGAAATTCTCACTAGAGGCCTCCAAAGTGCCACTTTTCCAACATAAATAGGCGGGTTGGATCTCCAACCCATCAACAACACTCTACATGACACTAGCAACACTATATCGTACATGGGAAATGAAGGAGATGGGAGACCTTCAAGGTTGCTTCCACACATCCAAGTTTAGCCCTAACGTGAAATGGCACCTTAAGTTCATAAAAGGCTTTGTCATTGATGGAACTTGTTTGGTAGGTTGAAGATCCATGCCTTATTCTTCTTTTACAAAAAACCTCCATGTCTTTGTAGAGAATCCTAAGCACTATTATAGTTTGTGTAGTTATTGGTGGGCCAAAAAAATGCTACAGTGAGTCATTGACCCTAGTGACAATGGAGGGTAAGTTGGAATGACTCTTGCGCATACTCCCATGCCAAAGCCACACAAGCGAAAACATCTGGTTTGGAACAAATGAAGTAAATTGTATTTTTGAAAATTTGGGGAACAACCCCTTGCTCAAGTTTTCATCCATTATTTTACTAAAGATAGCCTCTCCACCATTCAAGGACAAAAGATTGGAGACAACAATTTGTGAAAACTCTAGATTCTCAATTTGAAATAGGTATAAAAATTAGGTGAGTAAAAGTTCAAAGGATCTACTTTTACACATAGAAACAAATGTTGCCACTTGTTTTTTTACAAAATGCAATTATGAAGATCGCCGCTTTGTTTTGGTGTGGCCTGGCCTTCAGCAAGCAAAGTGTCCTCAAATTGCACTTCTGTGCTGGTCACTGTTCATCGTACCTCTCGCTCGCTCACTGTTCTGCTATTCTCTTTGTTAGTGGATTTTGAACCTCACGTTCGATCATTATAGAATTGCATATTACATATGGAGTGTATGTACACCAATAAAATGTCCAGATATGATCCATATATAACATGCAGCTCCATAGTGATGGAATATGGGGTTATTGTCTTCGTTGCAAATTGGTGAGGCAAACTGAGGAGAGGTCTCGCCATTACGATGGAGGAGCTTCTTTGTGACGTGGTAGTATGAGTTCCGCTCCGAATATCTTCTGCTCCGACTTGTTTGGGCATATTCTTGCTCTCTACTTGTTTGTGTTCCAATTGGATTGAACGTGGAAGGGAGATACATTCTGTCATTGGAAATCTGCTCGTGCAGTTGATTGTTAAATGTCTTGTAGAATTTTGAAATAATCTTATTAATGCCATATTCATTAAATTGGGAAAACCAGATTCTCTAGTTGTACTTCACTTTAATCCTAGAACTTGGTTTAAGTTGGTCAACTTAAATCTAATTAGTGCCCAAAATGTTTACAAATTCTCAATTTAATGAATATGGTGATAATTTTAGTCAAAAGGTTTAACTCTTAAACGACCATAGGACATAGTATATATGTTATTGTATAATGGGCATTTGCTACTAACAAGAAGCTATAATTTGGGATCTCAAATAAGGTAACTGCACCCATAGGCAAGGGTGTCTCCATAAGCATGATTTGACCATGTCAAAATTAACAAATATTAAAAAAACTGGTTATAGGTGATGAAGTGATGGTTGTGGGTGATTAGCATGATGGTTTTGAGTACCCATCTCACTATTTAAGAACCAACAAGCTTTGTTTTTAGCATCTCTTACACATGGTTCCTACAATTTCAATGATTTTGGACTTTGAAAAATCTTTATGAACAAATGCTTGCAATTGGGACCTTGAAATTGATGCCAATATTTTGGTTTCTATTTCCTAACTTATAGTACTTTTTTCAAAGTTAGTCAATTGTTTTACTTACTCCAAAACCCTTATTTCCACGCTTATGGTCATCCTACCTTAGTTCACTAGGATTGCATGGATCTATTCTCCAACTTCTTTGTTAATCTCAATTGTAGTAAAGGTGTTCAAAATCCATTCTAAATACAAAGAAAAAACTTTGTATTGTACTAGTCAGAGTGGCACGCTAAGTTGTTTAAGGGTTAAGGAATGGGAAGCATGCAGCAGTGGTGGACTACTAGTATTTGGCCAAAGTATAGTCACTCTTCTATTATGTTGATTAAATACAAGACTTCAAGATTTTTTAAGAGAGATTTCAAAATTATTCACAAACTAAAACTTTTCATAATTTTCTTCTCATTAAACAAAATGGAATGATTCAAAGCATTGCACATATACGTAAATTTAGAAACTCAATCTCAACTTTTTATATTTTTAAAAAGTGATTTTTGTAAAGTTGCTGGGATTGCCTATTCATGGAAAAAACATGTGAGTCCATAACTTTTTACTCACAATTCTAAATGTCATAAATATGGTGCATATGAAAAATATTCTTCATCCTCACCTTTTATTAAAATTTCAGCCTAAAACATGGAAATCTCCAATCACAGATTCACAAGTACCTGCCCAAATTTTTATGTTACCAAAAAAAATGCAACTTGATACTTTAGGGGTTTTAGGGGTTCATTTCCTAGAGTCAAAATGTTTAGCAAGTTGTAAATGCCACTATCAAGTCAAGAAAGATGGAAGAACTTGGCACTAGTTCTTAAGAAGAAGCTTTAAGGTAACCGCACCCATGGGCGTGACGTCCCCATGGGCTTCACTAACAAAGTCAGGGTGGTTATGGATATTTATGTGATAGCTATGGATATTAAAGTGATGGTTGTGGGTGATACTATGACAATTTTGAGTACCCATCTCACTATTTAAGAACCAACAAGCTTTGTTTTTAGCATCTCTTACACATGATTCCTACAATTTCAGTGATTTTGGACTTTGAAAAATCTTTATGAACAAATGCTTGCAGTTGGGACCTTGAAATTGATGCCAATATTTTTGGTTTCCATTTCCTAACTTACAATACTTTTTTCAAAGTTAGTCAATTGTTTTACCTACTCCAAAACCCTTATTTCCACGCTTATGGGTGCACCTACCTTAACTTCATCGACAAGGCATTTGGCATCTACCATTTACAATGGATTTCACCGGATGTTCTTTATATTTATTCTTTATTATACTATAGTTAGTTGTTTGGGAAAATTTCATGGATACCCCTGAAGTTTGCAATATTTGTATACAATGATATTCTTGCTTTTTCAAAAAATTGCATAAATACCCTTGGAGTCTTGGATCATAATTTTCAGGTTTTTATTTGTTGCGCTTGTATTTTCTCCATGATCAATGTTGAATAAGGGAATATTCTAAAACAAAAAAAGAAGCAACGGGTGCACAAAAGAAGAGGGGAAGTGACATGCACAACAAAACAAACGCCTAAAAATGTTGGCCCAAGGGTATTTATGCAATTTCTGAAAAAGTAAGGGTATTTATGCAAATATTACAAACTTCAAGGGTACCCATGAAATTTTCCCTAGTTTTTATTTTTTGAACTGATTGTTACTAATTTAACTGGCTGACTAAATGTTTGTTCTCCTTGGATATTGCTTGGCACCAACCCTTTTTTTTTGGCACCATGGGGCCAAAAAGCACCACTTGAATAAAGCAAGCAAAAAAACTTAAGGGAAAAATAAATAGAATAAAATAAAAGTAGACAAACAACATCTTAGGGTTTTAAGGGCTCAGCCAAAAAGCTTTAGTCTTGCCATAGTCATTGTCACCTCTAGAGATCATGCGGCATTTCTTGTTTTACTTCAAGCGCCAAATTGCTACAAGTTATAGGACAACCTCGCCTCCATGAATGAAATTTTATATTTATGGATATTCTAACATGTGCAAATATGGAATTGCATTGTCCAATTTCTTACAAAAAAATCTACCAAGTGCTAGATGACACCATTCTTTTTAGCAATTTTGCCCTTTTTGCTTGAATATAATTATCTCTAGTGCTTGGAAAACTCAATAGTTTTGAGCAATATAGCCACTTTAGCACAAAAAAAATTCCCATAATGCCAATTATTGTCACTAATTTTTAACACACTATGCCAGATTCACCATATCTACAATCCACTATTGTCACAACAATTCATTGACAGATATGAAGTACTTGCCATGTGAGCAACGGTTCAAAATATAACGTAGCCAATTTGGCATTCTGCCAAAACCCAAAAAAAAGGGGTGCTTGGCAGTTGGCACACCAAAGCGGATGCAGCTAATATAACTTAGAATCGAAGAAAAGATTGGGCCTCAGATTGAACATAATTTTATTTGAGATATATCATTTTGAAATCGAACCATCGTACAAAAGGAGCGTCAACTGCCTGATCAGTGCTTATTAAATATTTTTGCACTCTGTCTGTACTGTTAATTAAAAAATAATGTCCCGTTACCAAATTTTCAACTTGTCTGTATGCGCTGGTGTAAACTTAATGGGCTGATGGCGTTGCAAGCCCTGACAGGTTCCTTAGAAAAAATTCTGATTTCTGTTTCAAAAGCAATAAAAAAAACTCAGGAAGATTCTGGCAGATTGAAATGCCGACACTGGAATGAGCAGTGACGCCCACGTATGATCTGTACAATGAGCTCAAGTTGCTAACACTAAGGTAGTATGGCGTATGCTCTAAAACCCTCACTTTTGGCCTTTTCATGGGCTTCATTGACAGGAAGATTTTTTTTGTCTAATTTTCAGACAAAGAGAAATAGATGCTAATTGTAACAGAATTTTTTTCATATTATTTGAAACATTATTGAATTGTTAATGAGTTTTTAAATTTTTTGTAGTAGATACCTATTTGTGATTTGTAGGTCTCTGAAAATCAATCTCATTGCAACTTGTAGAGAGATAAGTGAAACAAAGGAGTCTAATAGGCTCTTGCAATAGAATATATACTGATTTTTGTGTCTCCACTCAATGGCTAAAGAGGGTCCATTCAATGATTCCAGGACTACTCCATATCCATTCTTGAGCTAATAATTGGTATCCTTTTTGTGAAATGGTCTCAAAATTTGAGGCCTTACTATTAAATGTGCTATAATATTGGAAACTTCCTAGCAAAATTGCCATCAAAGAAAAATCTATCCCAAATATAGAAGAGAGTATTTTAGACAACTGAAATCAATGTAAGGTAGGAGCACCCATAACCAACATTGTACCTAATGGCGTCATTTTCTACACATGGTATTCATTCTAGAACTCAAATCTAAGTACATCATACATAGCTTATCATTTTGGTCAACAACAATAAGCTGTCTATGGTGTATCTAGATTTGAGTTCTAGAATGACTACCGTGTGTGGAGAATGATGGAATTAGGTACAATGTTGGTTATGGGTGATCCTACCTCAATGAAAGCTACTGCACAAGTTTACATAATGATGGTTGGTTAACCCCTGAGTGTCTAAGGTTCCCAAATAAGACAGGAATGTGGACCACTTTGGTCCGCTTGGGTGCTTAGGGATTAAGTGCAAAGCTCTCCCCGAATGTTGCATTGGAGAGGGCCACCAAGGCAAGCAACTAGGATTTTGAGCAGCTAATCAGAAATGTGATAAGGTAGGAGGCTCATGAATGGAGCATCCAAGGACTGAAAGTCTCAAACTGAATTTTGGGTTGGTGAAACTTCTTGAAATATTTTTCATTAAGATTTCCTTGAAAGACAAGAAAAATTGGCATCTAATTCAAGTTGTTTCAAATTTTTTTGGAAGTTTGTGGAATTAGTTATGAAATTTTGAAATGGAAAGACCATAGGGCTCTAAAATGGAGCACCTCTTCAAATGTACATTGCATGTACATTGTTGAAGGGCTATGAAAAACAACAAGTACAAACTGAATACATTTGAGGAGGTGCTCTAGAGCTTGCTCCAAACTAGAGCCTCCTACAGTCCTACCTACAAACGCCATATTTGTGAAATTGGGAAAAAGAGTACATTTTGGGACTTATGAAGGATTAAGGTGGTCACCTTAATCTGAGCTCCAACTTTTTTTTGGTACACATGCCCTCATCTAAGAGGAGGAATTTGCAAGGGAAAATTTCTTAGTAGCTCAAATTGAATTTGATACCTTTGAATTTGATTTAAGGTGGCTTTTTTGGATTAAGATGAGGTACAAAATGGTACCCATTGTTTTCCCAATTTAATGAATATGGCTTTCAAGACCTCTGCAAGTTGCAACCTGCTATTATTTAGCTTAATTAACCCCTGAGCGCCCAGCCCATATTCATCAAAATCTAAACCCACTCACACGCAATCCAACTAAATTGTCATCACAAATAAGATCCACAAAATCAAATTGTATGGAATGATAAGTGAGACAAGCTCCAAAATATAAAGAAAAGGAAAAATAATTTGACCGTACCAATAGAAAGATTATAACAAGTCAAACAAGAACTTTTTCATTTCTGAGCCCCCATTTTGAGGTCCTTGGGCTCTCCGGGATTAAACCAATCGCCCTGCCTCTTGAAAGCAAACTAAGTAATTATTGCTGGACGGTGGCAAGCATCATCTTCGAGGAAATATTCGTTCTTGACTTCCACAGCTCCAGATCCCAGAGCCAAGTGCACGAGAGCGTGTACTGTAGGTTGTGCCGTTGTGGATTGTTTGGAAATCTGGAATGTAAGTTAAGCTAGTTCATTCCCACTGCTGTCTCTGTGCTGCGCCATCGCTGCAGCTAGGCTCAATACTGGCCCCTGAACGACGTTGTCTCCTTTCTGGCTGCTTATTTCTCACCTGTCACCGTCAGGCCTTTCAAATTGGTCAGTGTCACAGCCACTACTCCACCTTTTCAGTCTTGTCGGTAAAACATAATTATACTCCCTGGTGTCCAGCTTGCTTGAACTTCAGTAGTGGTTTTTTGATGATTATAACTGTAAATATAGGTTCCTCAAAGCCGCCTCGCTCACTTGCAGAATGAGTGGTAGTAGAGCCCTAACGAGATTGTCTGTGAAGACACTTCTGTAGCAGTGCGCACCCGCGGAGTTCGATGTTCAAAATGAAAAGACTCGCGGGGTACCTCAAGAGTCTAGCCTTCTCCTCACTCCTTTTCAACATTACTACTGCAATAGGGGTTCAAAATATTACTGCAGACGAGCTTCTAGATCAGAAGGAGAAGGAGCTCAGCGAATTTGTTGCTGCAGTTGAGGCGAACGCCCGTAACTGTGGTATAGATCTGCCTCCCTTTTTATGTTTCTGCTCTAGACTATTTTACGAATTTTGCCGGTAGAAATTAGGCATGTTGATTAACTAGTCGTGGTTTGAAAGACGTTGAGTACTCAGGATTTTGGTGTTTTAGATGCATTGAAAGGGAACAGGGGTATCTTTATCAATCAGCTGAACGTTTTGAGTGTGTCGGTAAATGGTCATGACTTTTTGGACTCTTGGTAAGTAGTGTGATTTGCTCGAAAGTTTCACTCCTTTGCGGCCTTAACTTTTTCTGCACATCCAGGTGCACTGGATGGTTGTTCGACTTTAGAAGGCGGGTGTTCCCGTCTAGCTTGTTTTCAGTATGGAACCGAAGGTGATCGGAATTACCAATGCCTGGATAACGTTGCAAATAACACCGTTTCTGGGCCACGGTGTACACAGCGGAACTTCGACTTCAGCAGGGGCTTTGTGAGGTTTACACTTTATACTCTCTTTCTTTCGTGACATGTTTTTTTCACTTAAATTTAATTCGTGCGTTGGAGTGCGATTTGAGTTTGGAGTGTCAAGTTGAGGTGGCAAAATCGATTGGAATGCTGTGACAACTGATGCAGGCGTGTGGATCTAGTCGACGCGCATATTGCCCGGACAGTCTGTACCCACAGAACTTTGGACGACCTTTTCAGACACAGTTCCATGAACGACAGCTCTCATCTCTTTCGGGTTTTCTTCGGTGCCGTCGATGGCACAACCAGATTGTATCCCGGATTGGTATTTATTTCTTTCTTAGTCTCTCCTTCTTGGAAACCTGGTCTTTTTGGACTTCCACCAACCCCTCCAGCATGCACTTACTTTGACTTGGAGTGAAAACTATGATGGGTGAACTTTGTTTCAAGTATTTAATTAAAATCAGAAATTAAATATCAAAAGTTCAGTAACTGCTTGACGTACGCTAAACTTAACGAGATTGTATCTAACGCGATATTTGATAATTTGGGGAAAAGAACACAATTTTGGAACTTTTGGATTTCTTGTTTTTTTGGGTGATTTAGAGTGAATTTTATGTTCACTGATTTCTTAAAGATTTTACATCGATGATGATATATTTTGAATGAATTATCAAAAAATTCATTTTAAATCACCAAGATGTTCTCACAAATGCAAAACTCAATATCATCAAATCGGTTTTGAGAAAGATTTTTTTCCAAATTAACCTAGAAAATTAGATGTGGATTATTTTTTTATACTGAATTTGAAAATTAGGAATGTAAAATGGTGAAAGCTCTTTTCTTTGTTTTCAGTTATTAGGAATATAACTCAAAACATTAGAAGAAAACATGCAATAAACAATTGGTCCCAAACAACTATAATCAAATCATTGTATAGTGATTTAGGACAATTGCAATTGTTGTGAATCAATTGCTTAAAATACTTTTCTTCTAGTGAAAGACAACATTGATCTGGCCATTTTTATCAACTTTGTTGTAATAGAGGCACCCAAAGAACTAAACACCATATTCATTAAATTGGGAATTTTTGGACAATTTGGGACTTTTGAAGGTTTTAGTTGATCCCCTAAAACCATGTTTGCAGCATTTTTTTGGTACATGTGCCCTCACCTGAGAGGAGGAAGATGCAAGGGTTATTATTTTACTAGGTCAAACCAAATCTGATAGCTTTGAATTTGGTTTAAGTTAACCTTTTGGGTTTAAGATGAAGTTCAGTTTGGGAATCGCAAATTCCCAATTTAATGAATATGGTGTTACTCGTAGATCTACACTCTACGGATTTATTTTATAGTCAAGAAATGCATGTTAAAAGCAGAATTTACTATTCCATCAGCTGACTTTTTCATTAATTATAAGTCAAGAATTTGTTTCTTACTTTCTTGTGCCATGTTTTGGGGTGGGGATGTTCTTTACAATTTTTAGTCCAAAATTCATACTTTTCCATAGCCAAATTCCAAAGTCTTCCCTATCATGAGATTTCACTACAACTGTGGCAAATAAGAAAATTCTCTTTGCAAAACATGATAATTTTATGAAATCGTGAAAACCACTAAGGGTAATTAGAATCATAACATTTTATTTTTAACACCATATTTGTTAATTTGGGAAATATCGTAAATTTTGGGAATTTCAAATTTTGAGGTGAAAGTTTTAGGAGGTCTCTTAAAACTTAATTCGCAGCTTTTTTTTTGTACACGCATCCTCACTTGAGAGGAGGAATTTAAGAGGGAAAAAATCTTAGTGGCTCAAATTGAATCTGGTACCTTCAAATCTAGTTTAAGGTAACTTTTTGGGTTTAAGGTGGAGTACAAAGTGGGACACTTGTTTTTCCCAAATTAATGAATATGGTATTTATAATACAAATTTCAACTTACCTACATCAAAATTCCAATAATCTTTTTAGTAACAAATTGAACATATAAATTGTGTGTTTACTTCGAGCAAGTTGAGGTTGTCAAACAAGCGGACAAATTGAACCGGACGGGCAAACACATCCGTCCACTCACGTTTATAGGGCATTTTTAGGGTTTTTGACCTAAAAATGGAAGAATCAAATTATAAATTTTCATTTTTATTACATGATATGGCTTTCAATTGAATCCACGTTTTGACTTCATGTTGGCAACAATGAGTGTCACTAGCATGCACAAAGTAAGTTTTTTTTATCATTTTACACCTTTTTTTAAAGTCAAGTACAAGTTAACTTCACCGGATGGACCATGACCTCAATCAGACACTTTGGACGTATAGGCGAGCAGGTGGACGGGCGGCTCAATGTGATAACCATGCACACAACTAGTCAATCATGCTAAAAGTGGTCAAGTGTTTTGTATACTCAAATGTAGAGGCCTAGTATGTTGACAATGAGTTTGAAAACCTAATCTTTGTAATCGAGAGCAACATTAGATTGCTTAATAATGTGCTAATAAAAGTAATGTGATAATCAAGTCCATCTAGGTCTTTTTTAACATCAACGTATTCTTTTGCAGGATGAAGTTTGTTCTAATGACTATGATTGTCGATTACGTCCATGGTAAGTGATGATGAACGTGGTGCTATTTGTGTGTTTCAAAAATTGTGTTTTACCCTTGATGATTCTGAAATTCATAAAGAAAATGCAACAGTAAACTCTTTAACTTCTTTAGTATTTTTATATATTTTCACAATAGTTTGCTATCTGTAAATTTCTCTTGGTCAAGAGTCTACTTTAGCAAGTTTTGGAGGTTGAGTAATGTTTTTAGCCCAAAAGTGGAAACTGAAAGCTAACAATGCCTAGAAGTTCAAGCTATTTACACGGATTATGAAGAATGATGAAGTGTTTTAATCTTTTAATCAAAACCGTGGATTCTTCCTTCACATATATCCAACGTGGGCAAGTTTTGTCACCTTACCAATACCACAAAAAGTCTAGATTTGCAAATTAAAACACATATAAATAAGTCCTTTGGGTTAGAAAATAAATGGTCAAGTTTGTAAAATTATATATATTTTTCATTTTTCTCAAGTTTCTATACGTAAAGTTTGGATTTTGTTTAAACTTTGGAATTGAAGAGATTTGGTAACTAGTCCTCCTGGGTGGTCCATGATACACACAGACTTCCTTCCATATTCAACCTTGACAAAAACGCATAGTTAGCAATTTTTTCAAAACGTCAATTTTGTTACAGCTTTCTTGCAACAACCTTGGGCTGAAGTTGCATTATTTGTTTACTACAAGGTGCATGACACTTATAACCAACCACTCCCAAATTTGAGGGACCTGTCTATTGCTTTGGAAAAAAAATAACTATCAATAATCCAAAATCACTGGGATGAAGCTTGGGTTTTGTTTTTCTTATTGGTGGAATTGTTTTTGAGCTAATGGATATATGTATTGTACTTTAATATTTCTTCTTGCGGCAATAGTTGTTGGTTTTAAGGGTCATGCATTGTACCAAGTTGGTGATCTTTGGTAATTTGGGAAAAAAATTTAAACCCCAATTTTGGAACTTCTAAGTTTTTCATCTTTAAGAATTTTTAGGTGATTTAGAGTGAATTTTATGATAATTTCTTCAAGGCCCTACGTCAATGGTGAAACATCTTGAAGAAATTATCAAAAAAATCACTTTAAATCACCAAAATATTCTCATAGATGCAAAATTCAATATCCCCAAAATCCGTTTTGGGAAAGTGCTTTTCCCAAGTTAACTAATATCGTGTTCAATGCTTTCATTCTTGAACTCAAGATGATGAGAATTGTTTGCAAAATGAAGAAAGTGTTGGGTATCCTAATCCTTACTCAAATGAGCACTTAGGTTCCAAGGAAAAATGTTGTGAGAGGCTTCAGATCAAGGTCCGGGAAATGTTTGAGATTTTTCAGTAGATTTCCTTCAATTCCTGTATTGAATCGGTTTATCAAGGAGCTCTATTGATTATTTTCTCTATTTCATACTATAAGTAGTTTTTTTTTAAGAAATTTGACCGATTTTTAACTAAAGCTAATAAATTGCAAACGGTTTTTTCTCATTTTGATCGGCTAGCATTGAACTAGCGGTCGGTTCTTCCCGGACCTTGCTTCAGATAAAACTGAGGAACTGAGATTAAATACATGTTTACTTTATGCTGGCAGGTTCATTGAATCAACTGACGTCCCCAAAGGAATCACTCTACTGGTAGATTCGGGACCAAGCATGCGAGGCAAGCCCGCTGGCGCATACGGAGAGACATACCTTACCTACGCCAAAACCATGGCACTCAAAGTTCTGGAAAAGCTGCAGGAAGATTCACCGGACTACGCCAACATCATGTGCTTTGATGGAGATGGAATCAAGCCGCCCAACACCAAGTCTGAAAAATACAACAGTTCTCTATACCAAATATTTAATGTCACCTTAGACGCTGTAATTAATTCGACAAGCACGCAGGAAACCGATGCTACAGACATTGGTAATGCTATCAACGCAGCCATGTCGGAAATGGGTTCAGTTCCAGAAACTTATCTCAAGGTCTGCTATCTCCTTGTCCTTCGCTATTCACTTATTTGCATTCTTGCTCTCAATAGTAAATAATGAGCCTTCTAAAGAACCCTTTAATTTTGTACTTTGTTAAAACATATTAAGTCTAAGCCGGTACAACAGAAGTGTGCATGAAGTGTGGCTACCTTGTATGACTTTTTTATCATACAAGTACTAAACATCATAAAAAGCATGTATTTTATTATGGTATTCCAAACTTGAATTGACACAATCAAATTTTGTGCCACATTAGTTTTTATAATTTTTTGGTGTTGAATGTGCACCATCATGACTAAAGGGTTTTCTTGTTTTCATTGGAACTCAATGTTCTCATCCATTAGTGCAGTTAAAGTTTTGGATCAGAAAAAGTAGGTTGTAAGGTATTTTCCATGGTTATCACATTGGACTGCATGTTAGTCCACTTGCCTGTACGCCTAAAGTGTCCAATTGAGCTCATGTTTTGTCCAATGTAGTCAACTCATAATTGACTTTAAAAATGATTAAAAATGACAAAAATAACTTATTTCATACATGTTGATGACACTCATTGTTGCCAACATGGAGTCAAAATGTGGATTTAAAACCATATCAAGCACTAAAAATGAAAAATGATAATTTAATTCTTCCTACTTTAGATCAAAAACCCTAAAAATACCTTAAAAACCACAAGAGAATACGTCTATATGTGCTGCTGTGCTTTGTGAGTCTATTTGTGCTATCTGACAGCTAAATCTTGCCTGAAGTAACAACCATGGTATTTTCCATATCCCAAACTACAAATAAAAACCTTCATTAGGGTCCTTTGAAAGGGACATGGAGGGGCATGTACAGGGTTCACTGTTTTGCTAATGCTAAGTGCATTAGCAGTGCTAAGATTGTCTTGTGGTTGTGATCAGATCGAGGGAGACCTTCTCGGGAATCATATATGTTTCTTATGATGTAATGTAAAAGTTCTTGAAACAGTCTACTAGTATTGATATACCCGCTTTCCTATGTTGAGTGGATTGCAAGGGTCCATTGATACCTTTGTCTCTTGCAACAGAACCGAGGATCCCGCGTGAAGCTTTGCTGATTCTCATCTGTTTTCTTCGGCTGCAGGTGATAATTGTCCTCACCCGTGGTGGGCAATTCAATATCTCTTCTCCGGTGATTATTTCTCCAAACTCCAGCGTGAATTTGTTTGTGTACAACTTTCCAACAACAGATGATAGAGCTCCGGAGTGCAACGCAGGCATTTCAGCATCTTCAGAGATGATTCCAGTCGAAAGGATGGAAAATCCGTTGTACGCTTTGGAATCCTACTTCTCCTTCCTTGCCAAAGTTCACCAAATTTACGTGAGAATGGAGACCGATTATGGACAGAAATATGCTGATGCTTCTGGCATTGATAACAACACATTGACAATAAGTAAAGCAGGTATGGTAACCCTAACCTCTACCAATTCTGCATTTGTTCCGGTGCATACTCAGCAGTCAACAGGACATTTTTTTCTGGCAAAAGGAAGCCAAATCTGACACCCTTGGACAAATGTGGGCTGACATTCCCTCCAATTATGATCCACTATCCTCTCGACATCTATGATCTGGCAAAAAGTGCTGGGCCCAAAAAAAGATGCCTTGATACTCAGGGGTTGGAAATTGGGCATCAGCTGGTCTACTATTTACATGATGCCATATTGAACTGATTGTGGACAGTCCAAAATCTAGAAATAATAGTCTTGTCACAAAGTGAACAGAAATATTGACATGGGGAGATCCCTAATTAAGACTTTCTTCTGTTTGGAAAAGTTAGTTCTAGAGGATGTGCATGGCATTGGATTTTGTTTTTCCATCATTGTTGCCTTCTATCATTCAACTTTGCCTACATTGTTTAGAATTAGTCTTGGAAACCATTTTTGTACAGATGGATTTTTTGCTTTTTTTTTTGTTTCTTTTTCTTGTAGTCGAGTAATTTCTTGGTTACAGAAAATTGAAGTTTGAAGTAGTAGGGTCACAGGGATTGTAAAGGCAAGACTTCCCAAACCCTACACATGGGTTTTCCTACTTTAGAACCGAGTTTGGGGACAGATGGATGACCTGTAGTCCTCTTGAATCAAGGGCTTCTTCGTATGTTGGCTGAATTATGTTTTTTAATCTGGTGATGAGATCAGCTTTTGGGCCCAATAGAGAGCTTCTCGGGGTTGTAGGAATTGATTTCTTCGAAACAAAGGTGCATGAGCAATACGACCTTGAATTTCAATTGATCGTTGAAGCCGCCAGAAGGCATGATCAAGGACCTTTCAACGCTTTGGCATTCACTCTTCCCAGCGTCTGCTTCAACCATGTAAGTGACCTCAGGTGTGAGATGTCGTTGCAGGCTCGGCTGAACTGTGAATTCAGGCCATGGCTATGAACCCCCCCCCTACAGGGAAAAAACTTCAGTAAAATTTGCCTTTCAACAAGCTCTCATGGAATGTCATTTTTGTGGGAAAAAGTAATATAGGATATCTTATATTAAAGGGCAAAGTTACAACTCATAGGGTCCCTAAAAGCAAATGTAGAATAACTTTGAAATTGTTTGGATGTGTTCTAATACATATATTTGACAATCTCAATACCAATACTTTCAAACTAGCTCTTAAGTTGACATGTGACAGATTTTGCTTGTGCAAGTGGCATTTGCTGCTCCATTTTGGGTTCAAGAGTGCGTGAAAAACACCTCAAATGTAGAGTGCAACATTGAGAGGTGGTCGGCGATGGGGATATCTACCTTAGCTTAGTCTACAAATTTTTTTTGCAGGATCTGTTATCCATTGCTCTGATGACTTTGGCTATGGCTATTCTAGTCCGACTGACTGATTGTGGCTATGGTGGTTATTGCAGACAGATGCATGCCCAAGCTTGCAGAACACTACCATCGATGGACTGTGTGGAAATAAAGGTGGAGACGCAAAAATAGGGTGTTGCGGAGCATGCAGACCCACAAAGACACCGGTGGGTGCGATTTTGGGAGGAACGGCGGGTGCGGTTGCAGGGCTGTTTGGCGTGGCCACCGTGGTGTACTGCATCCGGCATCGCAGAGCCACAAAATTGGAGAAAAAGACGACGTCGCAGGTTCAGCGATTTTCTGGATCCGACGATGACACCACCTGACCTCCTTCCCCGGGAGAGGCCCACGGTAGTGTCCAAACCAGGCCTGCTTCTCATGGGCCTTTTGAACACTGTATATTATACCTTATGAGTTAATCTGGCTCTCTTTGCTTTTATGGCAGAACTTCAAGGGATTTTATTAGCATTCTTTTTGTTGTGCGATCCTGCTTCCTGAGCTCTATTTGTTGAATGTTTTTGTTGCAGTCCTAATGTCACAGTATGGGAGCTCCGAAATTCTCCAATTGTTCTGACTCTGACCATTTCGGTGCCCATGTTGGCCATTTGGAGGTTCATTTTGGTTATTTTGCTTACCACACTGATGATTGGGCACTTTGGAGGCCATTGGAATTGGATATTTTGGACGCCGTTGGGATTGGTGTCCTAAATGGATATGATCAAGGACTTAAAATTCAAATTAAACACCGAAGTATTCACATTTATAGAACTGTAGCTATGAATAGAAGTATTGCTAAATTTAGCCACATTTGAGAGAACTGCTGCGGCGTGCGGAGCATCGTAACTGACCACGGTCCAAAGCCCATAAAGCTCATAATCATAACAGGATGAGCATAGAAGCGCACAAGAGGACTCACTGCTGCTCTCACTCCATGCAAGTCACACGACGTTTGTAAAACCGGCCCCCTTGGTAGCAAAAGCGGGGCGTTTCTCCCGTGTTGTGGCTGCCGCCAGCGGTGCCACCAATGCCGCATGGGCACGAATCACACGGGGATGCAGAAAAAGGAATGTACGCTTCCTCTAGTGAGTCGAGACACAGCGTTGGTTCAGAGATATCGACCGATTCCAGCGCTTGCAGGAGATGGGAGGGCCTGACTGAGATACAGCATGCTAGGCGCGCGTGCTTAGTCGCGGAATCCGCGGCGTCCAATAGCCTGCCTTGATCAGCCTTATCTTCCTGCAGATTTGTGCATGTGTTGCTGAGCTTGGGTTCCCGCCAGGCTCGGAGATTTTCTTCTTGTTTGTTAAAAGCTAGTATTGCCGGATTGTCGTCGTTAGTGTTGCAGATTTTTAGCCAGGTTGCACTCGAGTTGCGGATCAGCAGGGATCCAGGGGCTTTAGTGTTGGGGTCTGATATGTCGCTGCATTTCTTTGAGTGCAGATTCCGATGTTAGTTTGTGGCACTCCAGTTTCTAGAAATTGTTAAAAGTTTCTCTAGACATTTTTAGAAGTTTGAGATTTTGAGCGTTGCCACCCCGGGGGGAGAGTGCGGTTAATTAGAGCGGAACGCAATGGAGGAGACGAAGGAGAAGGAAGAGGTGGAGACGAAGATGGAGGAAGAAGAACCACCAGGCATGGAGAGGGAGCCGAAGAAGAAGGGATCGAAATGGGGGATGCTGTCGAGCGTGACGAACGCGTGGAAGAATTTCAAGGAAAGGTACTATGCGCTGCGGATCAAGCATTTCGAGAACCTGATGACCGTAGGGCTTCCAGGCGAAGTGAACCTGATCATGTTCGATGAGCTCCCAATGAGGCAGCGCCTGCAACCGCGATTCAAGGGCGTCCGCCAGCTGGAGAAGACCAAACGATGGGTGTCGGAGATTCGCCCCACCGTCGGCTTGTACACAAGCCAGAAGAAGAAGAAGATCTGGCTGGGCAGCTTTGGCACCCCTGAGGAGGCCGCGAGGGCGTTCGACGTGGGCGTGTACATGTGGAAAGACGACCAGAGCTTGCAGAACTTCAATTTCTCTGACTCCCCCGAGTTTCTGCGCGTGCTGGAGCCCGACAGGGACACTTTGGATGAGAAAACTCGGTGCTTGCGGACCAAGGTGCTTGCTCTGCGGGCCGCCGACAGAGCAGCCGCTGCTCGAGACTTCGGAGAGGCGTCGGGGTCTCGGCGACGTGACACTCGTGGCGAGGACCGGAGCGCCTGAGACTGTGACTGTATTCTTAAGCATTTTTTGAGGTTTCGGACGTTGGGAGGAGCGTTGTTGAATATAATCTGCCTATCCCAGCGAGCAATGGGAACACAAGTGAGGAATGAGGAATGGCACATTATATTCAACAATGCTCCTCCCAACAAACGTTTCATTGTGTAATTTGCTTTAGTGAGGTATTTTTCCGACCAGTGGTCGCCGTCCATTTAGGATTTGGGAGGATTATTTTGGACTTCAAGATGGCGCCCTAAAAAGCTCATAGTACCGAGCAAGAGCTGATTACGTACAGAAAATGGCAAGAACCAGCAGTAGCAGCAGCATTTGTTGGCACAATTTGTTCCCGTGAAGGAGAGCTTTTTTCTTCGGTCGCATTTCTGCGACGGAATTTGCTTCAGGTGAGTAGGTGGTCAATGGTAGGTCGGTATTTGAACAAATTGAGTTCTTTTGTATTCACTGGAGAGGTGGGTAATCTGAACCCTTAGACTATAATTTTGCAGGCAATGTAGTGATGTGGACTCGAGGCAGAAAGTGACCATGGCTTGCATTGTCATAAACCCACCAGTATGATCATCTCATCTAGTGGTTTGGAGTGAAACGTTGTGCAGTTTGGGCAGAGTTGCATTCGGATTAGGGTTTCCTCACTGTGGCTGCAAAATTGTAGTCGGTGAACAAGTTTCTGGTTAGCTTGCATTGGGTGAGAGGAAAAGTGCGAAAGCCTTGTATTTCGATCTAAATGTACATCTTGGGGGTGCATTCTCTCCACAGGAAATGCTACATTGGGTGTGCCACATTCAATGATAGTTTGGCAAGTGTGCAGTACATTCCTTCACAGAAAATTACATTGCCTACACTGAATATTGCGTTTAGTTTGCAGTAAACTCATTTTTTTTGACATTTTACACTATATAAATACTTACTATTACTATATTAATTTTTATCAATAATTATTGCAACAAACAATTTTTAAAGAGCTTTGTGGATTTGCTCAAATCTCAAGTGCCCCATTGTTGTCTTCAACCCTAAACTAAAAGCGTACCAAGGAAGATAAGTGTCGAGTTTCAATTGTTGCCTACCTACTAGCGAGCTTTAATCATCTTGAATTTAGGCATGCTAAGGGCATCCTCAATCCATGCCCGGCATATGAGCCCTGCAACAAGCCTTGTTTGAGGGACCTTCACCCACATGGGCCAGGTACCGGTCCATGAGATCCAATGCTAGCCGGTATTAAGAACTTAAGAGCATCTTCACCAGTTTGATAAAAACGGGGTTTGAGCGGGGCCAGAGGCTCTCGGTCCTCTTGTGGAACCCCACCATGGACATTGGGAGGCCAAATATCTGACTAGCCATGCTGAACAAGCCTCTAGGGATGCTCACTTGCTAGGATCTCAACATTGTTGAGCGAGCTTGTTTTCAGGAGTAATTTTTGTCTCATTGTTAAAAGAGTCTTGTTGTGCTGTGTCCATGAAGCTTGTAGACCCCACATAGACTTGCGTAGCATGCTTTGCATGCTTCAACCGCTTGTATTTAACATTGAGCATGTTGATTTATTTGTGCTCCGGTGGACTTTGCCATCCCTGCAAGCCCACTTTGGCCAAGAAAGGCCCTCCGAAATGTCTTTGGTCGGCCTGCGCTAGAGCAGATGGGTGGAGACGCTCTGAAGGCAATTTTTGATGAATATTGTTCTCTGCTTTATACTTGAAGCTCTTCGTTGATTGCAAAACTTTAGCTCTTTTGCACCTTTTGCAATTCTGTCACCATCATTTTGCGCTAACTTCACAAGTAGCATGCTGCTTGAAGGTCTGTCAAGGCCATTGAATCTAGTGGGTATGCCCAAATTTTTGTTGACCCTCCATCTTGATGGGGAACATGCTAGTTGCATTGGATTGTGGTAATCGTTAAAACATTGGATCCCATTGTGAAAGTATCAATAGAGGCTTGTTAAATTCAGCTAAACTGAAGATGCCCTAACAGTTATCCAAACTCACAACTGTTCTATTTAGGTTTTGAGTTGGAATTGAGCAAACCCTATTTTGCATACAATGGGGCTTGTGTAGTGAGGCTCACCAAATGGAGCGGCCGCATCAAGTGCTCTTGTGAGATTGTTGAACGTGTAATGATGATGACACTTAGATTAGTAACTACCTTGTAATTTATGCAGTTCTCCTATAAGGTAGAAGGCTCAAACTCCATTAGGACATTAAAACCGCTCACCTCACCAAATGAACTCTACCAGTACATGTTCTTATTCATAGTCTTTCAGCAATGTATAGTTAACTTACATTTGAGGACGTGGGCGGTTTTAGAGCCTTATGACCTTTCCACTTCAAAATTTCAGAACTGATTCCATAGAGCTCCAAAAAATATGAAAAAGCTTGGATTAGATGCCGATTCCTCTTATCTTTCAAGTAAAACTTACTGAAAACTATTTCGAGAAGCTCCACCTCCCCAAAATTCAGTTTCAGCCCTTAGATGATCGATTTTATGAGCCTCTTAGCTTACCAATGCAGCATAAAAATCGGCACTAATTGTTCAATGCTATAGTGATATGATACTCAGCAACGATCTTTAAACTGGCTAAAGCAGGATTGTTATCAAAAAAATTACAGAGCTAAAAGAAAAAAAAGTGAACTTCTCAGTGTTAAAATTGAAAATTTTAAGCTTTTTAGCACTGGTTTTAGCCACTTGAGCTAAAAGTAAAATCATATTTGGGATCACTGACTACTCACTCTGTGGTAAATCCGCTAGGTCATGCACAGTGGCACACTTGCAGTCTTGCACAGTCTTGGAAAGTGGGAATATGCTGGGAACGTGCTTGAACATGCTTCACCATGTTCGGACATAAAAACAAAACAATCCTTCAACAGGAACAAGATTAAAAAGGAGAAAAGGCCCAAACTTGATCCGACTATAAGTTAGATGGAGGGGATATGTCTGGAAAAAGTGGAGGCCAAACTCAATCCGGGAGGACAGTTGGCCAGGCTGCCGTCCAGGCTTTCCTGCACCTTTGTTGCACGCCATTAAGGCGTTCTGCTCAGGCGGGTGCGGCACCTGGCGCATGCCCAGAGCCACTGGCCCGGAGATTGCCGTCGATTGTCCCTGTCGTAGCGACATTGAAGTGGGTGAAACTCACAAAGCCGATGCCGTCGGACAATGTAAAACTTTAGGTCGATTCTATCATATCCGCGCTCAAGCAACAGTTGTCGGCGCACACACAATTATCGACACACGACTCTGTTGCCATTTCACATCAACCAGACGGCACTAGGATTTCTGCTAGTAATATCTTAGCGAATGCACTCGGATTGAAGCCCTTGTGGCCTGGTGTTGGATTCGCCAGGGTCTTGCCTAGGTAAGATTCTGGCTAAAATTTGTCAACGATTTAAAGGCTGCCCAAAAGGCTGCAACTAAGTTACTGGAACCACAGTTGCGCCATGCCTGGCAATTTGAAACTAGTGGCGCCGCGTTGTGGGATCTGGATAGGAAGGCATGCCCCGAGTCCCAGTTCAGACTACAGCGAACAGCAGCAGTACTTAGTCACATTCAAGACCTCCGGGAGGTTATTCGTTAGTTTGGGGAAAAAGTCTTTCGCAAAACAGATTTTGGATACCGAATCTTGAATTTGTGAGAATATTTTGGTGATTTTAAGCGAGATTTTTTATCATTCCTTCAAGATATTTTTCATCATTGATGTAAGGTCTTGAAGAAACTATCATCAAATTCACTCTAAATCATCAGAAATCTCTTAAAAACATAAAATTCAAAAGTCCCAAAATTGCGCTTCTTTCCTAAATTAACAAGTATCGCATTCGCTTAGCTAGTGTTGAAATCCTCAATAAACTGCATTTGTCATGTGTGATTTTAATAGTGTGATAGGCCACTTTGGAGTCTCAGTTGAGCGCTACTTTCTTCCCCTATTCCCGATCTTGATGAATGAGGGTGTGTCTGTTAAGAGTCCTCCAGTTGGTGCTTTCAACAAATTGGATGAAACTCAACTCTACGAGCATTGCCCATTTCTCAGTCCTCCTGTGAACCCTTTCAGCAAAGTACACTAGTTTATCCTGCAATTAAGTATCACTGCAAAGTTAATTTCCATGTTACTATTTGACCTTTTATTAGTTTTTGAGATCAGTACATTTTTCAAGTAGTACAAGTTGATAAGTTTTTGTCATACACACAAGTAGAATAGCTAGAATCCGTTGCATTGAGCATTGGAGGACGTGAGATAAAAGAAGTTGAAATGGAGAATATTGAAGTACAAGCTTGTCACCTCACCTTCTATTTCACTAGTGAAGAAGATTTAAGGATGAACACAAACGAACTAGGGTGAAGTTTAGGATTCACCAAATTCAGCAAAATCTCCTTTGATTTCTTCTGTTGTCTTTTCAATTTCAAAGAATTTTGACCGAAGTTGGACTGCTTCCGCCAAGTCACACGTGACGACAACCCTGAACTGGCGAAGGGCACAACTTTTGTGCAATACGTTTCGGAATATCAGTCCCCTCCCATGTGTACTCCATACTGTATTTTACATTTGTTGCCGAAAGGATTGGAGCTGGGCATGGCCAGGTGACTGAGCTCATCACGGTGATCGGTACAAAAGTCAATCTTTTACTTTTCTCTCATCAGGAATGTAAAGAGAGATTAACAGAAAAAACAATGCAGAAGGCATGAAGCATGCCTAGAGCACAAGGCTGGAGTGAAGAGTGTGCAGGTGATGACTGGCGACGCGGATGCGCCTGCCATTTTGGATTGAAGCCAATGTGTAGGTCACTTTCTGGAACTCTTCCTTTCTGTGCCAAGTATGGCATGACACTTTGTGATTGAATCCACACGAGTCGTGACGCCTCTACTTCTACGGTTCCACCTACTCCTCACCATTTTTCCCATTTTCTTGGCAATGCTACAGTAGGCAAAGCACCACGCTATAACAATCTATGAGGACATAAAAGCTGCATTATTCTCGTATCTGACTCGTGTCTTGTTTCCCCTGTCGGAGCTTTCCCCTGGTCTAGTGTATCTGTGTTGGCAACTGCTGTTATCACAATGGCGTCCTCTATGATCATCCGGAGCTTGTTCGTATTGGTGGTGCTGGCTAGAGCCGCTCAAACCAATGCCCATGTAATTTTATACGAATTCAACTTGTGTGGACAATATTGTCCCTACGTTTCTTTTTAATTCCTGCTCTGATTGACTGATGATTCTGAATTTGATAATACATGTGCAGTATTGAGCAATTTGGATAAGTGATGTACTGATGTTATGGTAATATAATCTTCCGATATATCCGATGCTGAGTGAGAATTTGTGACTTGGGTGTACCGAGAACGCATATCTCGTAACTTATCTTCTGATTGAATATGTTTGAGTGCTCAATTTCCTGAATTAGATGTTGCATCAGTGTCTCATGGTGTCATATAGGCCGGTGCCAGTTCCAGCTCTATTTTTCTTTATTACTTCGAGTGAATGTCGTTCAGATACTGTGGCCTGCCATGAATGTGTTTTGTAAGCTAGCTAATCTCTGAATGGTTGGTTACTTTTTGTGTAGTGTAATACCACTCTGCTTCAAGCTGTGCATGCAACTCCCGGGCTGTCGCTTCTGTATACCGTCATTGAAGCCTCGGGGATGGCGATGACCATCAACATGACCCACAATGTCACCGTTCTTGCTCCCAATAATTATGCCTTCAACGGTACCAACGGGTTGCTTGCCTTACTGAAGTCCAACGACCTCACTTTGGAGAATGTCACTACACCGTAAGCCATCACCCGAACTCTGTTACTTTTATTATGCATTATCGGACGTCTGTGATTTTCAGCACATAAATTGGCAAATAGATGTGGGGTTTCGCAACCTTAGATTTGGTGAATTTTGTGTTTCAGAGGTGCCAACCGCGCAGCTAGCATACTCTTGTACCACATCCTCCCAATGCCTTACTTCGCCACCGACCTCAGCAATGGATTGATGTCTCCCACTCTTCTGGGAGACGACTACGAACTCACTTTTTCTACCACCGGGAACGTAACCTTCATTGGAGCTGCAAACAATGCCACTGTTCTTGTGGGTGACGTTCCGGTCTGCAACTCTGTTGTGCACATTGTCAACCGTGTGTTGCTGCCTGACTCCAACTTGACCGCCATCCCTGTCGCCAACACCACCTCCGCACCTCCAGGTCACACAGCAAACTCTTGTCAAGGAATTTGCATATGAATTCCCGGTGTCTTAATAGGGAATCAGGGACATGTGAGACAGGAAAAAATCAAAGAAAAAATAGACAGAAATATTTAACAAATCACAGGGAAAATGTGAAGAATTCCTGAAATGACACAGGGAATTTTTAAACAGTTTGCTGATCAGGAACTCTTCGTCTTATCGTAAATGTCGTGATTTGTAGTATGTTACGGAGTCTGACGATGTGGCTTACATTTGATGGGTTTGGGTGATGCAGGATCTCCACCGACGGTGATTCTTCCTCCCTCCGCTTCCCCTTCCGGGTCTGGTGCCTCTACCATTAGCACCGGGTCTTTGTTCCTCGGCCTGACTGGTGCTGTCGCAGCTGCTCTGATGGTGTAAATCTTCGTTTTTGCGACAACTTTTTCGTTTTGTGGACACCTTTCAATACAAAAAGTCGACGTGTTTACAGTGTATTTGGTGCGCGACTGGCTGTGGAAACCTCACTGGTCATTTCGACCTCGAGAATGTTAAAATTGGATCCCCACTGTTCTGTTTTAGTAGGGATCTTTTGCCAGGATGTGGTTGTGGTTCCTGTTAGGTTGGGTGTATATTAATTAGTTCATGTTGGCAGTACGCTTTGGCAGCCATTTGTTCGATTTTTTCTCTTTCATATTTGTATAGTATCAAAGTTCACAAGCAATAAATTTTAGTGTTGCAACAGTCGAAGTACTCTGGATGTCTTTGTTTCCTGATGAGCACTACCAAATAATTGGCTCTGAACTGCGTTCACTTAATGATACAAATTACAGTAGAAGGATTGCCACAAAAGCTAAAGGTGAACAAGTGGGAGCATCTCTGTTCGTATCAATATAGTGCCGTGTAAGCTCTCTGAATGTAATCATAAGTTTCATAACAGAAGGTATTGTATGGAAAATATCGCATGTATTTTAGTAAATACAATTGCAAAGCTTTCAAATGTTTTGAAGTCAAAACAGTTCAACGGTCACATCCTTATCAGCGTCCTGTTTGTATGAAATATGAAAGAAAAAAACTGAAGTACCTAGTTCCTAACAGTGACATTCTACCACTATTCAGTACATCAACATGTTGACACTCCGCTATGACCCCTATGAAGCATTTCTTAGTGCGAACTTCGATAGCTAGAGGTTGCTATTGTTGTGTCAATCGTGCCCTTTGGTGTCCTATCACTCCCAAGTGTCCCAAGCACCCAAGTTGGTGGACGCACCGCACATTCCTTCCCGTAAATACGTCCTGAACTGACAGTGACAATTAGTTGGGAGTTGCAATTGGTCCCACTCTTTTGGTAGGGAGGTGTGCCTCAACGTTGGAGTTCAAAGTGCAAAGTCCAAACCTCACTGGAATTATCCACTCTCCATTAGGGGTAGTCACACCATCTCCAGTAATGAAATTTTATGTAGAATGAGAAGTTGTGGAGTGGAAATAGGAGCTAATGGGAGCACTTCTCCATGAAAGAACGTGTGACTCCCCTTTTGTGAACAATGGATAATGGAGAATGACTTTATCTTGAAAATGGTGATGTGGTATGAAAGCAAGTGGCATTTGCACAATCAACCAAGGTCTTCAACTACAAGGGTGAAAGCAAGAAGCTTAAGATTAAATAAAAAACATACATGGATAAAAATTTCAAATTCTAAATCATCTTCACACCTATTTTTCTCCTCTTGAGGTGAAAAGAAAAACTTCTCAATCTTCAAAGAATGGGCCCTCTCCAAATCAAAAAGAGTGCCACAACTTCATTTTGTGAAGATTGAGAATCTGGTGAAGAAGGTGTGACTACCCCTATTGAAATATCAATATGTCAGAGAACTGGTGAGAGCCTGGTGAGGTTGGAATATATGGTCCCAAACCTTGAATTTAGAGTTTTTTGCACAATTTAATGATAATGTTTTTGTGTGACCACATTTGCTATGACGGCTTATTTTTACAAAATTTACGCGTTTGCAAAAGGACTTGTTTGAATTTTGATAAGCATGTCTGGCATGGGAGGATTCTTGAAAATCTTCCGTTAAACTTTTGTCAATTAGAGAACTAGCTCTAGACTTTTGCTATGGTGCACTTTTTCATCCTTTACTTCCAAAACCTCCCAATTTTTTTTTTAATATCATCTTCACAATAGCCAATTACCTTTGCTTCAAGATTTTTAATGGTTAGAATACTCTTATGTAATAAAAGTTGCCAATTTGAGGGACTACAATGGTCGCCTAAAGTGTTCCTTGAATTTACACAATTTGACTAGACGTGAGTTCAAAAATCACATGCCACAATTCTCTTGTGTATATCACAAACTATCTCTACTCATGGATCACAAAATCTATGGCAAGTTCATGGCAAAGAATGAAATTGGAATGTAGCTTGATATGTAAGATAACTTACTTGCCGCTATCAACTTAATTATTCCTTTAGGGCATAATACAAGAATTGTGATCATTCCTTGTCAAACCGTTGTAAGGTTGCAATGAGATTGCCTATAATTTTCAAAGGAGCACAAATTGAATCCTAGATAGCCACAAATTCTTAAAAGGAATTAAGTGCTTCATTTTTGAAAATATCATGACAAAGAAATCTTGCATTGCCAACAATAGGGGCCCTAAAGGGTGTTGTTGTATTGTATACACTCTCTTGTGTTGTATATGAATGGGGTATTTAGGTAGCACATGAATTCCATTGGGGTTGTAGACTTTAAGCCAAATCAAAAACATAATATTAGTCAACTAGGATTTTTACAATAAAGCCATTTGTTCAAGTACTAAATGATCTTTGTATGAATACAGGCAACGTTTTTGATAGGCAACATTTTTCAGGGGTTAACACTCTAGTTTTGTACAAATAAATCCTACTCCATTTGTCCCAATAAAAAGCTCCAAATTAGGCATAGTTCTTGTCCCACTAAAAAGCTCCCTTTTGCTAATTTCAATTGCTGAGAAAGTGTTTGTCATGTCCAATGATCTCATAGGGACAAGTTAAGCTATTAAAGAGCATCCCTCTCATAACAAGCTTGGCCTTGCCCATATGAGGTACCATTGTTGCTACTAATCTTTAAATCATCAACAATGAGGAGCTAGCAACATGTACAAATATGGTACTTTTTGCATGAAATTTGGGTGCCCAAACAGCAACATCAAAGTTGGAGATTTTGTACACATTTGACAGATGTTATATTGATTCTAGAACGCATGTGTCATTAATACAAAGATTAAAAGAATGAGGAGCCGGCAGCCTTCACAAACTATGCACAAATATGTTACTTTTTGCATAGAATTTGGGTGTTTAAACGGCAAAAGAAAAACTTGAAATTTTGCAGATATTTGGTAGGTGATATATTGATTCTAGAATGCATTTGTTACTAGCACAATGACTAAAAATTCAGTAAATCCCTCATGGAGAAGTTTTTTGGAGCTTTATAATGGGACAGAGGGACTAATTTTTAACAAGAAAGCCGGCGCTTGGCAAGCCCAGGAGTGTGAGAGCTTTGGACAGGACCAAGATCCAAAACCGGCTACCAAGGCACGTTCTCCAAAGGTTAAAGCTCGGGGAGCGTAAGTTCACATCTCGGGAACTCTTCGAGAACTGCGGAATTGGCCAAGGCAGCAGAATCGGCCAAGCTCGCTAGGCTTTCGACGACCCACACTTCCCAGTTCCAGAACGAGAACGTTTTCACTCAATTTGCGTACAAGCTGTGCCAGATTCGCCTCCCAGCGATCTTTTTAGTCAGCCATGGCGAGCTCCGCTGCTGCCAACGCTGTGCGCCGCGTGGTTTCCAAGGTCGCTGCCACCGCCCCTGCTGCATTTGGTAACCCTTTCTAGCCCAACCGCTCTGTTCACATTCTAACCCAGTTCTGGAAACCCTAGCTCTATACAAGTCTTTGTTTGAGTTCCTGCCGGCTCAACCATTTCTAGTTTTGTTTGCATTTTGCAAGTTCTAAGGCTTCGAAAATCGTTTTAGAACTTGCAAAAAATGTTCTGCGTGCCATTCAATTTCTAGAGTCGTTGCATTAGACAAATCGGTTACAGGTTTCTTACTTTTCGGCGTTCATCGGAAACCTCTAGTCTATTTCTCA
The DNA here is from genome assembly GCA_963920765.1 of Ulota crispa. Classification (NCBI taxonomy): domain Eukaryota; kingdom Viridiplantae; phylum Streptophyta; class Bryopsida; order Orthotrichales; family Orthotrichaceae; genus Ulota; species Ulota crispa. Next base: position 12,647,199 of record OY987242.1, read on the forward strand.
TCTTGTAGTCTTAAAAATCCGAGGTTAATATAGAATATTGAAAGTTTCATTTGGTTTGATCGACATATTGGTAGTCCTTTTAGAATTTTGTTTACTGTCTAGGTTTTTCCTCTTGTTCTAGTGCTTTTAGGGTTCTGGGTTTCGTGTTCTTTCTTCTGATCGTTCTATGTGCGTATATAATGTTCGTGGCTTGTTTGTCAGGCGGAATAACTTGATTAGGTCATTTATGTGGCATGATCTAATTATCGCTTGATTGATTGCGTCGCTTGGGCTTTTAGATCACTTTTTGCATGGATTTTATGAATTTTTTTACATCTTTGCGACTGTGTAGGGAAACTGAGGATTTAGTTCGTTAGCACCATATCCATCAGATTCAGAAAATTAGGGTAACGTTGCAGCTAGTCTTGACAGCAGTACGCTTAATTCTTGCAGGTACTCGACAGTTTCATGCAACAGGAGCGAAGAGGTACAGCAACGACTACATACATGCAGAGCACATGTACAACATCACCGGAATGAAGAACCGAAAGGTGAAGATGGCCGTGGGAGTGTTCGGGGCCTTGGCCATTGGCACCCTGGTGCCCATCTGGGCGGTGCACTTTCAAATGAAGAAGCAGGGTGGCTTATAAACCTAGACAGTCCAGTGAAGTGATGACGCCCCCCTTGGATAACCATAGAGCTGTGTCACCTGTTCCGAACACGAGAGTAGTTCATTTGTGAAAATAAGAATCAATACATTCCATTTCTCCGAAGTGTTGCATGCATCTGAGTATTACCCGGTTGAAACTGACGAACGTTGGAACGTGCTTTTGCTGATTTGTCTTTTCAATCTTGTGAAGCTTTGCATTGGAATGGCAGCGTTTTATTGAAAATGTCGAAACGACGTGCAACTGAGAACTCGCTGAACCTCGGAGCCCACTCACATACTCGCTGGACGTCACTATTTGATAGTGTAGGTTCTTCTCTAGTTATATTCTAATGGATTAATCATCAATATTTGTGGTTAAGACAGCTGGAGTCGAATGTTCTATACACTGCAATTGAATGATACGGATTTTTTCTTGTAAGTGCGCAACCCGATGAATCCTTGCTGTGTGTGCATGTACCAGCACCTTGGTGTTTACCAATTAGTCATTATTTTTAACACGCTTTGAACCTTTTATTGACTAAAGCTCGTTGCTTCATATTTTTTGACCAATTTATTTTGTTGAACTAGAATGAGCAATGACAAAAAAAAGAGAAACCTGGGTCATGTTTCAGAGAAACACATAGCTCTAAGGTGGCCGCCCCCATAAGCGTGAGTTTAAGCAGTGTAGCATGGTTAGGGTAGTTGGACAAGGGCAAAAATTATATCATAAGATTGGAATAGAGAACAAAAATTATTAGTTTAGTTTGGGAAGTTATCCACATAGTCATGTGTGTGGGTATTTTCCAAAGTGCTAAATCAATGAAATTGCAGGAATCATGTGAAAAAGATGCTAAAAACAAGGCTTGTTGGTTCTTAAATAGTGAAATGGGTACTCAAAATAGTCATACCAGTCACTCACAACCATCACTTTGTCACCCATAACCATCACTTAATTCACTCATAAGCATTTGCTTTTTTAATTATGATGTCAGTGACGCCCATGGGGATGGTCATGTTGATGGGTGCGGCTACCTTGATGGTCACTTCACACCATGGCCAACCACGTTGAGAGGCCGTGGGATTGAGGGATCGAACAAAAATTGAGGGATCATACTTTGTTGAGGTTAAAGAAATGGGCTGAAAATAAGTAAAAAAGTATTGATTTTGAAACCTTCACAGTTGGTCTTAGTGTGAAGCCTCCAAAGGTCAAGCCCAAATTTCAAATCTTCTAATCTATTGGTTGAGATTTTCTCAAATTTTTTTTATGTTATGAAAAAAATTGATGCCCTCTCAACTATATTTTAAATTTTCATTTTTGTTTGAACCAAACTTTAAGAAGATTGAAAAAACAATGACATATAGATATTTTAGAGGCAACTGCCTTTGGGCTTTAACCTTTGGTGTGAGGGGTCAAAAGGCCGAAATCTTCATTTTTCATAATCCGGTTGATGAAAATTGACAGCCTCTCAATTGGAAGTGGTCCTAACCTTGAGTTGAGGTTGTTGTACAATATCCCTCAATATATTCATGTTCAAGCTCATTGTGCCGTTCAAAAAACTTTACATAAATTAGAGTATAATTGTGTTTTCTTGCCTTGTATCAAGGTTTTGTGATTCTTATGCAATGTCAATCAAGCATACCAAATTTTAGTTCCAAAAAATCAAAACCTTATTTTTGGTAAATTGTTTTGTATTAAAATTCATAATTTATATGAAAATTGATAGAAGAAAATTGGTGATGAATTTTTGAGATTTGATGTCATGGATATGTAGAAAACATGCATATGCACGTCTTCCATGCTAAAGGATACCCCCTTAAGTAACAAAAATATGGTCTATAAAAGATTCACTAAAACTTGTCAGAGGCCCAAATTTTGTAAAATACATATTATTCTATGAAAATCAAATTTTGTTGTTTGACTCAAATGTTGTAACTAGGTTTGTATCTCTACACATGATATATCTTTTACTTCATGAAAAGCTAGTTAAAGTTTAGAAATATGTATTTTACAAAATTTGGGCCTATCACAAGTTTTAGTGAATCTTTTGTAAACCAAATTTTTGTTACTTAAGGGAGTTTTCTTTAGCATGGAAGATGTGCATATGCATGTTTTCTACATATCCATGACATCAAATCTCAAAAATTCATCACCAATTTTCTTCTATCAATTTTCATATAAATTATGAATTTTAATACAAAACAATTTACCAAAAATAAGGTTTTGATTTTTTGGAACTAAAATTTGGTATGCTTGATTGACATTGCATAAGAATCACAAAACCTTGATACAAGGCAAGAAAACACAATTATACTCTATTTTATGCAAAGTTTTTTGAATGGCAAAGTGAGCCCAAATGTAAACATAACGAGGGGTGCTGTACATGTCAAAAACCCCCATAAGGTAGATGCACCCAATCTTGACATGTCTCCAATTCTGACCCTTAACCCCTAAAGGACCATTGTCCCCTTGGGGGACAATTGGGATTTCCAGCATGTACCTATGGCTAAACTAATTTGCGTGATTTTCTAAAATTTTTATTAAAGGTGAGGAATTCAAAGATCTACATGGAAATGTAATTTTTTCTTCATTCTGAATTTTATTGAAGAAGTTATGCAAGAATTTCTGTAAAAAGCTGCTCCCTAGGTAGCCAAAAACTTCTTTAAAAATTCCATTTTTTTCAAATAAAAATCTGAAATAGGTTCTTTAGACTTGTATAGATGTGGAGAGCTTTGAAACATTCAATTTTGATAAATGAGATGAAAGTTATGAGGAGTTTTTAACTGTGGGCAGTTCTAGATTCTCTACTCTAAAATAAACTTTCAAGTCCTTTATTTCACTCAATTTTCAATAGTTTGGAAAAAAAACAAAACCAAGGGATGTAGATTGTTTATCACAACATTATGACCATTGGGATTTGAATTTTTCATTTTTATAATTAAATTCTTAACAATTTAGTGATTTGACTCATTCTTTACTTCTTTTTACTTACTATTTTTTCCCATGTGTTGTATAGTTCCAATTGATTCAAAAATTCTCCCACACATACCTAACTTGGTCTCCTAAATGGGAAAAATATACCTCAACTTTGTGTAGAGTAATTTTTTTGATCTAAGAGTGGTGAAAGCCTTCTGAAATTTCTAGGTAGCAGCAAAAAAAAACTGTTTTTTTGCAATTCAAATGTAAATATCTCACTCATTTTTGTGTAGATTGAGCTGAGTTTTTTACCATGTGTACCTCTTGTAGTCTATTGTAAGATCTTATGGTTGAATTCTTGTAAAAAAAAAAATTCTTACCATTGTACTTGCTTCCCCAAAAGTGGCAATTTTTTGTGTTTTTCACAGAAAAAATGGCTTGGTCCTTTTGGGGGTTAATGTACTATGCGTGTACAATTTCAAATTTGAATTGTACTCCTTGGGAACATAAGGTTGGAATTGGGGATGGGTTGTTAAAGGGTCAAGAATGGTTGCAGTTACCTTATTGAGTGATTTGACAATTATAAAATGAAGTGGAATTTAAATGCATTTTAAATGAGGAATTCAAATAAGGGTTAAATGCACCGGGGAGGGGTAAATTTTCAGTATTTACCATTGACAAATTGTATTTGAGAAACTTGAATTTACATTTGGATTTAGGGACCTTGATTTACTCTAGAATCATGAATGAGGTTACAATTGAACAACACTAAAATAGGGGGCAAATTATTACTTTTACCCTTGTTTGTTAAAAAAGCTAAACTTTTCCATTGGATGTTGTTCAATTGTATCTTTTTTGTGGTTCTAAACAAAATTAAGGCCTTGAAATCCAAATGTAAATTCAAAGTTCCCAAATTCAACTTATCGATGGTAAATCTTAGATATTTACCCCATGTACGAACAACAAACCCTGGGTGTACATATATCAATTCCTCAAATGAAGGGTGTCATTTCACAACTTCAAAGATACTTCCGATATAGAAACATTTTTCACATAATTACATCAGAGCTTGGATACTGACCAGGTGCCCACTAAAGAAAATCGATAAAAAAGAAGAAGCATGCATCAATATAAATTAGTTTTCTACAATTCGATGGCCATTTTCGTATTGGAAAACCCTTGCTATTGTTTTTACCTCTTGTTTGAAATTACGTTCAAATCCCAAAGAGTAGTCCTACCATCACATAGACTTTTATGTTACCTATTTCAAAACTTCATTGACGAAGCTGTGTTTACACACCAGTAATCAATTTATGAGGACATGTTTAGAGTCTTTTCTCTATAAATCGTTCTATTTTCAATTCAGCGATCTTTGAACTGGCTAAATTTCCCAGGATTTCTACCAAAAACTTTCTACCAAACATTCTTATACAGCTAAACACATGTGAACTACAGAGTTTTGAATTTGAAAATTTTAGCTTTTTAGGAATCTTTTTAGCCTTGAGGTAATAGTGAAAATCATGTTTGAGATCACTGGTTCTTATAAGTGATATGTTTTGACATTCGACTCTTGGTGGTTGTAGTGATACTTTACTCCCGGGGTAATTTAAATGCAAAGAACAGCCTAGCTGCTTCGCTGAGTTGTCAAGAGATTCCAAATCATTGTATAGTTGACAAAAACCCACCAATCCCATCCTTTTACGCTTGAAGCATTTATTAATGCACTCATGTGAGCAGCGATCCGAGATGTGATATTCTAAAATTAGCTCTCAAGTGCCAAAAGATTATATTTCAAATTTAACAGCATGGTGTTCACATCTTTTGTAGGTACAAAAGAAAATCTGGTAGAAGTATTGCAAGATTTAGGCACATTTGTGAACATTGCATCTCAGTTGCTTCCTATCTCCAGTAAGGTAGGAGCACCCATACGCGTCAGTTTAACCCTTAAAGGACCACTCTACGTATTACATAGTGAATATGTTGTCATATAATTGGTATTTGTTACCAATAAAATGTTTTAATTTGGGATCTTGACTAGCTCACTAGAACCGCATTGATCTATACTCTAACTTTTTTGATGATCTTAAATGTAATAAAGGTGTGGATGCATTCCAAATATAAGAAAATACTAAATACTATATTGGCCGCAAAGGGCTCCTTGGTCCTTTAAGGGTTAAGGGTTTTGAACATGATGAGTATTAATAAACAGTTAGCAAATTGTAAGTACCTATTAGGAACAAAAAAATAATGAGTGTGCACTTTTGAATGTATTATTTGGACACTATGAGAATAAACTTTGAATTTTTAAAAAGCAAACTACCATTGCACCCATAACCAATACTAAGGTTACATGTTCACCTCTTGTACATCCTTGTAATTACATCTATATATTTCCACATACTTTCTAAGATTTTAGAGGTGATGGTTATGGGGACACTAACGCGTATGGGTGTTCCTAACTTATATCCACTGACTCCGGACGCTCTAGCTTTTTTAGTTGCTTCTTATCTCTTTGTATGTAATACAAATACTTGCGTCTATAAAAATAAAAGCTTTGAATATTTGAAAATCTAAGCTCTAGAATTTACTAGGTCCCTTTCCTCTATTGAACAATTTTCTTGTAATCTTTTACCAAAAACCTCTTTCATCCCAACAGTTCAATAATTCTCAAAAGAACATGACAAGAGTGTTCACTAATTGATCACATATGAAGTAAGCTTGGGTGTCCAAAAATCAATTATAAATGAAGGAACAAATCATGGTGTTTTAGTGTATAGTGTTCCTATTTCTAAATTCAAAAGTTATTGCTTGTGATCTACAAATTTCATCACAATGAATAGTTTTTGGTCAATTTTGCAAACTCTGCTACTCAACATTTGTGGATATTTTTGAGCTTTACCAACTAATTCTCATCATTTCCCATGTTTGACAAGTGTTTCATGTGCCTATCCCAAATATTACCTTAACCTTTAAAAGACTGAGCTCTTTTTTTCTGCAAAAGTCAATGAAAACTGCCATTTCAAGGGTAATGAGTACTAGAAATATAGAATTTTTTTTTTTTTGAAAATTCAATTGTTAGATCTTGCCCTAGAATACAAAAGGCAATTATGAAAAAAAAATCAGCTCATTTCATATGGAGGGGAGTGAGATATTGACATCTAAAGTGAAGAAGAAACCTTTTTTCCTTCTTGTTCAAATATTTCAAAAGCCTTTGACCGCTCCCATAGCAAAACAATTACTCTTTACAAAGTTGAGGTTTAATTTCTCCATGTAGAAAACCAAATTAGGCATGTATGGGAGAATTTTGAAATGAATTGGAAGTGTACAACATACTCCAAAAATCTTTGAATGCTTTAAGGTCCTGAAATTTGTCAATATACAAGGCAAAATTGGAGGATTTATGTAAAATTTGGAAATTTAAATTACACTAATCCAAATGGCAAAAAGCATGGACTCTTTGCTCACTACAACTTGGGGAAGAAAAAAAACTAGTACACAAACCGCTTAAAAATTTAGAGTACCAAATTTTACAAGGGGAAAAAGGAATGGAGGGTTGGGAGTCCTCCAAGATGGGCTCCTTCCACTCCACTCCCCTTTGCACAAGTGTCCATGCCTTGTGCTCATTAAAGCTAACCCTCTTTGGAATCAACACCCACTTACATAGGAGAGGCCTTGCCTTAATTGCCCCTCCTCCCCTAGTTTTGATAAATTCTTGAATAGCTTCTTTGTTGGATGTTGGAATGAAGAAAAAATTAGATGCCAAGTAGGTCTTTGAATTACCCATCTTCAATATAATTTTTTTGTAAAATCATGCAAACTAGTTTAGCTATAGGTACATGCCCAAAACCCCACTTGGCCCTCGAGGGGCCACTTGGGCCTTTAGGGGTTAAATAGCAACTTGGTGGTAAAGCCTTTATAATGCAACATTCTTCAATGTTCTCTAATTGTACTATGTTTTTTCAAAATCTTTTTGGAACTTTGACCACTAGATTCACATTATTCAAGATAATGTTTAAATGTTATAATCTAGCATATATTTGAATTAACCTAAAGTAGTGTGAACTATTTTGATATTGCACCCCCACAAATGCATATTTTTCTTGAATTAGTGCAGGTTAGCATTATGAGGGCAAGGCGTAGTTATCAAAATAAACTTGCGTATTGATAAAAACTAGTTTATAGATGAAAGGTTCTATCCATTTTCCCCTTGCATGTAAGACTCTAAGAGCAGCTCCACCCTTGCCCCCACACAAAGAAGTTCTGGGCCCAAGCTCGCGAGACATGGGAATCCAGGTCCAATGCGGACATGCCACACGTCGAAGCTTGGCTGGTCTTGTTAAAATTTGCTTCATGCACGGTACGTTCCAATGCGCTCGCGAAAACCTAACGTGCTTGATTTTTGCACCTTGTACAGATGTGGCTCGATATGATTTGCTTGCAAGTCCAAAAATGCAAGAAGGTTTTTATAAATACTTGCTTTTGTCGTGGTTGCAGGATTTGCAGCCCCACCAAAGCCATTAACATGCTTATTTGGAGAGGGAGGCTGGCTCTGCAACCCAGAGCCGTGCATTTCAAACAAAAAGTTGCAGTGCACACCTTGCTTGGCGTGCTCCATCTGGAGAGAAAGGCTGGAGAAGCTCGAAGGTGCATTTCGATAGACCAGTGAATAATCCAAAAAAATCCTTGCAATGGGTTATTTGGAAATTTGAACTGTTTTACAGATTCACGTTCTATTACCGTGGATTCGTGGAACGGTGGAAGGCGGTCCTTCTTGGATAAAGATTCATTACTTCACTTGTCAGTGGGATCTTCCCCAGAAGGATTGTGCCATTTACAGTATGGCCACGGCGTCACGCTTTAGAACAAACTCATTAGTATTCTTATTATAATACTATTTTATTAAATGGAGGCTGGGAGCCGTTTGAGATTGCTATTGATAAACAATGTTGAGTCACTTGTGTGTTGCATTGCTTTCAAAACTCTCCTCACAGATTTGAAAATTGTTCAGAAATAGCACTTCAAAAGAGATCCGTTGGCAATACAATTTGGGCGGAGCACACTAAAACTCGGGCTTTACTTGATGACTCTGACACCTCGATTGTTGGGCCAGGTGAAAAAGATTGTACGAGTTTACAAATTTATCATCAGGGGATTGAATTTGGGAATTTTGAATGTAAGTTATGTTTGTACTTGGGAATCCTCATTGAATTTGAGGAACCCCCAAAGGGAACAAAAATGACGGGGCAGATTTTTACTTTTGCCCTTGTTAGAAAATGGCTGACCTATTTTATCCGGGCCCCAAAAGCAACGTGTCAAAGTAAATTAACTCCTAAGCGCACAGAGTTATTTTAGGGTTTAGGAGAAAATGGGGGTTTAATGGCCACCACAGCTTGGAAAATTACATCCAAAAAAGTGATCGCAAGATTTGAAAAAGGACTACCTTCTTTACTGATGGGGACCAACCATGACTGTTTTCACTGTACGGATTGAGAGAAAAAGTGAGATAAAGTCTATGGGCCCATTGACAGTATAATGTTGACCAGGCGCTCAGGGGTTAACACCTAAAGGACCACTTGTTCCTACAGGGGACAAATGGGATTTTGGGCATAAACTTATAGCTAAACTACTTTGTGTAATTTTTTGAAACTTTTACGGAAGGTGGGGAATTCAAAAATCTATGTGGGCATCTAATTTTTTCCTCATTTTGACATTTATTGAAGAAATCAAAAACGATTTTATGAGAATTTTTGTTTGTTGGGCAGCCCAAAAACTTCTTCAAAAATTATAAAATAAAAATTTGTTGTTAGTTCTTTAAACTTACGTATATGTGGGAGGCTTTGAATCATTCAATTCTAATTGATGAGATGAAAGTTATGAGAAGTTTTAGTTTGAGTGTAGGCATAGTTTTGAGATTTTCCACACCTACCCGCAACTAAAACTTCTCATAACTCTCATCTCATCAAGTAGAATTTAATGATTCAAAGCTTCCCACATATACGTAAATCTAAAGAACTAACCTCAAATTTTGATTTAAAAAACTAAATTTTTTGAAGAAGTTTTTGGACTGCCCACCAAACAAAATTTCTCATAAAATCATTTTTTATTTCTTCAATAAATTTCAAATGAGGAAAAAATTAGATGCCCACATAGATTTTTAAATTCCCCATTTTCCATAAAAGTTTCAAAAAATTACACAAAGTAGTATAGCCATAAGTACATGCTCAAAATCCCATTTATCCCCCATAGGGACAAGTGGCTCTTTAGGGGTTAACCCAAGGTGAGTTTTACTGAACACCAATTTGGGCTTGGTATATTGCACCTGCGTGTCTGTGGGGCTAAAGTAGGAAAGCTTAGCTTTTTACAAACAAAGTCAAAACTAAAAACTTGTTTGTATTTTGTATTTGGTTAAATTTATTTATGAATCTAAGTATGAAATCGATAGTTTCAGGTACAATCCCTTTGTGGTAACTCTCTGAACTTTTGTATTTCCGTTTGGTTAAAATTTTGAGCTTTTTCACCTCGGGTCCGCAAACGCTTAACTTATGTGCAGTAGCAATAGGGTAGAAACAACTAGGAGTTGCCTTTTTTTTTTTTAATAAGCAAAGGCTGCCGTCATTTTCTTCAGAAACTTCTTGTCTTTTTTCAAGTGGACTCCAAGGTGAACAATTTTAGAAATTTCACCTACGGGAGGACACTAAGGATTTAGAAATTTAACATGCCGAATTTGGAAATTTTGAATTCGTGTTTGGATTTGGAGATCCTCAATCAAACTACATGGGTAGAATCGGGTCTAAATAAAGAACTACAAAAGTAGGGACAAGTGTTTACTATTTCCTTGGTATTTAGAAACATTAAGCGTTTCCACAGTGAGGTCCGCGTAAGAACGAACAAGAGGAGATCTGGGAAAGATCACTAAAAATAGAAAAAGAAAAACATGAATTGTACAATTTTTACACAAATCTAAATAGCACGTAACTTGTTATAAGTTACTACAATATTACTTGTCGTATCAACAAGTTTATGGTCCTCACCCCTTATTTCTGTGCCCTCCTATGCCCTCCTATTCCTGTGCCCCCCAATCTTTGTGTCCCTATCTTTATGCTCCCTTATCCCCTTGTCCCCTTATCTTGTGTCCTTTTTTGGTTGAAAAGTTGTGGTGCAACTCCTAGTGACGGTGGAATTGCCAATGACAATGCAACTACCAGCGACCTATGCTTAACTTCTAGTGAAGTAGATAAAAGAGAGTCATAGGTGATTTTACTTTATTCCATTTATACCTTTTTGATCCTAGTCATGCCCAAACCTAACTTATGTCCAACCCTAACTAACTGAATGATATTCTATTATATATAGAGATACTAATTTCCATGTAATTAAGTTTATGTGACTTGGAAATTGAGTTATGTGGAAACTTATATCTTGATATACCATATCCAAAGTATCTAATACATGTATGGGTTGACAAGTACATTAACCCCTAAAGGCGCAAGCCCTTTTTCCTAGTGAAAGTCATTGTTAACTGCCACTTTGGAGGGAATGAGTAGAAATGTAGGAAATAAAGTTTGTTTTGCAAATCCAACCATAGAATCTTGCCTTAGACTAGAAGAGGTACTTGTGGAAAAAGAATCAAGTCACTCTAGATGGAGAGGAGGGAGATATTTACATATGAAGTGAAAAAAAAGCTTTTTTCCCTGCTGTATAAACAATTCAGAAGCCTTTGACCACTTTTACATGAAAGAAATTGCTTTGTACAAAGTTGAGGTTTCTTTTTTCCATGTATGAAGACCAAGTTACGTATGTGTGGGAGAATTTTCAAATCAATTGGAACTATACAATACATGGGAAAAAAATTGTAAGTAAAAAGAAGTAAAGAATGAATAAAATCACTAAATTGTTAAGAATTTAATTATTGAAATGAAAAACGCAAATCCCAACGGCTATAATGTTGCAATAAACAATCAACTTCTTTAGGTTTGGTTTTTTTTCCAAAATATTAAAATTTGTGGAAAATAAAGGACTTCAAAGTTTATTTTAGAGTTGAGGATCCATAATTGCCCACAAACTAAAACATTTCATAACTTTCATCTCATTGATTGAAGTTGAATGATTCAAAGCTTTCCATACATAGAAAAATCTAAAGAACCAGTTTCGGATTTTTGTTTTTAGAAAATACAATTTTTTAAGAATTTTTTGGGCTGCCTGGATTGCCCTCCCTCCTCTGGGCAGTAGAAATTCTTGCATAACTTCTTTGTCAAATGTCAGAATGACAAAAAATTAGATGCTTGCATAGGTCTTGGAATTCCCCACCTTCAATAAAAGTTTTAAAAAATCACAAAAACTAGATTAGCTATGAGTACATAACGCGTTATTCATTAAATTGGGAAAAAGAACATACTATTTTGTACTCCACCTTAAACCCAAAAAATCACATTAAACTATATTTAAAAGTATCAAATTCAATATGAGCCACTAAGATTTTTTCCCTCGCAAATTCCCTCCTCTCAAGTGAGGGCACGTGTACCCAAAAAAACAATGTGAGCTGGATTTTAGGTGGTCACCTGAAACCTTTAGAAATCCCAAAATTTATTGTTTTTCCCAATTTAACAAATAACTCGTTACATGCCTGAAATCTATTTGTCCCCTGAGTGTACAGCTGGCCTTGAGGGGTTAAGAAGTTAAGGATTTTGATCCGCCCATGGACATACTTTATGAATCCATTAGAAGATTGCATTCCATGATAAAATCGCAAACAAAAAATCCAACAAACCCAAGAAGAACCTTCCAAAAAGATTCTTACTTCAATTTAATTGATTGTGAGAGTCGGTTTCTAATCGTTAGATCTGAACGTATGAACAATTGGAGATAGCGTGTCAATTTTCTTATGAACCTTACCTTTCACTTACCTTTCACTTTATTGCTTCTCGTATTGCTTAGAAAATCATTATCAACGTACGTATTATTTGCAAATGACTACGAAACATAATCCATAGTTTTTTAGTCCTAAAAACTCTTCGGAACAAGGATTATACATTGGATTAATTACCTATGTAAATTTAAAAATCCAGTAGATATTTTTTTACTCCATCCGATTTTTCCAAAATCTAATTATAGTTGTTCAATGTGTGCAAGTAACAGAATTTGAAGATACTTTTAAGAATAAACTCTGGAACTCAAATGGTGATAGATAGTTTTATTTTGGTTTTAAAAAGGCTCCATCTTTTATATGTCCAATAAGTACATTATCTAAGCATCCAGAAACTCACATGAAAATTTTCAAATTGTAAACACATGACAAAAACAATTGAAATGATGAAACTGTATATATCACCAAAATCATTTTGAATCCAAATTCCAAAAGTAATCCCAATTTTGTCTATGAATAATTGTCAATGCAAAAGGAATTCTATGTCTATAAGTCAAGTTGTATAACCTTTTGACAACATCACTAAACTAATTTTTTATATTGACGTTGTGTTTGTATATTAATATCAAGCTGAGTATTGTTCCTTCATATCAAATTGCACAACAAACATTTGTATATATGATTTTTTCTTTGATTGATATGAGGATTGGATTCTAAACCACATTGTTCCAAGAAGGCTTTAATTTTCATCATAAAACATTAACAAAATAATGAAATTAGCATAAAATTAACTTTGTAGTCTTAATTAAGATTATATACTCAAAACACCAACAACTATCACATCCATAAATATTGACTTAAATGCATACTACACCTTCTGTTTATAAAAAGACATCTATGGTAAATTCCAAAATTTGAAAGACTTACACTTTGAAGGTGGTATACACCAAGAAACTAAGCATATTTTAGATCTTGTATTATATTAGTCCACTTCATCAAAAAGAAAATTTCAAGTTTTTGTAGTAAAAATCCTAAAACACTAAATACATGTTTGTATCAATTATGTAGTAATATTCCATGACATCGATTGATTTAATTTTGAGTAAATTGTTCTAGTTTCACGTTTAGTTGAACACTTAACTATACTAATATGTTTCTAAATAATTTTGAATAAAATTTCAAAACAAACCTAAGACGGTTTTTCCACACATACGTGGATATTTACACATAGGGAATTGATATGCATACCACACCTTGACTATCCCACCACACCTCAAGGTAAATTTTAGATTTCTACCATCAAAAATCTAAATTTGAGAATTTGGAATTTGGATTTGGACTCAAAGACTGTGATTTTGTCCAGAATAACAAAAAAAAGTTGTAATTGAATAACACCCATTGAAAAAGCTTAATCTTTTTCATAAACAAAAGTAAAAGTTATACTTTTCCCCCAAGCTAAGCTTTTTCATTGGGTGTTGTTCAATTACAACATTTTTTTATGATTCTAAACAAAATCCAGGTCTCTAAGTCCAAATTTGAATTCCAAATTCTCGAATTTATTTTTTTTGATTGTAGAAACCTAAAATTTACCCCGAGATGTGGTGGGATAGTCAAGAAGGTGTGGTACGCATATCAATTCCCTTACACATAATATAAAAAAATGTGTTTGTTTACTAATAAACACCTATGGGTACTTGGCTAGTTGCGCATACCAAGAAAAATAGAAATAATTTTTATTTGCACGTATTTCGTAGCTAAATGGAATTAACAAGCAGTAGATTTTAGATTTTGAAGTTTTAGTATATGACCATGGGTTCGAGGGTACATAGTCACAGATACGTGGTCACGGGTTTAGGACTTGCGTGGTCATAGGCTCATGACTAACGGTCATAGGATCCCGAGTACATGGTCATAGGCTCCGTCTTGGCGGGACCAACCGGACGTTTCTCGACTTTCTTTGGCAGACCCATTGCGGTAGCATAGCGGGGTCTCTCACGGGCATTCCCGGGCACCGACAATAAAGCAAAGCAAAAAGCAAAGCAAGTTCAAATTTTTTTGAGGATTGTTGAAGAAGTTCAAATCACCTAAAGGCGGGGCTTTTGAATTTTCAGGGTTGAAATTTATGGTTGTTATGCAGAAATAGCAAATGAGGGAGGGTGAGAGTAGGTTATAGCGTGGCAAAGCTACCACAGCGGAGGCGCCAACAATAGCTGCGATGCTAGAAGCGGCACCTAAAGCCCTAAAACCGCTGGCCCCTTTCTGGTTTCAGGGGGGGAGCCTCCGCGGCTCCGACTCTCCGAGCGCCACGGTTGGTCAGAAGCCCCGCCTTTGCGCAATGCCAGCGCACTGCGGTCGATGCAGTTGGTGACCCTCCCTCCCATGTTGATCGCGTTCGCCGCTGCCCGGAGTTTCAATTCCCATTTGGACTTTGGGGCGTGCGCCTCCGGATCGCGTCCATCATTCACGTTGAATGTTTTCTCGGAGATAGACTAGTGCGCAGCTCTGAGAGGATGCCTCTGCTGCGTCGCCGTGTTCGGTGTTGTTTCTGCAAGGTTGGTGGCGATGGCGGGATGCTCGATACTATGCATTGCTGGAGCTCGTATCAGTAGTCCCTCTTCTTGTTACCACGATAGCTCTGGATCTCCTCCTTCTTGGGTTCCTTTCAACAACTTTGTCGTAGCTCAATTGTTTAGAGAACCAGTTTATTTGAGTAGTATTCCGAGGGATGTGGCTCAGGTTCGTGATCCTTGTGCACGTGGACAGTACCGACGGATCATAGGGTCGTAATGCAACGAGGATTTGAAGCCTTTGGCCTGCTTCGCCGAATGATTGTGTTCGTAGTTTCTCTTCTTGTGACCAGGATAGCTTAAGATATTCTCCATTTCTGCTTACTTTTGAAGCTTCATAGGTACGGTTTGCTTCATTATTTAGGTAAGCGGGTTGTTTGCTCAGCTTTCTTGCGAGATTTGGTTTATGATCCGGTACGATTTTTAGAGTGGGAACGCAATGAGGATACTTGATTTTTGTTCCAAGGATCCTAGAGACAATAGATTCTAAGGCTCTTGGGGAGAACCCAGAAGGGCATTCCGCCGGCATCAGGAGACGAAATGGCGTCCCCTTCTTCTTTCAAGGACACGACATCAGAGGCCACGGGTTCGATGAGGTCCCCGTTGTCGAGTTTCATGAGGTCACCACTCTCAAGTTCGATGATGCCATCGCCAGTGTCGTCACGTCTGACGATGGAATTCGAAACTGCTTTCATGATGGAACAGGAGGAACCCATTCGGTTTCTAGGCACAGACATTCTTCCTTACCTTTCACAGCCAAGTTCGTGCAGCTCCAGTTCGGAGTTCGACACCGGGAGCAGCGGCGAGTCAGGATCGACATCGTTTTGCGACTTAAACGATTCGAATCGTATCACTCTGGGGAGCCTCATTGGACTTCCCATGGCCGATTCGTTTCGGAATTTCGGGGAGTCGCTCCGTTTCCTGACGCGCGGGGACAGCCACTACGACACCACTGGGAGCAGCACCCGGTCGACTGACTTGCCACCGCGTCGCTCCAGGTCGTGCAGTCTGCTTGGCGACATCTTTGGGTGCTTGCAGCGTTCGAAAACCGAGTACGTCGAAAACGTTCCGGTTGGGAGAAACTTAACCAACCTAACCTCGTTCACAATCACGGAAGTCTCGGAAGAGGAGGAACGGGACTTGAAATGTGACACTGGCCCTACCGTGTTCGAAAACTCCGTCTTCGTCGAACGTGATACTCTCGGTAGCCGTATTTACGAATTCAATCCCCTGTACGCCACGTCGGAGGCCGACCCCGCATCTCGAGACATGAGCCTTGTGCGAGAGAGCTCTGCCTCAAGAGACTATCAAGACTGCGACGACTCGGATACCGTGGAATGCACGTCGAGACTGAGCGTTGAAGTGAGCTCACCAACGGCTCCAGTGACCCCGGGAGGTGATCTCCAGCCCCTGTCTCCCATGCGGACCGTTCTCACCGCTATTTGCTGCCGTCTCGGCGACGACTGCTCGCGTGACTGATCGTGTCCTTGGATGCGGCGGATGACCTATGATGCTACCTCTCGTGACGCAAACCATGACACTCTTTACACGACACTCTGTGAAGGTTTGTAGTGCTCTCCATCACCTGGTATTATATCAATACCGACACGACCTAGGATGCCAACTCTCACGCGGCGAATCTCGATCTGTACGATACCGTATGAAGTACCAAGGACTTTTGTTGCGCTTCAGCACCAGGTGTTTTTTCAAGCCGACTTGATCTGTGTTGACACATTGTTAGCTGTGGAGGGGCAAGCATGATCTGGATGTTACTGCATCAAGGATTTTTGCAGTTGTTTTTCGAGCGCGTTGAAGTTGAAGTGCATTGAGATCATGGCTCTTCTGTCTCGGTTAGACTGCTCGTGAGAAGTGTAAGACACCAGTTCGGCTGCTTGTGCCTTTTTGATTCAAGGTTTTCCGGGTTTGTTTTACAGTGATAACATCTGCGAAGTGGAGTGCTTGTGACCAGACGAAGGGGCGTGATGTTTAAATCTGAGGTTGAGCTCGGCTGTAACTGACGCGTAGGTTAAGAAGTGGCGAGATAGATACACGGGAATTTACTCTTTTCCTTCTTAGGGTAGTGTGCTCAGACTATATTGATTACACGATGTCAACGATCATTTCTTCATGATCAACATGCAAAATCATGCTTCGTCAAGTTTGCTGGAGTATTTTCTGAAATTAATATGGCGTGCAGTAGTGGCAGGTTTTATGGCCGATTCAGTTCACGTGCTTTTTGCTAGCCATTATTTGTTTGCAGGTCCTGTGCTGTCTTGAGAGTCGATGTGTCGTTTCCTTCTCTTTGCTTCACTGGGTTTGTGTTGCCGTGCCGCTTCTGCAGTGACTGCTCTGTGTCAATCCTTGGTATGTGTAAGCGCAAGTTAGGTCAAATCACGGGATAGAAACTCAGCAGGTCATTATTTACCTTTATCGGATTGAGAGTCCCCGAACAATGCTGAGTAGGGAATGAAACCAAGCCCAGCTTTGCAATGGCACTCAGAATGTGGGCAGAAATTTGTAGCAGCTGACCTAATGCTATGAAGCCAACGCACTTCACGAAGGTGTTACTTGGTAAGATACATGGATCCCTTGCTATACTTTAAGAGCATCTCCAGCGTTGCACTTCAAAGTTGACACATGATGAAATTACATCTGTTTTTGAAGGATCCTTAAAATTCTTGTCCTCTAGTCTTGCATTTCAAATGTGTCTCATAAATAGTCATTTGATCATCACCAAAGGATAAAGCTCACTAAATTGAGGATGAATAGTGATTTGAAAAGTCATTGCTTAACACACTAGAATGGAGCAGAGTTTTTTTTCTTGGCAAAAAATTGTCAGATTTGATAGATTTTGGCCACTCAGTGCCCCTCCCTCCAAATATCCTCCACTCCAAAGAAGACACCCAAGCAGACTCTGTCACTTAGAAAAAACTTTGGAATGGAGTGACATGGAAATATTTTGAGAGGCTTGGAGCACTTATCATCCATGCTTAAAGTGTGTCAAACTTACTAAGGTGGAAGCACCCATAACCAATAACTTAAGCGATTTTGCAGAAAACTACAAAGAGTTTGAGGCAAAAAATATTTTTTCCCTGTAGGAAGATAAGAAATATTGGGATTGCAAATTTTTCATAATTTTATTTGCAAAACTGAAATTACTACTCCCTCTGTCCCAATATAAAGTATGCAATTCCAATATTAGCCAAACTAATTCTAGCTCATTACTTCCTACCTCACTTTGGGACATGTGACATGACTTATGGCCCCAACCTTGAAAAGTCAGAAAAACGCATTCCAAAGCACCTATCCTTGCTTGTGATGGAAATATCACTCCCTACTAGTTGGGAATGGGACGTTATCAACTATGGGTGCTTCCACCTTAGTGCAATGCTAGAGATGCTGTAAGAGGGCTATTCATACTACAATAGTACCTGGCTAAGATGAAGGTATTTGTACAGAATATTCATTTCATTTTAGGAAAACATTCATTGTAGCCAAACATTCCTTGAAACTTCCCAACTCACAGGGACAGTAATCTACTTCATCTTAGTCAAGCTTTTTTTCTTATATAGGTTCATCTTAGCCAGGCACTACTGTACAGTGACCTCAAATAGAGTCAATGCATGTTTCACAATATTAAACATTGCGGCACAAGGCCAGATGAAGTATATATTTATACCAACTGGAAAACTTTCACAAAAAACATCGATTTTGAGGTAGGGATGAAGAAGTGAATATACCCATATAAAGTTTTTTGTTTAGGCATGGTTCAAGCAAGCACTGGTGAGCAGAGCAACCAAGCAATTGTGCGTTTGTGGTGAATTTTTAGTGGATTCTCTTTTGAAATCTCTTGTAGAATGTGTAGTGAAGTTTTTGAGACAGAACTGTAATATTGAAGCCAAGTTTGAGAAAGAACGAGGTGGAGTTGTTATCATTCTTTTGATGAAGGATAAAGGCATAAGAGCGGTTGCAAAATCTTTTGACTTCTCATAATCCATAATGAGTGTAGGAAGGAAGAAGCATTGTGGTAGCTTGCAATTGCCATATGAAGGTTAACCCTGCGTGCCCAGTCGACATTATATTGTCGATGGGGCCTATAGCTTTATCTCACTTATTTTTTTAATTTGTACGGTGAAAATAGTCATGGCTGGTCTCCATCATCAAAGAGGGTAGTCATTTTTCATATCCTGTGATCACATTTTCTGAATGTAATTTTTCAAGCTGTGGTGGCCATTAAACCCTCCATTTTCTCCCAAATCTTAAAATAACTCTAGGCATTCAAGGGTTAATGAGTGATTCTTACTCTTTGAAAAAGTAATTTGCAAGTGTGTTTGGTCAATGTTCTCGGGGAAGTCACTCTATGTATATTTTGAGTACCCCATGCGGCAAGGGGTTTTTTTTGGGGGGGCTATTTATCTCGTAGGCAAGAATTAAAGGATCCCTATAATTACTTATAATTGGCAAAATGGCTTATTTGAAGGAACTCTATCATTACTTATACGTTCTATTTCAATGCAATTTATTCTAGGCTATATTCTTTATACAAAAAAAACCTATAATTGAAAAACAAGTTGAAAGTAGAAAAATTAGACAAAGAAGTACACAACCCTTTTTTTCTTCTTAAATTTTTGAAGCTACCCATTTTAATTTGAAGAAATTGGGTATTTAATTGCCAAAAAAAAAACATTTGACCCAAGTGTGCATCCACACACATGCTAATGTGCTACTGTAAATTTAGTTTAGAGGATCCAATATATGATAGATTAAATTATATGTATAAATTACTAATGACCCACATTTGAAGGCTACCTAAATTACTTATAAATGATTTTTGGCATTTAATGGCCTCTATATTATTTTTAAGATTTTTATAAATTTTATCCAAAAAGAATAAAAGCCTATCTATATTCTATCGCACGTTGTTTCTAAAATGAGGTAAGTTACCTCCTTGGGTCAGTATTGAAGGGCTTGAAGTAGTAATTGAGTAATTGAGGTATCAAAAGTTTGATAGTTGATGAGAAAGTGGGATTTTGTTAATAACACATCACAAAATTCTTTAGAAGATGGGGGATTGAGCGCTTGTGAGAAGATAACGCATTGTTCGATAAATTGGGAAAAAGCTTACATTTTGGGACTTTTGAAGGTTTCAAGAGGCCTCCTGAAATTGAGCTCAGCATTTTTTTGGGTACACGTGTCCTCACTTGAGAGGAGGAATTTGTGAGAGAAAATTTCTTAGTGGCTCAAACTGAATCTGATACCTTTGAATCTGGTTTAAGGTGACTTTTTGGGTTTAAGGTGCAGGAAAAAATGGTACCTCTGTTTTTCCTAAATTAACAAATAACGCATTAGATGCTAAAGTTGTGGTTGTCACAAAAGAATACATAGAAGATGTTATGTTTTGCTACAAATCATGAAACTTGGATTGTAGAAAATCTGAAAAAGGTTGAATTTAGCAACAAAACATGCATAAATCATTTCAAATCTAATCAAAGGTCTTGTAGGTCAATTACAAAGAAGACCGTTGTGAATATGCTTTACAACAAATAATGAAGCATGGTGAAGGATTTGTAGTGTTTTGGAACTACTTGATAAAACGAGGTTAAGGTGATTTAGAGAAGATAGTTAGGTATATAAGTTCCTTAGATTACAATGCACTCTTGTAGCATGATTATTAAAAGTACATACATATTTTTGCTTCAAACTGGAATCCTTCTCATCTCACTTTTCTTGCCCGTACAAAATGGCTACAGAACATTGTCACTCTAGCAAAATCAGCCTACCAAATGAGCTACATTTTCAAATTTTACATTGTGACATTCACAATTACGTAATAAAAAACACTGGTTTTAAACTTGGCCAAAGAAGCCACTTCCAAGAACCCAGCTCACACATTATATGTGGCTAATGTGTCATCATGTGTCTTTATATGCAATCAAAAATAAAGTCAGATGTGGTGGGCATCTATTCCTATCTTTAAGTGAAACCAAATTGAATTTTTTTTTGGCATCAGAGCATTTGCATCCACATTTGCCATATTCAATGAGTTTACATCTAAGCCCTTAAATTTCTTATCCCCAACTCTTGCTCACTAAATGTGTCCAATGAACTGGCAGCTCATCAATCACCAAGCAAAACATCAAATAATGCTCACTAGACTTCAATAGGGAATTTCAACACTAGTAGAAAAATGAATTTTAAATAATTGATTTACAACAATTGCAATGTTCAGAATGATTATACATTGACCATGAAATGACCCAATTGTTGTAGTTTTGGACATTTGCAATTGTTGTGAATGAATTGTTTATTTTTGTTTTTCTTCTGGTGCATGGAACGTTTCTTGCCACATTAGTATTTAGTGCTTCAAGATTATTTTATGAGAATATTTTGCAAAGCCCCACGCACTTGTCATCTGAGTTTTTGGCAAGTGGAAGAATACTGGCAAGTGCCGGTGCGGATGTTCTTTTTGCTCTTACAAGAGATCTACAGGAAAAGTGGGGAAAGCTTGCGCAAGTCATAGCAGCCACTGTTGACTGCGTTGAATATGGAAAATGGTCAGATGCTCCGTGTACGTAGAAAAAGAACACTTCTAAGAAGTGTCATAGTGAACGCAGATTCATGTCAAGTAGGTGATGGATAAGCTTTATAAAAAATCCTATCTGTAGCTGATGGTTTCCTGATCGATGATAGACACTGAATTTTTAGGTCAGATTCAGAATCATCAGAACTTGAAAGTTACCCAGTGAGTTTACGCAACGAACATGTCAACACAAGCTAGTACAATCCAATAATTGTGCAATGCGTAACATCGATGCATTCATTTGCAATACAAAATTAGCATATAATTGCTTCACACATTCAGAAAATGATAACAAGACGGGACGCTGAAATTTGAATATTTTGGACCATGTAAAATTTAGAGCATTTTCATTTCAAATGCCATAATGCACCAGAATCCGAGCCTTTTTGGACAAAACTGTGGGGAAACCATTCTATTAAAAACGGGAACCACCAGAAACCGAGGTTGAAGAATCTCCACTCTACGAAACCAATAGATTACAGACAACAAATTAAAGCTATTCTTTGTTTCTGCAGAAATATCGACAAATTGCAAAGATGCTGAATTTAGTTTAGTTGGGCCGGGCGACCAAGAAGCCGCAGATCTGCACCTGCTTGACGTTGTCGAAGCCCAAGACACGTACCCAGCATGAGGGGTACTCCTTCTTGCACTCCTCAATCTCCCGCAGCACCTGCGCGGAGTCGTTGCACCCGAACATGGGCAGCTTCCACATAGTCCAGTAGCGCCCGTCATAGTACCCGGGGCTTCTGTTGTTCTCGCGGGACACACCGTCGCAGTTCTGCAACACAAAAAAGGTCACAGCTCATCAGCAGCTAGCGCTCACAAACATCACAGCTCATCAGCAGCGCTCACATCACAATGCAAGCAGGCAGCAGAAAAAAATTTACCCGTCAGACATCGAATAGCAAGAGACATCAGAATTACGCTACAAAAAGCTTACTGTACACATATGAGTTGGCATTGTAGAATAAAAATCAGCACATTATCTAAAAGTACACAGGGAATGTATACAAGCGATACGGCACATTTTACAGGCAGGCATGGCGATGGGCAGAAAGAGTTAGGGTTTGGGCTCACCAGGTCGAACTCGAGGCAAGGGATGAGCTTCTGCTGGATCATGTACTCGACCTGCTTGGCGATCTGGTCGTCGGTGAGGGCAGGCAAGTAGGAGAAGGTCTCGAACTTAGTCACGCCGATGGGGTTCCACACCTGCATGCAGTTGACGCGGCTTCCATTCTGGACGGAGCTCAAGCTCTGTGCGGCCTTGCTGGAGAACAAGGTGGCGCTCTTGAGACCGGAGAAAGCCCTCACGGAGGTGGACTCCGAGGTCGTCGACACGGACGAGGCCGCGGCGAAGGCAGCGGGTGCCACCACAACAGTGCAGGCAGCGACAATGGAAGCCATTGCACGAGATATGGTGGCTGTAGTTGAATTGCAGAGAGCAAGGAAACGGGGCGAGAGAGATGATGATGCACAGGATGGGTTTCATGGAATGTGATGGGGAAACCTCTTTATATAGTGCCTGTCACAAAAAGGACCCGGCGTCCCATCTGAGGTGAAGAGGCCTCGACGAATCGTGTCCATATGTGGACATTATCCTCTTTGCAAATTGGTGTTTTGTGCCACGTGTACGGTTGCAGGTGAGGCAGTGTGCTCGTTCTTCCCCGAAAATTGGATGAAGATTATTCCTTGACCACTTCAATCTCACCTTCTCCAGTTATCACATCCTCTGTTTTCTTACCCAAACCCGATACTCGTTAATTTGGGAAAAATAGGTGTCCCACTTTGTATTCCACCTGAAACCCAAAAAATTACTTAAACCACATTCAAAGGTATCAGATTCAGTCGAAGCCAGTAAGATTGTTTCCCTCGCAAATTCCTCCTCCCAAGTGAGGACACGTGTAGGTTTTAGGAGGCCACCTAAAACCTTCATAACAAATTCTGAAAGTCCCAAAGTGTACGATTTTTCCCAAATTAATGAATATCGGGTTCCCATCCTCAGATCCCTCAACTCTTGCGCATTCCTCCTTTACCCTAAAAACCTGTCATATGTTGAGTTCGCATTTGATTTGACCAAACGCATTGTCATGATAAGCTTGTCATTACATCATCTAAAAATTCAGTTTCTGCTTTACAACCTCAAATTGAACGCATTGTCATGAGAATCTTGTCATTACATCATCTAAATTCAGTGTCTGCTTTACAACCTCAAATTGAACGCATTGTCATGAGAATCTTGTCATTACATCATCTAAATTCAGTGTCTGCTTTACAACCTCAAATTGAAGTTGCATACAATTCTACAAGTACGGAGTTTGATAAGTGTGAAAAAGGATTCAAAACCATTTGGATTATGTATGCATTTTGTGGCTCCTGCAATCGAAGATACTTTTTTTTAAATGCCACTCTTGTATGCAACACTTCTGTGGTGTTAAAATGTTGCAAGATTCTGTGTTATCACATCATTTCATGGCCCCTTTATCTTTGAAACTGAAGAGGTTTGAAAATACACGCATTGATTTTATCAGTAGTACTACGCTATAAGCACAAAGCTTGGTTTTCAATACACCCTCGACTTTTTTTGCCAGTTCTCCTTTTTAACATTACAAAGGAAGAAACTTGAAAGTAGAATATTTGAATGAAGCCCACTATTTTACCATTACTACTTTGTAACCGTTACCATCCTCTGTAAAGTCAGGAGCAAGTTTCAATATTGGAACACGTTGTTTGTGAGTGCACCACATGACAAGTATTTTCCAACAGTGAGAATCGTACCAGTCTGAGACCCGCTGGAGTCAAATTCCAAGGATGTCAGCAGCCGCCGCTACCACCAGACTCACGTGAATGTGAGGGAGAGAGAGTTGCTGAGTTCATTCTAGGGCTGCATGTGCAAAGAGCTTGCGGACTCCACATACCTGGACATCAAATATCTACACATCCTCAGCAAGTATAAGATCTGAGGAGCACGAAACTCTTCACAGTTTGAGATTGTGAGGTTCCAACAACATCGGCTGGCTTCAGAAATGCTGAGAAATGCCAATTTTGAAGCTCTTGATGTTATAGTAGTTACCGGTATTCTCTACCACTTGAAACATATCGATTCGTGCGATCGCCGGCCGGCCTCTCTTCTATTGCCAGGACATGCAGAATCACGTAGCAATGGCGAAATCAAAGCAACTTGAGAAGAGATTCAACACTACTCAGGTGTTGAGATCCATGGTTTGAATTGAGTCCCGGTGTGCGTGGCGAGGCGGCAATGAAGGAAAGATCACTGCTGCAGGAAATCATCGCCTCACAAGCCGAGTGCGGGAACTGAGGAGAGGAGAGGAGTGCATGTCATGGCGGTGCGGCCATTACCACTGCAGGCATGTCTGGGATTCGGAGGCACCGTGGGCAATGGTCTCATCCTGCACCCGGACAAGAAGACGCTCATCTATCCTCTCGGCACCACCATCGTGTTACGCGACAAAGTAAACAAAAAAACAAAAAAAAAACAACAACAACAACAACAACAACAATGCATTACAACTTATTACCATTAGTCCCTTACCCAACCCTAAATGTCCCTAAATGTAGTCACTGTAAAACCAGTGTGCTTCTCGCCACGGGTGGTTGATGAAAAAGGTTGGTCGTGCGTGCAGGGGGACCTGACCAAGCAAGAGTTTCTGCAAGGACACAACAATCGCGTGTCATGCGTGACGGTGTCCAAAAGCGGCAAATTTCTCGCCAGCGGTCAGGTCTCGCCCATGGGCTTCTCCGCCCCCATCATCGTCTGGGACTACGCCGCGCGCAAAATCCTGCACCGGCTTGTCCTCCACAAGGTCGGCGGCAATCCCTTCGCCTTTCTCGAACTCCTTGAATGTCCGATTTTCTAGCACCAAGTTGCGACTGACTGGGGAGATTCAAATGGTCGGGTATGTGCTTCAGGTGAAAATCCAGGGGCTTGATTTCTCATTCGACGACGAGTTGCTGACCTCGTACGGGGGTACCGACGATTGCAAGCTGGTCATCTGGCGAACCAAAACAGGTCTCGCTTTGTTTCATAGATCGATCGAAGTTTAGTGGGAACTGGTTGCTGGATACATGATGGTGGATTTGTTGGAAATGATTGGGTGTGTGAGGATGTGGATCGATTGCCTGTTTCATGAATGTGCAGGTGAGGCCATCTGTGGGAGCCCGACTCCGAATGACTACGCCATCTCTGCCAAGTGGGCTAACAACAGTCGCAACATGCTCGTCACGACGGCGGACATGAAGATCAACGTGTGGAGGGTGGACGCCGACAATCGGAAGCTCTATCCCGGGACTTGCGATACCGGGAAGCGCAAACGCGTCAACCAGTGCGTGGTATGCCTTCTGCCGTTGCTCCATCACAGCTACGCCATTGAAAACTTGTTGTCACAACTGCCGGTACCTCCAGTCCAGTAATCGAATTTAGTGGTGTTACCATTGATAAAATTCATCCCACCAACACCTCAATGGTTGAAGAACGTCGTGAAATGAACCATTCTTATCCAATTCAGCACTAAGCATTTCAATTCAAAGCACTATCACACCGTACTTAACAAATGCAACACCGTTTATACTAGGCCCAGTAAACATTCGCATGAATAATCAATAAAGGTTTGTTTGTATTCTTTATTGAACTAATGACCTTCTAACTGAAGCAGTAGTACTCGGAAGAAGAACACTTGCTTCTTCATCGACGTGTCTTTGATCATTCACAATGCCTCAACAATGCTTGAATGAAAAAGAAAACTCCTCAGTTTTTTCTTGCCATTCCTCTAATGTAGTAACGAACTGCCCTCATAGACCAATGCTTTGCTTTCTCTTATAATGGGAGCTTCTCACAATGTTGACACCAAAGAATCCTTTGACTTCTTTTACTTCCATTTTTTTGATGAATTCTCTTTGCCAACATTGACTTGTAGAAAATTGTGGTGCATCCTATGAGACATACTCAAATGGTTCTTAATTTCCTCTCCTCATCTTTTGAAGATGGGTAACGGTGACGCCATTGCTTGTAAGGCGTTCCTTTGTGGGAAGAGCACCTTAGAATGCCATTTGGAATAACTTCAGGATATTGTGAAGTTGGAATGCATGGAAACAACATTGATAATTTCATTATTATGTGTTAGAACAACACTAGTATGTCATTTTGGTGTAGACAATAATGCCATGAGAACCGCAGGGAAGTTCAACTCTGATTCCCATTCGGAAAATGCGAATGCTTGGCACAAAATAATTTGTGCAGTATTTGCATGAATGAGAGTTGTCAAAATCAGAGAAAAAGATGCCATTTTGAACAGGGAAAGGCCCGGATAACAGAGGTGGAGGTGGAGATACCGGTGATCGAACCGTGACTGTGGTTCTAAAGAAGCACATGCTAACAACTTGCGATGTGTTGCGGGGGGCGTGCAGGTGTTCGACGACAAGGACGAGTTCATGTACGTGGGCACTCGAACGGGCGACGTGATGCAAGTGAGCCTGGGGCCGATGCTGTACAGGGCGGGAGGGCCGAAGCCCTTCGTCGAGATGGGCATCCTGTGCATCCAGTTCACGCCCTTCAAGGACCTCGTCGTGGGCGGCGGCGACGGCACCGTCAACCTCATCCGCCTGCCCACCTTCAAGAACGTGAAGAGGATCAAGCTGCAGGGCGCCGTCACGTCCCTGTCCATCGCCGCCAAGGGCCCCAAGGGCAGCTTCGACGTCTACGCCGGCACGCAGATGGCGCAGATCTACCTGGTGAAGTACGACGGTGCCAAGAACACCATGGCCGCCACGCTCATCCAGCGCTGCCACTTCAACAAAATCAACGACGTCGCCTTCCCCAACAACTACAGCGACCTCTTCGCCACGGCGTCCTCGAACGACATCCGGCTCTGGAACCTCAAGGACATGAAGGAGCTGCTGCGCATCGAAGTGGCCAGCGAGGAGTGCGAGATGAAGGACTCTCTGAACCAGGAGTGCTTCTGCTGCGCCTTCATGCCTGATGGCAAGACCATCATCAGCGGCTGGAGCGATGGCCGCATCCGCGCCTACGCTCCCCAGACTGGCAAACTGCAGTACACCATTGTGAATGCCCATCAGAGAATGGGCGCATTCGTAGGCTCCGACAATACGGTACTCTCTCTCTCTCTCGACACCGCTGACTGTTTCCACTGCCACTGATCCCCACTTACTATACCCGTAAAAATGGCGAGACTTCGAACACCATATTTGTTAAATTGGGAAAAAGGATACATTTTGGGACTCCTAAATTCTGCTGTTTTGGTGATTTAGAGTGAAAGTAATGATGATTTCTTCAAGATCGTACATCAATGATATAGGGACTTGAAAGAAGTATCGTAGAACTCACTTTGTATTGCCAAAACACTCTCAAAAATGAAAAGTTCAAAAGTCCCAAAATGTATCCTTTTCCCAATCTGACGAATATGGTGTTTTTGCGAATCTGGCACTTTGCTACACGCCCGTCTGAAACCTCATATATCTATACAGTCCTTGGCTTGCCACAATTTGGTGACGGTGGTGAAGTCAAACTTTGGAACTTGAACTCAAGATGGTGATCAAAACCGTTGAATTCAACTTGAAATTGAAGCTGCTTCAAATTGTAGAGGTTAGCAGCATGCTTGAAAATAATAACTTTGAATTGGAGCTGATCGTGTTCAAGGTAGAGGTGAGATGATGGGTTTAAAAAAAACCTCAACTCATGGCACTTTTCTGATAACAAGTGTTCAATGCACCTCAAAAAGGTACTTTGAAACTTTGTTATGACATATTTTAGCCATATTAGGGGCGGAGAGTGATCATGTAAATTCCATCTCTTCTTGTTCATTTTTTGTTATTTAGAGTCATATTTCAATGTGACGTTGTCCTAAGGTAGGTTTTATTTAACCCTATGGACTAGGTTGTATAAGTGCAAAATTTCTCATTGTTTATGACAATGAAGAATCTCAATGTGAACATGTTTGTTCATGATGATAATCACTTCACACTTTGTCATAAATTGGGGATGAGCCTTCTCTTGAACTTGCAAAGATGCTTGTTATGTTGTTTTCATATTCCATGTGGAATTTTCATGAGTACATGTTTGAAGACAGTATTGAATATTGAATGAGATAAGATCTTATTGAAACAAGTAAACAGAGACTTCGTTAGTACCAATTTCGGTGTAAAACTCCTTACTCTCTTACGCTAGTTGCTTTGGGTCCTTGCAACATGTGATAACTTGAAACTGGGAACAAGGTGAAAAAAATCTGAAGTATGTTGTTAAGTTTGGGGAAGCCTGTCTGTCTTTAGAAAGTTGGAAGCTCAACTCATAAGCACTTCTTACAAAAGGGGCTAGGATTAGCTTAGCATAAGCTCAAACACTCTTTTGAGCTTCAATACATATATTAGGAATTGAATTTCATTTGATCAAAAATTGTTTGGAATCAATTTGGTTGACAGAAATGCTTTCAAGGGGTGGCTTCAATTGCTACAACTTCAGACAGCTTGCGGATCGTCAGCGGAGGCGTTGAAGGAAACGTGAGGATTCTCAAATTCTTGATGTAGCTTACAAGAAAATTGTGTACAAGAAATGTGAGATAAGTAAATATGTAGAAATCCCCTCTACGATAACCAAGGAACACTTACTAATCCCTTGTAGTCTCATTTTTTTCTCCATGAGTATCAAAGGAAAGTTGCAAACCACAAAAAATGTCCCAAGAGAATGCAAGCAACCTTACTTTGAGTACTAGAATGAATCACAGATTTAATCATCCAGTATTGAATTTTAATGCCTACTGGTCATGGCTTTGTTGCTCTTAGCCTTAGGAATTTCATTTTCACAAGCTGGTTTGAGAGTTTACGGTTTTGTTGCTTTTGTGTTGGGATGGGCCAGGTTCGAGTGTGGAGAATTGGCAGCCAGAGCCACTCCATGCTTGCTTCAATGAAAGCCCATACGCAGGCCTGCACTTGTCTTGCGGTACGCCCCTCAACAAGGTTAACTTTTGTGATGTATATCCAGTCAACCTTAGAGGACTAAGAGGTTCTAGAAGGTTGTTGGGTACTAGTCAAATTGTTTTGTAGGATATTGCACGTTCAAATTTTGGGAATGTTTTGGTTGATCCCAAAGGTTCCCTTGCAAAAGGTTAATGGAGAATATCCTTCAAGTAACCACGTAATAAGAGTTACAAGTTCCTTGAAATTTGCACCTGGCATTACGAACTGTATCAGCGTTGGAGTTGAGAGGTTGAAAAGGTTACTTCCAGATTCTTACATTTAGGTTGATATGATTATGAGGGCTTGTTTTATTTTGAGCTGTTCTGTTTTCTTGTTCTCACCACCTCCAATATGGGTTTTAAATTTTGGTAGATTTCTCAGCAAAAAAAAAGCTCTCCAGTCCTTCAGAGTACAGTACTCCTTTCTCGCAGCTTTGTCAAGACTGATTTCTTGTCTTTTTCTTCAATTTCTCATGCAAGAGAGTTCATACTCGTGTTTCATACTTGTATTTTGTTACACCTAGCATAGCCAGGTTTAAAAAACAAATCCCCGACGTTTGAAATCCTTCAATGGTAGGCAATGAGAGAGTGGCACGGTGACCTTTGAAATTTGAAAATGGCAAGAAGGTTACCGGTATTCAGTGAGGAGCTAAGCTAACCAGTGAAGGTGGGGAGGTGTGGGGCAGGTGAAGAAAAACAACACCGAGTGTGTCTCGTGCAGCAACGATGGGTCGTGCATGGTTTGGGATCTCACAGTGAGTGTCGCAATGCAGTTCTTCTTCTACTACTACTATTACTACTTCGTTTCCTCGGGCATTGCTCCCATGGACGTCTTGTAAAGATTGGTAGCTAACCTGATGATGTGAGGCGACGCAGAGGTACACGCGAAACAACAGCATGGGAGCAAGCAATTTCTTCAAGTCGGTGAATTACCATCCTGACGAGAGCCAGCTTCTCACTTGTGGCACAGATCGCAAGGTATGGAATGCCCTCAACCCTTAAACCCTTAAATCCTGAAACCCTAAAAACCCTAAAGCAGTGCAATTCTTAGAAGCATAGTTGTCTCTTCGTTTTGTAGCCGGCAGTTGATGGGTTAGTGGGCTCGTGTCAAACGAGCAGCTACGCTTCAGCAGTCTCTGCAATTTTGGATTTCAGCAACAATGATTCGTCGTGAATTTCTGCGCCTTTCCATAAGTAGAATCCGGCAAATGAAACTTGACACTAATCCATGAGAAGTGGTGAATTTCACCCTTTGAAATCCATGAAAGCCACCACTTTTCATGAGGTATTGGCAATCTTCGTGAGTTTGCATCTCAGTTGTGCTCGTATTGCAGTTTCATTTGTAGCAGAATGTCATGTTTATGTAATTTTGGATTGTGAAGGCAAATTTGAACCGTCAAGGTAAAATTTGGAACTATGCATGGCCATGGTGAAAAGGGAGATATTTCAGAATGCTGCGCTTTCTTTAAACTAAAATTTCCAAGTATGAGCTGATTCTTATGAAGGGATCTTGCTTTGGTAATTGTTAGGGATCACAAACTGGCAAAGCTTCCAAAAAAATTCCACCTGATGACATAGTTTTTACTATTTGGAACTTTGGATTGTCCAAAATTCAGTTTAAAATTGCATCACCACACAAATTTGAAGGTGGTGGAGTCTCGATGGTTGAAAATTAAATGAATAACTCCTCTAATGGTAGTTCTTGATTGCACTTGCATATCGCTACTACTACTAGGATATGATTCAAAAGGTTTGCAAACTCTAAGACTCACTTGCACAAACTTACCTTTAGGATCAAATGCACAAGCTATCTTAGGATAAAATGCACAAAATTATTCGTCTAGAGCTGATGATGGTGCTGGTTATTGGGGATTGATTGCAGCGGTCCCAATTGTGATTTTCATAAATTATCTCAGATTGCCACAAACACCTCCAAGTGTGCTCTAACTTTAAATTAAGACTAGGATTTTGTTGAAGGTTTAGAAAAGGGAAAGTTGGGAAAAGACTAGTAAGCCTTGAGGAGCGGAGGGTTGAGGGAAGATTTAGCCTTGAAGGAAGGGTTAGCCTTGAAAGAAGAATTTGAAAGAAGGATTAACCCTTCAACGTCTGAGAAGCCAGTATAATATGGGGTATTTTCTTGTATTTGGAATTGATCCACACCTATACTACATTTAAGATCAACAAAGAAATTGGAGAGTAGATCAATATGGTTCTAGTGAGCTACTTGAGATCCCAAATTCAAATTTCTTATTGGTAGCAAATGACAATTATACATTAGCGTACATACGGTTCCCTATGGACATTTAAGGGTTAACCTTGAGGGAAGGTTAGTTATACTAGTAGAAAACTCCGTTCAAAACAACAAAAAACCAACAGTTTCTTGTTGATTTGGGCACTTGCCCACGCTAATTGACTAATTTAACAGAATTCTGTAAAAAACTAAATATGTTCTGTTGATTTGGACACCATTATCTAAATCAACATAAATTTTGGAATCTTTTGAGAATCTTTTGGGAATTTTTTGTGAATCTTTAAGAATCTGTAAGAATCTTTTGAGAATCATTGAGAATCTTTTCAGGATTTTTAAGAATGTTTAAGAATCTTTTTGAGATTTTAGAATCTTTGAGAATATTTTAGGAATATTTGAGAATTCTTGAGAATTTTTGAGAATAATTTGGAAATGTTCTAGGAATTTTGAAATTTTTTGAGAATTTTTGAAAATCTTTAAGAATCTTCTTAGAATCTTCCTAGAAGCTTTGAGAAGCTTTGAGAATCTTTAAGAATCCTTAGGAATATTTTGAGAATCTTTTTGGAAATTTTAAAAATCTTTGAGAATCTCTGAGAATTTTCAAGAACCTTTTTAGAATCTTTGAGAATCTTTTTAAAATCTTTATGAAATTTGTTAAAGTACTTCAAAATATTTATAGAAATAGAATCTCTTAGATTGAATTAGAATCCTTTAGGAATCTTTTTGTAATTCATCAAAATACTTTAAAATATTTTTAATAAAAATACTATTACAATAGTTTAGGTTTGTTTTTGAAATCTTTCTAGAATCTTTTTGGACCTCATTAAAATGTTTTGAAGTTTTAAAAAATAAAAGAAGTTTTCAAAAAAAATAGAAACTTTTAGAAGTTTGAGTGTACATTGACTGGTTTTATTTTCTTTACTTTTCACAATTTGGTTAGATTTAAAATTAGCAACCTTTAAAGTCAAGTAAAAACATGACCATAATAACAAAAAAATTAATAGTTTTCTATTGATCTGGACACTTTTGGACACAACTTCACTAATTCAACAAAACTTTGTATAAAAAGTATAACATTTTGTTGTTTTAAATACCAAAATTTCTTTACAAACAAACGTAAAAGATGCTCCTTAATTCTTTGAAAAAATCATATATGTCCCTCAAGGATTAAAAGTACCAAAAGTATCTTTCCTTTTTGTATAAATATCAACAATGCTTCTAATATATTGGGAAAATATTAAAAATGTTCCTCAACTATTTTAAATTATTTACATCTTTGTGGTATATGATAACCAAATGTATAGTTTAATGCAAATTCTTACAAGAAACCAAAGGTGATTTTTACATTTCAAATAACACAAGGATATATTTAACATTTCAAAATAGAAGAGCTTTTTTATTATTTTTTCAAAATAATAGGAGTATAATTGATATTCCTACAAAAAATAAGGAATATTTTTTATGTTTCAAATATTTTCAACGTAAACTTGATATTTTGAAAGACTTAAAGGGTATTTCTAGTATTTTCCTTCTATTAATAACCAAATGAATTAAAAAAAAACAATCTTGTAAAATATTTTTATAAGCTTTAAAAGATGGGAATTGATATGTGTACCACACCCTTCCAATTACTATACCACACTACGGGATAAATTTTAGATTTCTACCATCAAAAAGCTGAATTTGAAAATTTTGAATTTAGATCTGGACTTAGAGACCATGGTATTGTCTAAAACCATAAAGAAAGTTGCAGTTCAACAACACCTAATGAAAAAGTTTAGTTAGGGAGAAAATTGCTAATTTTACTTTTGTTTGTAAAAAAAGATAAGCTTTTTCATTGGATGTTGTTGAATTGCAACTTTTTGTATGGTCCTAGACAATATCATGGTCTCTAAGTCCAAATTTGAATTCAAAATTCTCAAACTCAAATTTTTGATGGTAGAAATCTAAAATTTACTTCGGGAGTGTGATACAGTACTTCAAAGGATGTGGTTCACATATTAATGTCCTTAAAAACTATCCAAAACTGTTCAAAAGTCTATAAAATTTTGATTTTATAATTGCAAGGTTTTAATTCCATAACTTTTTACGATTTCATGTTATATAAAGCTATCAAATTATGGAGGCTATTTTAACAAAATAAGATTCTTTTTACAAAAAAACTAACACTAAATAATAATCATTAATGAATCCAACCTTTGCCTGCAACAATCCTTTTGAGATTTGTGAAGTCCAATAAAAATTTATAAACAAAATCAAAAGGATGGAAATAAACAATTTATTTAAAAATTCTAAACACCTTCTCTAATTTTAGTTCATAGCTTTTGATAAAAAGATTGAAATCCAAAAAAAAATTGTTGGAGGTGAAAGTAAAATACATTTGCCAACTTTTTTTGGTTTTAAGTTTTTTGAAAAAATGTCCTTTAATGGGCCAAAATAGCCTCCAAAGTCTATTGGGTGACTAAAAACATGAACATTTAATGTACAAATAGAATCATGGTTCTATTGTACACACATGTGGGTGCACGTGCTCTAGTGGTTGTAAAAAATGTGATAGAGTTGTGGAGTGTGAGCTTGGAGGTGGAGGTTCAAATCCCATTGCCAGCCCTCATGCTCGCGGGTGTGGGCAATTGCCCAGGGGTGTAAGTAGCTGCCTGGCCCCTTAAAAAATTTCACTTTTTTATAAAACAAAATAAAATTTTAAGAAAAAAAAATTGAAAATTGAAAAAAAAAAAGAATTGAACAACATAAAATACATGAAAAATAACAAAAAAATCAATAAAATTTTAACAAAAAACAATAAATAATCAACAAAAAATCAACAGATCATCAACAGAAAAATACCCAAATCAACTTGACCAAATCCACAGAAAAAATCAACAGTTTTTTGTTGAAATTCTGTTGATTTTGTGCTAAATTTTCTACTAGTGTTAGGAGGGTTTATAATTGGGAGCAAAGAGGAGCACTCCATTTTTTTCACTTGTATGTTTACACATTTGAGTCGTTCATGTGCTCCTATGTCTTCCTATACCTTTCTATAGATTTTTGTAAAATCAATACTTTTGGATAGAAGTTTTGATAAATTTAGCCACATTTGAGAACACTAGTTAAGTGTGAGAGAGATTGTGTGTAGATTACATTTTGGGACGCATACGATTGTCAACCGATACGAGTGATCGACGGCTCGCTGTCGGCGGAGATGCTGAGCATGGACGTAAGTCCAGACGGCGAGGGCTTCGTCAGTGGAGGCGGGGACCGGGAGGTGAAGCTCTGGAACTACAACGAAGGCCATTGCTACTTCGTTGGCCTTGGCCACAGCGCCGGCATCACCAAGGTAAGCCACTTCGCCACCTCACCAGAGCACGGGATGCTCTAAGTTAGAGTCAGAATCTGCATGAATTCAGAGCTTTGCCCTCAGAAAGGGACATATAGCATCTTGAAGTTTGTGGTTTGGATGTGATGGCGATGGCGATGGGGACACTAGAATGTCGAAGACAATGGTGCTGAATCTAACCCATGCTGATTGCTGGCCTCTTCTAGTACGACTTTTTCACTAGTGTGGATATGGCTGTGACGCAGATAAAGATCAGCCCTAATTTGAAGAAGATTGTGTCTGTTGGAGAGGACGGCGCCATTCTGATCTGGGACTACAGAAAACCAATCTCTGATTCGCCGCCTGATCCTAACAAGGTGACGGTGAAAAGCCCAGGCTCCCCCAAGTGAGCTCAAGCTCCGGTACATGAAACACAACAGCTGTGAAAGGTAAAACTAAAACTGATAGGTGAACCGTACCTGATCATTTCTCCAATACGGACCTTTGTAACCAATCGCAACTCACTTGCTCAGACTCATGCATTCAGTTGAACCAATAGCCTGTTAGCATGTCCCAGTGATCTCGGGGTTCTCCAGTCACTTGAGTGGTCTACAACCCCGGCATTGAGGAGTAACAAATATCTGATCTCGACAGGTTTGGCTCTTGAACCCGGTGAACTTTTGTTAGGCGAATTTCCTCCACATTTTGGTAAAGCCCAGACCCGCTTAGTTAGACAGTTTGATTGACAAAAGATTTGAAATATACTTTGATTGCAAGAGGAAGGAGGCCAATCTGTCATGGCTAACTTAACACTAACAAATTGGATGACTAAATGGAGTAATCCCCCAAATCTCTCTCAAACACATATCGGGTGCGCCAATATTTTGATGACAAATATTAGCTGGTTTTGCGGATTAAAGTGCATGCATGGATGGTTGTATCCATTTTTTCATTGCCTGCATGCATTCTAGGGTGCGTGTCGCTTGACCAATGAAAATGAATCCCTTCACGAAACCACAGTTCTCCCCACAGCTTGTCGAGTCCTCTACTAAAGTCTTAGTTCGACTTTCGATAACTTGAAGTGGCTCAAATTGCGTATCCTGCCTTGGTGAATGTAATTTCGTGGACCTGTGTGAGGTTAATGACACGAGAAATGGATGCTCAAAAGGGATCTTTAGAGTTTAGCATTCACTAGCTGCTGCTACAAAAGGTCAAGGGTGAACCAACAAAGAGCAAGGAAGAACTTTAAATTGCCACATTGCATTTTTCTAATGCTGAGTTAACTTCCTTGCACAGAAGCCATTCTCACAACCCTAGCCCGGAATTCGTATACTCAGCAACTACAGTATGACCTTTACTGTAATTTGCTCTTCCTCTGAAGCTTCATATCAACTTTCAAACATATGTTTACTACTGGAAAATTCTGAGGAAAGTTCTGGATGACCAAGACAAGTTGCTGCAAGACTGAGACGTTGAGTCGCAAAGACACAGCACATAGGCATATACGAACCCCCAAATTTCGGCATATTCTTGAAAGGTGGAGATGCAAAAAGCTTGCACCGTCGCTTCAGACTGTACATGTAAGTGGGGGAGCTGTAGATACGTACATCACTGCAGTCACCCTGCCTTGCTAGCTACCACG
Organism: Ulota crispa; assembly: GCA_963920765.1. Taxonomy (NCBI): domain Eukaryota; kingdom Viridiplantae; phylum Streptophyta; class Bryopsida; order Orthotrichales; family Orthotrichaceae; genus Ulota; species Ulota crispa. Next base: position 12,683,936 of record OY987242.1, read on the forward strand.
CTAGCTAGACAGGTGAAAAAAAGATTGCAAAAATAAAAAAAGCAACCTGAGCTACTAGAGATACTATTTCCGAGCCGCTGTCGTATCCTCGAACTCAACAATCTGGTGCAGTGAGGAGCACCTGGTGACAAGTGAACACGTCTTGGCTCGTGAGAGAGAAGGCATGCCATTCGAAGCAAGCCGGATGTATCGGGAAAAACCCAGCCACTTTTTGGTAGTGGTTTAATGGGTGCACATCCAAATACTTCGAGGTTGAAAACCGTCTCCCTTGATAAACAAGTTTAATGCCGCATTAACGCGTGAATCGCCTACCATTATCGATAGAACACACCTGAATGGCTATATTGCTGCTGTTGCTGCAAACATGCGAAAAGTAAATATAGTCGTCGTCGTTGTCTGCGGGGAAGAGCTGATGGAACATTCGAGCTGGGAAGTAGCCGACGAGCACTTCTGTCTCCAGCAAAATTTGTGCAATGGTGACACACGTCACCCTCAGAGGAGGAGCACGCCAGTTCATGTCTAAAAGAAGAAAGCTTCGACGGTGTCTTTGAATGCCTGAAGTTACGAGTGCACGGCCCTTTCTATGAACAGAATTGCGACATGCATGTGGAGATCATTTGAGATTATTGATGTAGGTCACGTTTGAACCGCTTTGGTAGCGACGACGACACAGGGCCTGATGGATATCGAATCTCCGGCACGGTGAAAGCGTCGCCATAGCCGTTGGGCATGTACACGTCTTGCTTGGGTCGGTTTCTGGCGTGTGGGTGGTGGTGCCGTGACCTAGGTGGTGCAGCAAGCTGTGGTGCTGCGGGTGCTGGAAACTGCGGCACTTCATGCATGGCGAACATCTGCTCCTCAAACAGGCTCAAATCCGCAGTCCAGTCGTAGTCGCCTCCCACAGAAGCCATGTTGCCATCGCCTTTGGCAGAAGCGAAATCTATATTCTCGTTGCAGTCTACAAAGTTGAGAAGCTCATCCACATGCCATCCCGGCACCGCGTCGGTCAAAAACTCGCTAAAGCTGCTCCTGCGCATGCCACTAGGATTGGCACCACCACCACCCGCTCCCATGGCGTTCGGCAGAGATGTCATCTCGGGCGCGACATGCGCGCTCAACTCTTGATGGCTTGGGGTTACACCTTGGCCATGTCCGGAGAAAGGGGCTGCTGGGCAGTACGGCGTGTATGCACTGGGCGCTCGGTACACAGCGGCCCCAGATTTGACTGGACCGGATGCCAAACTGGTTTTGCGCGGTCTCTGCAGAGTGGAAACGGGGCTTGAAAGAGACGGCACGCGACTGCATTGGGAAGATTGCGACGACATTGTGGACGCGGCAGGACTCGCCACGGGCAGCTCCGGCGTGGGCGTGGGCGTGGGCTTGGGCTTGGGCTGGTCATCCTTGAGCTTCTCCAGGGCCACTCTCGTGCCTGGCACCAAAAAACGCTTGTGGATGCACGAGAGATCGTTCACTGTGTGGATGGACACATCGCAGTCCCGGCACAGTAACGCTCGGTCGTCCAGGCAGAAAAAGAACCCCCGTTTCTCCTGCAAATTTTGAATCACCCCAATTCACGGTCACGTCACCACACCCGAGAAGCATCTACATCTTCTAAACCTACGTACAAACACGCTACCCTCAGCTTAGAAGTCTTTTCTTGTTGTGATCACAATACTACCTACCACACGATCAAATCCCTGAGAGATCACGTTTAAGAAGAGGCACTAAGAAGTGTCTATGCATCACCCCCTAATCGCTTGCCATTTGAGTTCCGGTGCGTGCCATTTGAGAGGAAAGAAGGATGCAAGAGTGCAGGTCTTCGTTCCGGCAGAAAAACCTACCTGGCAAATATCACACTTTGGCGATTCCGGAGCCGTGAGAAGGCTAACACGCACATGCTTGCTGGCCAGCTTGTTAGCACCGTGGATTCGGGCGTCGCAGTCCGCGCACAGAGCGGCTTCATCTGCGCAGCACATAATCGACGCCAGGTTCTTCTCACAAGAGTCGCAACGTATCCTCATCTTGGCCTTTCGTGAATCCGTGGCAACCGCAACCCACCCTCGCTAACATACACTAGTGTAGTGGCAAACGTGAACAAGCACAACCAACCCAAAGAGCAGATTCTCTCGTAAATCGTGAGCGTGAAGCTGCACTAAAAAGCGGCAGAAGGAAGAAAGGAACCCGCTGTGAAGTACACGAAGCTAGCACCCGGCAATCGCAGAGAGAGAGAGAAAAAGAGCACGAGAGGGAGGGCGATGAAGAAAAGGGGGGTCCGAACGGCAGCCAGCCAGAATTGGTGAGAGAATGAGCAGAGAAAAAGGGGAAAAGCACAAGGCTTTCACAAATAGAGGGGCCGGGATGAGGGCCGGGATGAGGCCTCCGCTGAAGAGCGGAGCGAGAAAATCGGATATGAGGTGACCACGGACGCGGCGCATGCGGAGGCGAGAGGGGGGTGGGCCGTGAGCGGTGATGAGGCAGGCAAGTGGAGGCGCAGCTGTGTGAAGCCGCGGCAGTCTGCAGGAGCTGAGTGATCTATCGCCGACCAGCCAGGCCAAGGGGTAAAAAAAAACCCCCCCGTCACAAGTCAGCTCGTCAACAGGGCTGCCACGGCCAGCACTACGCTGAATATTGCGTTTAGGTTGTCCCACTTTAATTTCTTGGCATTTTACACTATATAGATATTTACTGCCGGTAAAGTAATTTCATCAGTAGTAATTATTGCAATAAATAAATTTTAAAGATCTTAACAACTGCAACTACAGACAAACAAATTAGCAACATTTATTGTTGTAAACCATGTGAAATCTTAGGGCCGCTTTACATATGGGGGCCGGGCCAACTTGGCTTGGGGCCGATTGCCTCAAATTTCAACCCAATTTTGCTTAAGGCCGACCTCCACAATTAATTAAAATAAGATTATAGTGGGGGCCAATTGTCTCATATGTAAAGGCCTTAAGGCCAAGGAGTTGGGCCCATTCAATAAAGTTAAGCCATTTTTACACTAGAGGTGAGAAGTTGTGACAAAAATCACTTATGGGCCATGGCTTATTTTCAAAAAGCTAGCCTTTGGAGATAATGGCTTCTTCTTGCAAAGTAAAGTGAGACTAGGTCACAATATTTTTTAAATGAATTAATATCTTTATTTCTTATTCTTTAAATTGAAACAATGACATGATGATAAACACCAAAAAAATAGAGTTGGACAGAGAGGGATGCTATCAAAATGTGCATGAACCCTAAACATGAAGTTTGAAACAAACTCTTAAGTTTTTGTTTACATTATCAAGGTATATTATACCAATTATCTTCATTTATTTTCTTTTTATCAACCACAAAGCATTTATAATATTTTTGCATATTAATTAGTTCTTCCAAAAATCAAGTTTTATGTACATAGTATCTAGCAAAATAAATACTATGAATTATAAATCATCAAGAGTATCTTGCATAAAAGATGATGAAAAAAAAAATCAACATATCAACATATGCAAGGTTTACATAAAAACTCCATGAGAAGCATAGAAGGAAAAAATGATTTGCATATAGATACAAAATATGCAAGCCTGGGTTTTTTGTACACATAAGAACTAGTTAGTAAACCCATTTAGCAAGCTATGCCCCCCATGTATAACAGATTTGATTTGAGAAAAAATATATATCCTATGAAAAAAACAATTTTTTAATGAAACTTGACATTGGCCCTAGGGCTAAGAATTGACTTCCCATTTTTGGTGCACCCAATTCAGAAAGCTCAGGCCATGTCAAATCTTGTCTTTGTTGAATAAAAAAATCATTCCATCAAATTGGCCTTGCCTCTAAGTGTAAGGGACTTGGGCTGATTTCAACTGATTATCCAATCAAAAGTGAGGATTCTTGGTCTCTGACACAATGAATTGGCATGGCCCCCATGTGTAAAGCCGCCCTTAGAATAAAGAATTACATGTATCTCCAAGTGGTCAATCTGTAAGTTATGAGAGTAAAGGCAACCTAATTGTCGAGGCAACCTAAATGCAATATTTAGTGTAATGTAGGGAATAGAGATGGCCATCCAGCGGTGACTGATCGGCGTCCGAGCGAGGGATCGAGGCAGGCCACGGTGGAGCCTAGCAACCAAAGCCACAGCCAGCCAGGTCTGTTAAAACCCCGTACCCACCGCATCTCCAGAGAGAGAGAAAGAGAGTTCAGAGATAGATAGGGAGATGCTGCTCCTACCGGCCCTACCCCCACCACCTCCCTCCTCGGCAGGTACCATGTGCCTTTCAGTGTCCGGCTCGGCACTCCCCGAAGCTCAGGGACCCAATTCCGTGCATGTTTCAGCTCATCAGTTTGACCCCCTTCACACCTACCATTTGGCCTTCCCTTCTACACCACACCAGCTTTAAAAATTCCACAATTTACATCCGAGCCTTACAAATGGTGCTTATCAGAACATTAAGCTTACTGTGTAATGCAAGGACGGTGTCGTTGGAATCCATGCATGCGAGACAGACTAATTACTTTACAGTCGCTATGCTTGCAAAATCATTGTTAGAAATGCGTGTCAACTTTATGCGTTCCATTGCATCCACTTTGTTTAACCCCTAAAAGACCAAGGGCATTTTTTGAAAAAATATCTAAGAAACTGCCAACTTTTAGTGTATTGCCCAAAATTGAAAATAAAAACTTTTTTTCTCAATTCCAACTGTACAAAAGTTTGTCAAATAGATAAGTTAATGTGTGCAAAAAAAATCAATTCATTTGACCGCACGGATTGTAAGATTATAATGTTTGAAGTGAGAAATATAGCTTTTTTCATTCCTACAAAATGAGGTCAGCACACTTTGAGCCTTCCTAGAGTAAAATTTTTATTCTACACAAATTTGAGCTTTTTGACCATTCACAAGTATATGATGTTAGGTTCACTTGTGAAAATTTTGAGACGCAAAGATAGAATCTATCTTGTTCTAAATCACCCTACAGTGCAAGGAGGTTTAGTGAATTGGCAATACATTAGTCATTATTTCATGATTTCTTGTGCAATGAGGAAGTCTTTTATTTGAAATATGAACAATGTATAGTTAGAGACAATCATTTGGAGTCTGTGAAAAAAAGTTTCAAGAGTTTTGGATTTATAGATTGAAAGATAATAGGGCTTGAAGTTAGAGGATTCTTTTTTTCTTGAAACTACCTAAACATAGTTAACAAAGTTTTGACTCCTTTCTCAATGTGATGTGAGAGTTCAAAAAAAAAATTTGACAATTGTACATTATGTATTCTTAGTTACATACTTGACAAATTTCAAAAGTTGATAAGAATTTCAGCATAAGATTCTCCAAAGACGCCCAAGCTACCCAAGCTACCCAAGCTACCCAAATTCTTTTGGGTAACATAACTTTTGAACCAAGCATCCAATTGGGGAAAAAATTACATCTCCATTTACGGGATACAAAGTTGTACCTTGTGTAACAATTTTGAGAACATTCAATAAATTTGACTTCATATAACCCTACCCGAGTTCTCAAGTGGTTATTGAACAGCCACTTGGTCCTTTGGGGGTTAACCTAAGTCTTAAGGTGAACATGCAAATCACTTGAATTACATTTCTTGGCATGATGCTATGTGCTCAAGGGAGCTTACTCCACATGTTCATGGTGTTAACCCTCAACTGTTAAATGTGACCCATGCCACTTGTGAGCACATTGCAAGCTTGCAAACGGATCAATCCTTAAAGGACCATTGCCCCCGCAGGGGACAAATGAGATTTTGGGCATGTATATATAGTTATATTACTTTGTGTGATTTTTTGAAACTTTTATAGAAGATGGGGAATCTAAAAATCTATGTGGGCATCTTTTTTTTCTTCATTACAACATTTATTAAAAAAAATTATGCAAGAATTTATCAAAACTAGAGGAGGAGGGGCAGTTCGGGCAAGGCCTCTCTTTTGTAAGTAGGTGTTGACTCCAAAGAGGGTCAGCCCTTTTGGGCACAAGGTGTGGACACTTGGGCAAATGGGAGTGGAGTGGAAGGAACCCGTCTTGGGGGACTCCCAAACCTCCATTCTTTTAGTCCCTTGTAAAATTAGGTACTTTCATCTTTTAAGCTGTTTATGTATTTGTTTTTTATTTTATTTTTTCCAAATTACAATGGGCTAAGAGCCCTTGCCTTTCGCTGTTGAGATTGATGTAATTCAATTTTCTAAATTTTACATAAATCCTCCAATTTTGCCTAGTGTACTTGCAAATTTTATGACCTTAGGGCATTCAAAGATTTACTTAAAGTATGTTGAGCACCCCCAATTCATTTGAAAATTCTCCCACACATGCCTAACTTGGTCTTCTTAATGGATAAAATAAACCTCAACTTTGTGTAGAGCAACTTTTTTGCTATAGGAATGGTCAAAGGCTTCTAAAATTTTTAAACAACATGGAAAAACATTTTATTTGTTCACTTCAAATGTTGATATTTCACTCCTCACCATCTAAAATGACTTAGTTATTTTCCCACAAGTACCTCCCATAATCTAGGGCAAAATCCTATGGTTGGATTTTCAAAAAAAAAAAAAAATCCAAAAAAAAAAATCTTATCTTTCTACTCATTCCCCAAAGAATGGCAGTTTTCTGTAATGTTTGCAGAAAAAGGGGCTTTGGTCCCTACGGGTTAAAGATTATGCTTGTGCGTATTTTTATATTGAAGGATTACCAAATTTTAACATGGATGTAGTTGGCTATATCATGTAAGTGATATCAAGAAAGTAAAAGCTAAAGCACTAAATAATGGGATTTTCTTTATATCTTTTCATACGAAAAAAAAAGGACATTTATGGAACTGCCAATTCCATATGTTGATCACCAAATGACGTTTTCACTGTTGACAATTATCTTTGAGTTGCTATAACCAGTTGGTGTACTAGTACCAAGTTGACATTATTTTGGTACCCTGTGAATGTGTATTAATCTTTTTAGATTTGAAAGAGCTCGAGTTATCCTTTATGCAAAACACCAAAGTGAAAATAGTGATACTTCACTAAACAAGTTTTCTTTTTAATATTCTTAGATTAAACATGTTATTATTCTATCAAATTTTAACAACAATTCAGTATTGCAAAGTGAACTACATATTTATGAATCATACTTCATAACTAGCATGTTCCATGAAGCACCTTTTCTACATTGCTTACCTTGCAAATTAAAGTCGTTCATGCTTCAACTTCACATTGAAGCCCATTTTTTGTGTAGCCACAAAATCCATACTTACAAAAATGGAAATGTAAACTCTCCAAGAATTAAAGTCAAAAGCAAAAGTAAGGGACAAACCAGTTTAGTTGACATAAATTTTCCTTTCATAAAGTCTCTTTACTTTTGTATACAATAAGAGCAAACTTTTATATTGGCCTAGAACATAAAATAATTCAATAACAACAAATTGGTTTGCAAGTTTGAGGCACTCCTTTTCTTGGTCCTATTGTACATGACACTTATAATCAACCAAACTCTCGCAATAAGAATTATTAAGGCACAACACATATGTACCTATTAGCTCAAAAACAATGCCACCAATGAGAAGAATAGAACCCAAGCTTCATCTTGATAATTTCAAATTTTTGATAATTTATTTTTGTTATGGAGTAGTAAAGTAGCCGCTCAAATTTGGGAGTTGTTGATTGTAGGGAAAATTTCATGGATACCCCTTAAGTTTGCAATATTTATGTATAAACCCCACTTTTTTTAGAAATTACACAAATGTCCTTGAACCAAAATTTAAAACATTTGTTTTGTTGTGCGTGCGACTTTCCTTCTTCCTTTGTATGCATGTTGCTTCTTTTTTGTTTCATTACATTCCCTTCTTCGACATTGATCATGAAGGAAGTGTAAACATAACAAACAAATTCAAAGATATTTGTGTAGTTTCTGAAATAACCTGGTATCTATGTAAATATTGCAAACTTCAGGGGTATCCATGAAATTTTCAGTGCCATGCACTTTGCTAATGAGATTTTATTTATTCAAACGCACAGCTGTGCACGGTCCCCTTATATTGGTAAAAGCCTCTTCAAAAAGGAGCTCACTACTCTACATCAAAATTTGAGAATAATATATTATTTCAGAATATCAAATTCACTGCAAAAAATAAAGAATATATGGAAAAGCGGGTTTTCCCGGAAAGATCACTTGCTTGGGCGGTGGCCATTGTGTTGGAGCTTCTTCGTTTGTAGTCCTGAATTTCAAAAGATAAAAGAAAGGAACTAAAATTGATTGGAATTGATTTGGTATTGAAGCAAGCTGCTACAGCAAACTAGTTCAAAATCTTGTTTCGAAAGATCCGGGGTTCATTTCTTTCTGGAGTGGGGGGCTGGGCAGCGAAAAAATCTTGGCAAAATTTTGCCTAGATCTTATCTCAAAACTTGACTGGCGAACATAACATTATAAAAAAATTCTGAAAAAATGGATGAATTCTCCAAATCCCTTCTCAAGTTTGCATCAAATTTGCCAGCTTTTGAATGAAAGCTATTGATATGAGTAGATTTCTTGGATGAATGTACACATGACGTTGATTCTATTCAACTCTATTCAAATTTTTCTTACCTGCTTGCATGGTGGGGTGTGTGTTGCTCTACAATTGAATAAGGTAAAAGGCTCGTAAATGGACCATCTAAGAGCTGAAACTGAATTTTGGGGAGGTGGAACTTCTTGATATATTTTTCAGTAAATTTTCCTTGAAAGACAAGAGAAATTGGCATCTAACTCAAGTTCTTTTGTAATTTTCAGAGCAATGTGGAATTGGTTATGAAATTTTGAAGTGGAAAGGTCATAAGGCTCTAAAATGAATCACCTCCTCAAATGTATGTCCACTATACATTTCTGAAAGGCTATGAATAAGGCATGTACCTATGAAGTTCATTTGAGGAGGTGAGCGGCATAACATTGTTAAGCTGGTTTGATTCCTCCCCCTAGCTGTAGAGGAATATGTCTCCCCATATACTTGGGGGGAGGTTTTAGTTATAATTTCTTAAAGCTCATTGGTCCTAGGATAGAGCTGACAAATGACATTGGCTTGGGGATCCTCATTTTTGGGGAGCAAAAGAGACCCCCTAGTGAAGGTTAACAAAGTTGTGGGTGTTACTGCCCTAAGGGCATCTCCTGCAGCACGCTTTCCAAGCCTTGGAAAAATGAGGTTTCACAGGGAGAATGACGCAAACCTTCACGGCCAGGCTTGAAGTTCTCCTGCAACCCTGAAACCTTCTGAACCTGCATCTACATTACAACAAATCCCTTGAGTACACCTGGCTATGGAGTGGGGTCTTGCGCAAATAGTGCGTGAACAGTGCTTGGGAGGGACTGTGAAGGGGGCCTAAAGAAAGCTTGAATTTGACAGGAAGGAGGCTCAATCTGAAAGCCCCGCGACTTGCACACAAACACATCGAGTGCTATTAGAGACTTAAAAGGCGAAAGCTGTTACAGCTAAGGAACGCGGAGCTATTTTTACATGCTGCAGAAGATACTCTAACGGAGTTCGAGCCTCTTACCTTGTACAAAAAGTAAACGCTGGGGCTGGGGGCTGACAATTTGGGGTCATGTCATACCGGGGGTCCGGGGCCCTGCAACTGCCACGCAAGCACAAAAGCTTCTGGGCAGAACCAGGCATGCAGCTGCCGCTGCCCGGAATGGCATGCAAAGTGGTCCAGAAGAAGATACTAAGGAGAGAGAATTTCTAAATGCCACATATGGAGCCATGGAGGGCATGTTGCCTGTATAATTGCCTGTATAATTGCTCCGGGATTTCTTCCCAAATTTGATGTGCCAACCACTCCATTCCAAGGGTACCGTCACCTCACATGCAGCACGGTATTCCGGAGACAAGTATCTCTGATTTTTATGGGCAGACAGCCCTTCTCATTTCTCTCCACTTTCTCTTTTTTTTCCCTTTTGATTCTGTTTTCGGGGTTTTGGACTTTCGACTTTATTTGCGCACTGGACATGTTCCCCTTTAGGGCATCTCCACCGGTGCAGACTTGCTCAAAGTTTTTCATCTAGTGTGGCAAGGCCTGAAGGCTCTCAATCTCCATCCATGCTTTTTGAAAAGGTGACCTAACACTCCAAGACACCTCATAAATAAGCAGTATATCACTTATTCAGGGAAAAAAACGATAAAGATCACTAAACTTAGGGTGAATAGTGCATGAATAGTGACTTGGAAAGTGGCTTGCTAGACTCGCCGATAAGAGAGTTTGAGAGGGTCTTGAGAGGGGCCTGGCTACTTTTCATCCACTTTGAGCGTGCTCAAGCCACCGGTGGAGATGCCCTTAGAGCATCTCCATTGGTCCAGACTTGCTCAAAGTTTTCCATCTGGTTTGGCGAGGCCTGAAGGCTCTCAAGGCTGGGCCACACAGACAAAAACCGGCATTTTAAAATGTCTGTTTGTGAAAAACAAATGTTGGAGTTATTGATTTCAGTAAAAGCAAATTTTTTGACTTTTGAGGGCCCGCTTTTTTGGTTTGTTTAAAAACATTGGTTTTGAGAGTTCACAAACCGGTGTCTCAAACCTCTTGCCCTAGAATGGTGGAGAGGTTATCTTTTGCTGAACAGTAGATGAAAACTTGGAAAAGTGATTGTCTCCTAGTTTTCCAAAAATACAAGTTACTCTTCATCCATTTCAAAACGCCAATTCTAAGCCTGTGTGGCCCCGGCATCAATCTCCACCCATGCTCTTTGAAAAGGTGGCCTTACACTCAAACACACCCCATAAAGAAGTAGTTGACCACTTATCTAGGGAAGTAGAGAATAAAGCTCACTAAACTTAGGGTGAATAGTGCATGAATAGTGGCTTGGAGAGTGGCTTGCTAGACTCGCCATACAAGAGAGTTTAAGCAAGGCCTGATGTCGAGGCCACACAGGCTCAAAATCAGCATTTTGAAACGGATGAAGAGTAACCTGTATTTTTGGAAAATTAGGAGATAATCACTTTTCCAAATTTTCATCTATTGTTCAACTAGAGATAACCTCTCCACCATTCCAGGGCAGGAGGTTTGAGATGTCGGTTTGTGAACTCTCAAAACCGAAGTTTTTAAACAAACCAAAAAAGTGGGCCCTCGAAAGTCAAAGGATTTGCTTTTACTAAAATCAGTAACTCCGACACTTGTTTTCACAAACAGACGTTGTGAAACGCCGATTTCTATTTGTGTGATCCAGCCTTGAGAGGGGCATGACTACTTTTCATCCACTTTGAACAAGCCAGACCCACCGGTGGAGATGCTCTTAGTTTTGCTATCTTTTGGTCATCGAACGAGTTTCTGCCCTGAGAAGGAATTTTGGGTAAACTCAAACGAAACTCCGAAACAGAGGAGAACCGGAAGTAGAACAGAATCAAAGTGAGTTTCATATTGATTCTGGATTGACCAATGAGTAGCCGCTGATGCCAGAAAGGTAGTGGTAACTGGTGACTGGTAAATGAGCCTTGGGACCTGGGAGGGTTTCGAGCTTGGGACCTGGGAGGGTTTCAAGCTTGGGACCTGGGAGGGTTTCGAGCTTGGGACCTGGGAGGGTTTCGAGCTTGGGACCTGGGAGGGTTTTGAGCTTGGGACTTGGGAGGGTTTCGAGCTTGGGACATGGGAGGGTTTCGCGCTTGGGACCTCGGAGGATTTTGTGCTTGGGACCTGGGAGGGTTTCACGCTTGGGACCTGGGAGGGTTTTGAGCTTGGGACCTGGGAGGGTTTTGAGCTTGGGACCTGGGAGGGTTTTGAGCTTGGGACCTGGGAGGGTTTTGAGCTTGGGACCTGGGAGGGTTTCATGCTTGGGACCTGGGAGGGTTTCACGCTTGGGACCTGGGAGGGTTTCACGCTTAGGACGTGGGAGGGTTTCATGCTTGGGAACTGGGAGGGTTTTGAGCTTGGGACCTGGGAGGGTTTTGAGCTTGGGACCTGGGAGGGTTTCATGCTTGGGACCTGGGAGGGTTTCACGCTTGGGACCTGGGAGGGTTTCACGCTTGGGACCTGGGAGGGTTTCACGCTTGGGACCTGGGAGGATTTCACGCTTGGGACCTGGGAGGATTGCACGCTTGGGACCTGGGAGGGTTTCACGCTTGGGACCTGGGAGGGTTTCACGCTTGGGACCTGGGAGGGTTTTGAGCTTGAGACCTGGGAGGGTTTTGAGCTTGAGACCTGGGAGGGTTTCGCGCTTGGGACCTCGGAGGGACTATGCTTGGGACTTGAAAACTGCTCACTACTTATATCAATTTTTTTGAATAAATACTACTGCAGTTCATTATACCAAATATCATTAACCCTTAACTTCTAAAGGACCATGGCCTTTATTTTTTCAAAAGACACTCAAAACAATCACCTCTATGGCAATGAGTAAAAAAGTTTGAAAATTGGTCTTTTTGCATATCTAGCCGTAGGATCTTGTACTAGACTACTATAAGAATGTGTCATACAAAACTCAAGAACTTTGACTACACAGATTGGAAGATATTTGCATTTAAAAAGTAAAAAACAACTTTTTTTGCACCTTGCATGATTAGATTATTTAACTTTACACTTTTTAACTTAAAATTTTTGCACCACAAAATTTGAAATTCTATTTTTGCATGGTGGGAAGTTAGTTGGTAATCTTGGGGAAAAATCAAAACAAAAAATAATTAATTTTCATTCTTTGAAAAAAACATTAGGCAGAAGAAGGTATGAGACTGAACAAAAACTTAAATTGCTAATAACCCTGCAATGGAATTGAAACGCAATAATCCCAATGGTGAGATTGTTCTAGAAAGCAAACTTCACCCTCTCCAACAATTTGATTTGAAGAAATACTAAAATTGCATTCAAGAATGAAGTTTGTAAGTCATTTTTCACAAAGATGCTTGAAGTGCCCAAAAATCAAGATTGTCCATAACTTTCTTATAACTAGTCCAATTGGAATGAATCAAAGCTTCAAATGTAGACAAAGATACAATATATGAGAAAAAAAAATCAAGTTTTTATAAGAATTTGTTTTGCTGCTTGGAGTCCCCAAATTTGTGCTTATTTGGGCATAATTTTTGCTCCTTGGCAGCAATTGGAAAAATTAGATGCCCACGCAAATCTTTGAATTCCCCATCTTCAATAAAAGTTTCAAAAAATTATGCAAAGTAGTTTGGCCATAGGTACATGCTCGAAATCCCATTTGTTCACTAAACGGACAGTTGGTCCTTTAGGGGTTAAATGTCCATAGGGCATAGTATATACGTTGACATATAATTGTCATTTGCTACCAATAAGAAATTTTAATTTGGGATCTCAAGTAGCTCACTAGAACGGCTTTGATCTATTCTCCAACTTCTTTGTTGGTTTCAAATGTAGTAGAGGTGTGGATCCATTCCAAATACAAGAAAATACCCCATATTGTACTAGTCGCAGCGGCACGCTGCGATGTTTAGAGGTTAACACAGAAGCAATGTATAGCAAGAGCCAAAAAACATCAGAAAGCGAGCAGCATGAAATGTGCAAAAAAACAAATTGAAATCTAAATCAACCTTCTAAAAACCGTCTAAATTTTTGGAAAACTTATAATTACAATCATATCAATGTAAGTATGCAAGGAATAGTCAATGCATCCATTGAAAAAAGCAGATGAAATTGTGAAATGTATACTTTTTGTCGAAGAAGCTCAAAATCTCCCCGCACAATGTAAGGAAGTGTTTCTTTAGGTGGAAGTAAATTAGATCAATATCTAATGGACCAGACTACTTCTTTTTGTGGCAAAATAGCGATATTGGGCAAGTACATGTGATTGAAAATTTCTGCATTTTAGGCTGAAATCTTTAAAGAAGGTGATAACAAAGAATATCTTTCATATGCACTCAATTTCATGACATATGAAAATATGAATAAAAAGTTATGACCAAATTTGTTGTTTTTTCAAAGACAATTGCAAGAAAATTTGATTTCCCGTTGTTTTTTCAAAGACAATTGCAAGAAGATTTGATTTCCCGTTGTTTTTGCCTTTGCTATCGAACAATCCATTTTGAATGTTTTTTTGGTGAAACATAGTCATGGTTCTTTAAGGGTTAAGTTGTTGCCCTTCCAACTATAAATCATACTTCGATGTTCACGAGCATTTTTGCATCTCAATAAGTCAAAAAGTATGAATTGATACAATTTTGCCTATTGGAAATGAATGTGTCCATATTGCAATAGAAAAAGCTATTTTAAAATACCGAACATTCAATGGTCAAAGTACGTAGTGCTATTTTTCATCTTAGAATGACACTTTTAAATATTATCAACTTGACGTTGTGGATTCAATTTAAACAGAAAGGATTGAAAGATTAATCTCTCCTATTGTTTACAATGTAAAGCTATTTGATTATGATTTTATTAGAAAACTTATATTTATTCTCTATTGGCTATTATATTGCAAAAAAAATAAAAATAAAAATGGCTTGAGTGGTAATAATAAATTGTTCTAGGTTAATTCCTAATCTACCTAAACTATCAAATATCGTGGGGTGTGCCCATATCAATTCCTTTTTTATTTTATTGATCATGCATGCCCAATATCTTTTTTTCATTCTTTCTGCAATTATGAAGGCTGCCCCACTAGGACCTAGGATGTTATTTAACCCCTAAATACCCAAGGCACCCAATTTGGGTGTTTACAAAACTTTGAAGATGAATAAAACTATATCAAATCACTATTTTTAGTATTTTCTTTTGAATACAATTTTATTTTGAAGTCTGTTTTCAAAATCTGATTTAAAAAATGAACATTGATGATTTTCTAGTCAAGATTTTGTACAAGGGTGTCCATTGCAATCTTGAGTTTTCTAGTGTTGGAAGATATTGAAAATGAGCCTCAAATACAGTAGAGCTTCAAGAAAAATCAACATTAGAAATCCATTTAAAAAAAATACAAGAGTAGATTTTGAAAGCTGTCAATTGACTACAGTTAAAAATGCAATGACCTTAAATCTCATATGTTTTTGATGACCAACACTTTAGATTTGACATGTGAAATGAGGATTAGAAAACTTGAAGTCACTTTTGCAGTTTTAACACCGTCATGTTCAAACGTTATAATCTTTCAAACTATAAGTAATATTGTTGTGTTTTCTTTTTCCATGTAATCTCTAACATGTCAAGTTTAAATTTTTTGTACGGTTACCATTTAAAAAAACTTGATGAGATTTATGAAAAGGTCGGTTGATTGTTCGCTTTCTTGAAAATGCCAAGAAGTTCAAAAAGGCCTTGGGCATTTAGGGGTTAAGGGTTAACCCTTAAGCGTTGGGTGGGTCACCGTGGCCTACCCTGACTTTGGCTTCTACAATATTTTGCAACTGGTTACCAATAACATTGCCTCAAAAAATTGCAAAAGTCAATAGTATATGCTAATTCCATGAAAATTCCAATAAAGGCAGCTTGAGACCTAACCAAGTGATTCTGAATTTGGGGTACCTAAAATTATGAGTGTATTTGATGAATTTTATTTTTGCCTTTCATGGTGCACTACGCATTTATGATCACTTTTGAAAAGAAATCAAATCAAAATCAGTTTTTTTCTGGGCTACAGTGGCTTTTTTCGGAGGCAAAGGGCGTTTTTTGTTAGGGCCGACGTTTAGGGGTTAAGTATGTAAGGTAGCATCATCCATATGCATTGCGTCCCCATGCCCGTCACCTAACAGTGGTAGGGCTAATCAATAAAAAAACAAATGGTTGTGGGTGATTGAGTGATGGTTATGGGTGATGAAGTGATGGTTGTGGGTGACTAGCATGAGGTTTTGAGTACCCATCTCACTATTTAAGAACCAACAAGCCTTGTGATTAGCACCTCTTACACATGATTCTTACAATTTCAGTAATTTTGGACTTTGAAAAATCTTTGTGAACAAATACTTGCAGTTGAAACCTTGAAATTGATGTCAATATTTTTGGTTTCCATTTCCTAACTTACAATATTTTTTTCAAAGTTAGGCAATTGTTTTACCTACTCCAAAACTCTTATTTCCACGCTTATGGGTGCACCTACCTTAGAGAGTAAGACCCTTTGGTTGGAAGAAATATTTGGTTTGTCAAAGGCACGGCCATGACGGGAAGGATTCAGTATCCAAACGAGGAATCAAGAGTAAAATCCGCGTATTGGGGGGGGAGGATTGGATAGTTCAGCTGCCTTTGATAGATGCTTGATTCATGGCCAGAGTGATAGTTCATATAAATTTTTAACCCCTAAATCCCTTGGACCTTTATTTTGTGAAAAGACACTCAAAATTGCCATTTCTATTGCAAAGAGTAAAAAGGTTTGAAAACTGGTCTTTTTGCATATCTGACCATAGGATCTTGTTTTAAACTAGTATAAGAATGTGTCATACAAAACTCAAAAATTTTCATTGCACAAATTGGAAGATATGTGCATTCAAAGTATAAAAAACAAGGACTTTTGCACCTTGCATGATTAGGTTATTTGACTTTGAACTTTTTTAACTTTAAATATTTGCACCACAAAGTTTTGGGGTTTATTTTTCAGTGGTGGGAAATTGAGTTGAAAATCTTTGGAAAAAAATCAAAACAAAAAAACTTGATTTTCAGTCTTTAGATGAACATTAGGCAGAAGAACGTATGAGATTGAATAAAAACTTAAATTGTTAATAACCATGCAATGGAATTGAAATGCAATAATCCCAATGGTGATATTGTTCTAGAGAGCAAACTTCACCATTTCCAACAATTTTTTTTTGAAAAAATGTTAAAATTGCATTCAAAAATGAAGTTTATAAGTTATTTTTATAAGAAGATGCTTGAGGCGCCCGAAAAACAAGATTGTCCATAACTTTCTCATAACTAGTCCAATTGGAATGAATCAAAGCTTCAGATGTAGAAAAAATTATAACCTATGAGAAGAAAAACCCCCCAAAAAAAATGTAAATTTTTTTTGTCCAATCTCCATAAATTTTTGCTTATCTAAGCATATGTTTTTCTCCTGGGCATAGATTGGAATAAAAGTTATATTCCCCAAAAGCTAATGTGTTCTTCTATTTTCAAAAAAAGTTTCAAAAAATTAGGAAAAAAGTTGAGGCCATAGGTACCTACCCGAAATCTCATTTGTCCCTCGAGGGGACAATTAGGGATTTAGGGGTTAATTTGTTGCGCAAACAATTGAAATAATGAGCTTTATATTTGTATTCTTGACACAAATATAAGAAGCTTTATTGCACCAAAAAAGCTTAAGAATATAATAAAAAGAGAAATGACCAAACACAACAAAAACCAACATACCCAAGCGCACCAATTGCAAGGCAACCCAAAAGTAAGAGATTTTCACAAGCATAGTGCCACCAATTCAAGGATGGTTTCACACCTAAAGGACCAAGCTCTATTTTCTACCAAAATCACTCAAAACTGCCACTTCTAGGGGATTAGTAAGAAGGTACATTTTTTTTTTGGAAACCCATCCAAACGATCTTGCCTCATACTAGAAGATGTATTTATGGGAAAAAAATCAGGTCATCCTAGATGGAGAGGAGGGAGATACTTCCATCTAAAGTGAAGGAAAAAGGTTTTTTTTTTCTTGCTACTAGTAAATTTCAGAAGCCTTTGACCACTTTTACATGAAAAAATTTGCTCTACCCAAAGTTGTGCTATTATTTTTCCATGTAGGAGATTGAGTTAGGTATACAATGTATGGGAGAATTTTCAAATCAATTGGAACCATACAACACATGGTAACAAAAATAGTAAGTAAAAAGAAGTAGAGAATGAGTCAAAACACTAAACTGTTAACCCCTCACCGCCCATGGTATTTTTGAGTATCTCAAAAATTAGCTTGAAAGTGTACAAAATGTTGGCATTTTGATCAATCTTATCAATTTTCTCTTAAGCACAACCATACAATTTCAAAGTAGACATGTTGTAGATCACATAGGAAAAGAAATCACAATAATATCACTTATGGATTGAAAGATTATAATGTTTGACCATGACAGTGTTAAAACTACAAAAGTGATTTGAAGTCTTTCAATCCTCTTTTTGCATCTCAAACCTAAAATTGAGGGTACCAAAAAAATATGAGTATGTAAAGTATAACATGCATAACCCCAATCAATTTACGACTTCTCAAAATCTATTCTACAATTTTTTGAATTGAATTTTTAATGTGATTTTTTCTCCAAGTTCTAGTGTACTTGAGGCTCATTTCCAAGAGCCTTCAACACTAGAAAGTGAAGATTTGCAATGGACACCCTTGCACAAAATCTTGAATAGACAAATCATGTTAATTCATTTTCAAAATCAGACTCTTGATGCTAAAACTAGACTTTAATAAGAGTTTAAAAATAATAATAATCATTAAAAAAATTCTTGAAAAAATGTTGCAAATATTTGAATAAAGTTTAGAGGGGCCCGGTTTGGGCCCCTTGGACAGTGAGGGGTTAAGAATTTAAGTATTGAAATGAAAAATGCAAATCCCAACGGTAATAATGTTGTTATAAGCAATCTACTCCCTTGGGATGATTTTTTTTTCCAAAATATTGAAAATTGATTAAAATAAAGGACTTCAAAGTTTACTTTAGAGTACAGAATCCATAAGTGCCCGCAAACAAAAACTCCTCATAACTTTCATCTCATTGATTGAAATTGAATGATTCTAAGCTTCCCATGTTTAAAAAAATCTAAAGAACCAATTCCAATATTTTTTTTTGTAAATGCAATTTTTAAAGAAGTTTATTAGGCTACTCAAAATGCCCCTCCTCTCTTAGTTTTGATAAATTCTTGCATAACATCTTTGTTGAATGTCAAAATGAAGAAAAAATTAAATGCCTACATAGATCTCTAAATTCCCCAACTTCAATAAAAGTTTCAAAAAATCACACAAAGTAGCTTATCCAAAGGTACATACCCAAAATCCCATTTGTCCCCCACAGGGACAATGGTCCATTAGGGGTTAACAAAACCTACTCCACCCAAAATACAAAGGTGGTCATATATTGCATGGCACCTATAATCAACAACTGTTGAATTTGAGTAGCTAGTCTATTGCTTAGTAAAAAAAGGCCATCAAAAATCTAAGACCATTGGATGAAACTTGAGTTGTGTTCTTCTTTTTGGTGAAATTGCTTTCAAGCTAATAGGTATATGTGTTGTGCTTTAGTATTTCTTTGGTATGACAATAGTGGTTGGTTATAAGTATCATGCACTATAAAACCAAATGAAATATAGCAAAGTTTTGTTGTAAATCATGACTACAAAAACATCATTCTTGCAATATACTTAGTACTTAGTCTTAGCATCCTTGTGCATGCTTTCTCTTCCCATAATCCAAATACTTTCCCTTTCAGCTTTGCCATAAGGTAGCGGCACCTAAAAGCAACACCATCCATTTAGTGACATCTAAAAGTGAAACTAAAGTTGTGTGCTCTTGCACCCAAACAAGACACGTAAGCACCCAAACCAGACACACAAGTTAACATAAGGGAACAAAAAATGTGTAGGTGGCGGTTTAGGGTTGCATGTGACATGGTCTTCTTGTTGTTACTTTTTTGGAGGTCTAGTCTTGACAATATACTAGTCTAGGGAGTTACCTTCAACAATTTGTTATTTATTCATATGATCTCAAAAAATTCCACAAAACTTTTTGCTTGCATTTGTGCCCATTTCCTAACAAGCACATGCCATTAGATTCTCAAAAGACCCTCAAAATCACCACATCTGAATTAAGTGTTAGTTTTGGGTGCGGCTACCTTAGTCTGGAATCTCGCTCCAAATCTTCGAAGGAGCTCAATGTGAGACCATCGAATATTATTGAATTCAACATCAATGTGTTCCAATCAAAGTGCCCAGAGGATAACATTTTGCATTCCATCCACATACTACTAAGTTTATCAAACTAGCGAAGGCTCTCGGGAGAGAAATTTTAACTCATTAAATGGATCTTGTTGTTAGGATTTGATGTTTTAAAATATATTTTTTATCATGATTATTTTGACACAAATGAAAGGATTATCAATGTAATTAAAACATAGAAGAGCCAGCCCCAGCACAAAAACGGTCAATATATGTCATGATTCATGAAGTTGCGTCCATACTTTGTAAATCTACATATCATCTTTTGGTTTGACAAAATGCAAAAATGGTCAATGGCCCATCTCAGTTCTGGCCAAAAACAAGAAAGAGTGAAATCAGAGCTTTTCGGGAATGCTGTAGACCTTTATGATTAAATAGCGCTGGTTTAATTAGCTTGACAGGAGTGACAGCTATTCAAAAATTCACTTGCTAGGATTCAATTTCACAAGGGCCAGAGGGTAACTTAAATGGGTTCAGAGCACCTCCATCGGTCCGGGGAAACCTGGCTCCAGACAGGTGATTGCCCATGGCCGGGGAGGTTAAATTGGCGAGGCTGGCCAGGTGATCTCCACCGGCTGCAGCCCGGGAGGACTCGGGCTGAACAAGTCAGCAGAATTTGTGGTCATGCTGGTGGGCACTAGGCGGATATTCTTGCTCACTGTTCAGAGTATTTACAAGCAGGGACAAAAACATGCTCAGAATAGAGCAGAAATCTAGAAAGGAAGCGCACCTCTAGCGCGCTACAAAATTCGCATACCCCGCCAGGTCCCCGAGCCCGAGCCTTCCTTTGGCGAGGCCGGAGAAAAATAAATCCTAGCCAGGCCACCGGTGAGAATGAAAATGGTGAACAATAGTTCAAAAGACTCGCCAGTTGAGCGGCTTGGCTCAACCGGTGGAGGTGCTCTCAAGTGACCAGGATACCGGTATTGCTAATGCCAGTCTCATGCAGCTTCTAATTTTGTTTTTTTTAGCGGTACCCCTACCAGCACTCTACTGCCATTCCAGTATTCCATTGATAAATATAGTCCACTGCATGGGAAAGGAGAGAAAGCGAGAGGGCTCGGTTTACTGCACATACGTCGATCTGGGCCCCGCCCCTGTCAGGGCCGAAAATAAATTGTCTCCCTGGCTGCCCTGCTGCCCCTTGCAACTGAGCTGTCCAGAGCGATTCAAGCTTCAGTTGAGCTTCATGTGGCCAAGTTAGGAAGTGGAAATCAGAATATTGGCATAAATTTCAAAGCTCTAATTGCAAGTGTTCGGTCACAATAATTTTTCAAGTCCAAAATCACTAAAATTGTATAGTTGTGAGTAGGAGATGCTACAAACAACTCTTAGTGAAGTCTTTAGTGTGCTCATACACTCATAACACTAACTTGAGGAGTTCTTAAATAGTGAGATAGGCCACTCAAAACCATCATGTCAATCACCCAAAACCATCATGTCAATCACCCAAAACCATCATGTCAATCACCCAAAACTATCATGTCAATCACCCAAAATCATCACTTTGTCACCCAAAACCAATTCTTTTCTACACCTAGAAATGACAGACAAAATCATGTGTCACACTGGCTTGTAAGCAATGCCTTTGGGACACCCACGGAGAGGGATGACGCTACCTTACAAAAAAATCAATTTAAGACACATTTAGTCAATTTGGACGTGTCAATTTGGACCCGTTTTTTTGTAAGGTAGCGTCATCCCTCTCCGTGGGTGTCCCAAAGGCATTGCTTACAAGCCAGTGTGACACATGATTTTGTCTGTCATTTCTAGGTGTAGAAAAGAATTGGTTTTGGGTGACAAAGTGATGGTTTTGGGTGATTGACATGATGGTTTTGGGTGATTGACATGATGGTTTTGAGTGGCCTATCTCACTATTTAAGAACTCCTCAAGTTAGTGTTATGAGTGTATGAGCACACTAAAGACTTCACTAAGAGTTGTTTGTAGCATCTCCTACTCACAACTATACAATTTTAGTGATTTTGGACTTGAAAAATTATTGTGACCGAACACTTGCAATTAGAGCTTTGAAATTTATGCCAATATTCTGATTTCCACTTCCTAACTTGACCACATGAAGCTCGACTAAAGCTTGAGTTGCTTTGGACAGTTCAATCGCATGTGGCAGCAGGGCAGACAGGGAGACAATTTATTTTCGGCCCTGACAGGGGCGGGGCCCAGATCAACGTATGTGCAGTAAACCGAGCCAAGCCAGAGAATGTAAATATAGAACTAATAATTCTTAATACAAGGTGCATTAAATGCAGATCATGCATCTTGTTAATAGCTGTCCATGCAGCCCGGAGTTCAAATTAGAAGCAAAGTTTAAAAAAACTCATTCTGATTACATCTGTCTACGAATATTTACTTATTTAGCACAATTCAGCAGTGTTTTTAGCCACTTGAGATAACTTAACTCGAAAATTGCATTTGTGGGGCTGGGTGGAGTGAGCAGCCTAAATTGCCAGAAATTTAAACGCCGGTGGTGAGACCATCATCAATCCTACATTGAAAGCCCGGCGGGCAAAAAGAAGGGGAAATAACTCCGGACTTGTCGAAGACAGTTACCTATACCAAACGTTGCATTTAACCCCTAAAGGCCCATTGTCCCCTTGGGGACAAATGAGATTTTGGGCAGGTACCTATGGTTAAACTATTTTGCGTGATTTTCTGAATTTTTTTTTCAAGATGGGGAATATTAAGATCTACGTGGGAATCTAATTTTTCTTTCATTTTGACAATTATTGAAGAAGTTATGCATGAATAACTAAAAAGTAGGGGAGAATTGAGCAGCAAAAAATAATTGCAACTTTTTCAAATAAAATTTTGAAATTAGTTCTTTAGATTTTTATGTATTTGGGAAGCTTTGAATCATTCGATTCTGATAGATGAGATGAAAATTGTGAGAAGTTTTAGTTTGCAAGTAGGTGTGGGACTCCCAAACCTCCATTCCTTTTCCCCTTGTAAAACTTGTTGCTTTACTTTTTTGAGCTCTTTGTGTTTTTTTTTTTTTGACTTTTTTTTTTGCAAGTTGTAGTAGACTAAGATTCCTTGGTTTTCACCATTTGGATCAATGTAATTCATATTTCTCAATTTTAGATAAATCCTCCAATCTTGCCTAGTGTATATGCAAATTTCATGACCTTATGGCATTGCAGGATTTTACAAAGTACACCTTTGTTTCATTTGAAAATTCTCACACATTTACTTGACTTGGTCTTCTACATGGGAAAAATAAACTTGAATTTTGCATAGAGCAACTTTTTTGATATAGGAGCCATTGAAGGCTTTTGAAATTTTTGGGCAGCAAGTAAAAAAAACTTTTGTTTTCACTTCAGATGTCAATATCTCACTCCTCTACAACTAGAATGAGCTGATTTTTTTCCCACAAGTACCTCCCATAGTCTAGAGCAAGATCTTCCGATTGGATTTCCAATATATATATATATATATATATATATATATATATATATATATATATATATATATATAGGGAATTACTATAGCGACACCCTAAATTGCTAACAGGACACCCCGTGTGAGCGTGAAATTTGATCATTTGGTGCTATTTTTGATTTATGCAAGTGGTCCATTATTCATTCAATCATGGCATTATCACCTCCTTGAAAGAAAACATGACAAATACAAATTTTTGGTGAAATTTTATTGCACTAGTCTTATTTTTTGATGTATTTTTGCTTTAAGTAACTCAAAAGTCCTTTATTTTTTGTTTCAAATTTAAGCACATCTTTTTTTTGTTTGAGTATAGTCTCAGAATGATAAAGGTGAAACCAATCTTTTGTTTCAATAAAAAAATCAGCATTAAAAATCACTTTTCATGCTCATAGAGGGTGTCCCGTTAGCAATTTAGGGTGTCGTTGTAGTAATTCCCTATATATATACATTCCTCCTCACTCCCCCAAAAGTGGCAGGTTTGAGTGATTTTCACAAAAAAAAGGGCTTGGGCCTTTAGGGGTTAACTTAGGTTTGCCCCAGACTAAATCCTTGACATTTTGCACTGCATATATACTTACTAGTACTACAATTATTTTTATCAAGTAAATAATTTTTAGCAACAATAAGGGCATGACAATGACAAAGACGTTGTGGAAAAATAAGCAAGTGACGGTCATGCCCTAAACCATTTGAAGTCATAGTATTTAGAGAGTTGCATATGCCACCAAGTGGACAAGCAATAAATCATGAGTTAACTTTCCAATGTAAGGCAACCTAATTGTTTATTGTAAAAAATTGAAATTAATCTAATGTTGGAGAAGGGTTTGCACTCAAAAAAGTGCCTAGCATGAATGGCCTTGGAGCTAGGAATGCCAATCCAATGTGGACTAGCTATTCACTCTCTCGATCTTGTGCATGACAAACTTTGTCTCCGACAATAAATATTTGTAATTTTTTACCGTGTATGATGCACATGAAAACTTTGTCTTTTAACACCTTGTAGCAACAACAAAGGGATCCGAGGTGTGTAAAGGGAAGAATTTCTTTTGAGTGAACGGCAACATGTTTGGTTGTTTATTTTGGCCTCCTATAGTGCCTTTGTTGAAGCTTTGTGCACTTGAATCAGGGTACTAATTTTGCAAGCTGCAATTTCACCACTACACCTACCATAAACCGCTTCTATACTGGATGTGTGCATTGAGAATGAGGGTAAATACAATTTGTTTCCTCATTTGATGAACAACACACCTTAGGATTAATGCATAGAGGTAAGAAAAACATTGAATACAATCATCCACGTGTGCAAGCTCATCCTTAAAATTAGCAACTATAATTATCTCTCTTTCAAACTTTGATAAAATCAATGTTTCTTTGAGAAATATTTGGTAGTTTAATCCATTTTCTCCCAAATGCTTTTATAGTATTGAGAGAACCAATGTTAACCCCTCACCGCCCAAGGGGCCCAAACCGGGCCTCTTTGAATTTTATTCAAAATTGTGTGACTTTTTTTCAAGATTTTTTTAGTGATTATTATTATTTTTAAAATTCTTGTTGAAGTCTAGTTTGAGCATCAAGAGTCTGATTTTGAAAATGAATTAACATGATTTGTCTATTCAAGATTTTGTGCAAGGGTGTCCATTGCAAATCTTCACTTTCTAGTGTTGAAGGCTCTTGGAAATGAGCCTCAAGTACACTAGAACTTGGAGAAAAAATCACACTAAAAATTCAATTCAAAAAATCGTAGAATAGATTTTGAGAAGCCGTGAATTGATTGGGGTTATGCATGTTATACTTGACATACTTATTTTTTTTTTGATACCCTCAGTTTTAGGTTTGAGATGCAAAAAGAGGATTGAAAGACTTCAAATCACTTTTGCAGTTTTAACACCCTCATGATTAAACATTATAATCTTTCAATCCACAAGTGATATTGTTGTGATTTCTCTTCCTATGTGATTTATAACATGTCAACTTTGAATTTTTATGGTTGCTCTTCAAAGAAAATTGATAAAATTGATCAAAATGCCGGCATTTTGTTCACTTTCAAGCAAGTTCTGAAATACTCAAAAATACCATGGACAGTGAGTGGTTAACTTTAGTTGATTGGCAAAAATTGACCGAAGTCACCCAACCAAGATTTGTTGCATCTAGTTATATAACTAGAAGTTTTTTTTTGACTGATTATTTTAAACGTCCTTTAGTTTTTATGTCAACCATGATTTCAAACGTAACATTAAGATGCTAATTTTAACATCAATTGTAACATAAAAATAAGTGAACGCCCAAAAAAATTCATCAAAAAATACACTAATTTTTCCTAGTGTATAGTACCACTATGATATAGGCATTGAAACGTGTCTTTATAATTGTTGATTTAGATTTTTAGAGGAGTTGATTATTTCAAAAAATTAGGGTTATCCTTCAAATCTCACTCAAGATTCTAACACTAATCCTACATTTTAAGGAACAAGTAAATCTTTAAAATTTATGAATGATTGTTTTTTTTTAATATTAATGACATATGCATAATCTCAATCCTTAATCAAATAAAGCATTAGATGAGCATAACAAGAAATTTAGAAGTTAGATGAGCAGAAAAGGGTAAATTTTATATTTTATTTAAATTGTTTACGGTTTAACAATAAATAAATCAACACCAATAAAAATTTTCACCCATATACTTTTCTTATGTGAATATTTCTCTAAAATTAATATCAGGGCCTCAGGCCCATTTTAATTCATACTTTTTTAGGGAAATGATATGTGCACACTAGGGGTTTGATACACTAGGGGGTAAATTTTAGCTATTTACTCTCAACAAGTTGAATTTGGAAAATTTGAATTCAGATTTGGATTTAGAGACCTTAATTTTGTTTAGAACTACAAAGGAGGCTACTATTAAACAATACCCAATGAAAAAGTCAGGTTTTTTTATAAACAAGGATAAAAGTCATAATTTGTTCCCTAGCTAAACCTTTCTACGAAGGATTGTTCAAGTGTAACCTCCTTAGTGGTTCTAGACTAAACCAAGGTTTCTAAATCCAAACCTAAATTCAAATTTTCAAGTTCAACTTGTTGATAGTAAATATCTAAAATTTACCCCCCGCACTAGAAGAAAAACATGTCATAAATGACTACCACAAATTGCCACAACTAAGTCACAATAACTGTCTTACAACTTCACAAACAATTGCACAACAATTGCACAACAATTGCACAACAATTGCACAACTAGATTGTAGTTGTGCAAATGTTGTGCAATTATTTATGTAGTTGTAAGGCAGTTACTATGACCTAGTCATGGCAATTTGTGACAATAGTTTATTCCTGTTTTTCTTCTAGTGCCGGTGTACACATCTCAATTCCTTTTTTAAACATGTATAAATAAAAAGGTAAAAAATAAATTGATCTAAATTGACATGATAGTCCTCATGCATGTTGGATTTGCATAAGAGACCCATTTAGAGTGGACGACAGTTAACCCACTAACCACCAAGCGACCAAAATGTGATCAATTTCTAGTGTATTTTCAGAATCCTTGTCGTCGAAGGGTTTAGCTCATTTTGTTTATAAGTATTAAAATTTACATTTGCAAAAGTAACAATTCATCAAAACAGTTTCCAACTAGAAACAAATCATGGTACAATTCTATCTCTTGGTGTGTGACCTCACTGTAGCACTATTTCGCATTATTGTAATTTGAAAATTTTGAATTACATACATATGCATGAACACAATCATGAAATATCATTTTACTAGTACGCGACAATGTCTTTTGTAAAATACCATCCAGATTCCAGATAAGGTGAAGGTTTTGCTAAACGCCTAACAACCTAGAGGTAAAGTTAATATATTGATATTGTTTACAATTGTTGACTATTATGGTGAGCTCATATCTCTACTTTTAGATTGTGCTAATTTTATCGCAAGCATAGTTGTAAACCTTTCCAAATTAAATGTAACATTTTTAATTGTACAATCAATTTTCTCATAATCAAGAAAAACCACTACTGATGGGATTGGCTTACAAATTTCTAATTGTTGCATGAGTAGAGAAGATTAGCTCTTGCATGTTCAAGAATCTTTTTTAGATTTTAGCTACTTGGAGTTGAATGTGATAAAAGAAAGTGTAAATCTACGATATGTTCTAAGAACATTTTTTTAATTGTAACTCTAAGATTTTGAGCTAAACTTGTTATAGATCTGAAAGGAAGAAAAAATACAACAATATCACATATGGATTGAAAACCGCATATACTTTGGCTATAAGACCATTGGAAGTTTGAAAGTATTTTGAAGTCTTTTGATTCTTAATGCACGTATGGATTCTAAAATTGCAAGCACTTAAAAAGTCTAAGGTTAACATAGGCAACATTTCTTACTCTAGAATGCTTACTCCACTTCAAACCTACTCTAAAAGTATAAAGTAATTTTTTTTAATATGATCATTTTCTCTCAAATCAAATGAATTTGAAGTTCAAATCTAAAAACTCTTAAGACTAGAAGATCAAGTTTTCTTACAACAACTACCTTGCATAAATACACTCAACACCGCAAACAGTTTTATTCGATTTAAAATTGATGACAAAATACACTCACGTAATGATTTGCTTAGTAAAAACTGAAAAGTGTGAAAATTTTACGAAACCCTACTAAACTTCCATTCTTCATGAACATCAAAATTGGGAATTTCTCCAATTTAGCGATATGTTGTATAGGAACAATCACTTATTATTGCGGGAATTGACATTTGCACCCATGATTTGCATATATCAAACCCCAAGTGTGCACATATCAAACCCCAAGTGTGCACATATCAAACCCCAGGTGTGCACATATCAAACCCCAGGTGTGCACATATCAAAACCCAGGTGTACATATATCAATTCCCATTGTTATTGTTTAACTTCATATTTTAAGCTAGATTTGTATAACATTTGGCACTGGCTATCTTAACCCCTAAATGTGTCAGGCATCAAATTTTGGTGTTCAAGAAATTTTGAGACCTTTGCTAACAGCACAGATTCAATCATTTAGATTATCTTTGGAGAAGTTGCTGTTTAAAGTTAGCTTCAATGTCCAATTTAAATTTCCTCCATACCACATTTCAATTTTTTTTGGTGTAAGCTAAATTGCAGGCATGTCTCTAGCGCATCAAAAAGTGTGACAAATAGTGTCACTAAAGAGCCTATGACAAGCTGTCACATTGGAAAGATTGGCAGGAAGTTGAGAATAAAGTCAAGAGCTCCCTTGGGCAATGAGGGCCCTTTTATTGAAATTTCATCATCTAACAAAATCCAAATGTATTTTTGTCCTAATTTCACTTGGGATGTTTTGTTCTACAAATTTGAATTCATTCACGGTTGAATTTCCTTTTATTCATAATGATTTTTGGTGAATAATTGGAGCTAAACATTTTCTTTATATTAGGTGGTAGCTCATTTGTGAAATTATGGTTATGGATTTGGAAGGGGAGTATTAGTTTTGAAGTAATAATAACAAATACTAAATCATCAAAAGTGGTGGTTTTCCAATTTTGTACTCTCAAGAGTTGCCATTTTCCATAACAAGTTTTGGATGGCTTAAAAAAAGAACAAAAACAAAATTTACTCATCCACATTCAATCACAAATATCTTGAAATTAAGATGGCTTTCATGAAAAAAATTTGACAACATTATCTAAAAGCATAAAAGTTCAATAGCCTATGGTTACAAATTTTTATCAATTTTTAGTAATGATCTTACAACTACAGTTCAAAATTTTCCAAAATGCCTTCCTCAACCGCAAAAAGTACCATGAGGCACTTAAGGGTTAACACTACAAAAAAAACATGAAATTTTCATGGATATCCCTAAAGTTTGCAATATTTTCATAGATACCGTTGCTTTTTTAGAAGTTTCACAAATACCCTTGAACCAAAATTTTCTAGTGGTTGTTTTGTTGTGCATGTCACTTCCTTCTCCCTTTGTGCACAAACTACTTCTTTCTTGTCATACGTGCATACAAAAAAAGAAGGTAAGTGGCATGCACAACAAAATGAAAAACACCTAAATTTTTTGGTCCATGGGTATTTGTGAAATTTCTCAAAAAAAACAAGGGTATATACAAAAAATTTGCAAACTTGAGGGGTCATAACATTGCTAACCAGGTTTGGGAGTTCCCCCCTAGCTGGAGGTATATGCCTCCCTAGATACATGGGGGGAGGCTTTAGTTTAACCCCTAAAGGATGTTGTTGTTTTGTATACGGACTCCCGTGTTGTATATGGATGGGGTATCTAGATAGCACGTGAATCCCATTGGAGCTGTAAATTTCAAACCAAGTAAAAAACATAAGACTAGTCAACTAGGATTTTTTGGGGAATTTTTGACATTTGTTGTAAAGTTTTTTTTTTCAAGTACTAAGAGGTTCTCGTACAAATACATACAACACTTTTGGTAGGCAACATCCTTTAAGATCCCTGAAAGCTGGTTGGTGAAGGCCTTGAGCCGATGGTGGTCATTTGTTGGGGGATCTTCATATGAGGGGAGGAAAAGGGACCCCCCCCCAAGGAAGGGTTAAGAGTAGCTCCACTCTTCCTCGCCACACAGGCAAGTCCCGGGCCCAGGCTTGTCGGAGCCTCAAACTGAGGGCCGCTGCAGACTCGCCAAATTGCAAAAACTGGCCGAGCTCGTCAAATTTTATTTCCAAGACTGCAAGTTCCAATGTCTTGGTTAAATTTTTTTGTGCTTGAATCTAGTGTCTTGTATCGTTTTTGTTTGTAAGTTTACCCAAAAGTTCCGCTTGAGAACATTCCGTTTGCACCTCCCTGGGTGTCAATTTGGTTTTTGAAGTTATTTTTGTCTTTTCATTTTATCGTGTAGGAAGATGCAACCCCACCAGCAATGAGTGGTGAGCTTGTTTAGAGAGCAAAGTTGGAGGCCAAGCTCTCGGCCGCTCAGTTCCATGCTTTCAGACCACCGTAAGAGCCATTTGACACCCTCCATTTGCAGAGAAAGACTGGAGAAGCTCTAACAATGTTAAGGTATCCATGAAATTTTCCCTAAAAAAAATTGGATTAAAACATGGGTGAAATCGCCGAATCTCAAACATACATTTAGTTGCCCACTTGTAGGATATAAAACAGTGACAGCTGATTTAACGAATTGAAATGTACACGTGGATGCATGCAGGATTTTTTCTATAACTTTATCTCAGCTGCAAGCATTATGGGGTACGTGTCGATTGGAGGTTTGAAAGGAAATGAAAAAAACTCCTGAAACTGTAGTTCGAAGTGTGAATATCAAGCAGTCAAACTCGATAAGGTTTGACCTTGACCCCGAGAATCATGTGCTTCTACCGAGATTATTATTAGAATAGTCGACAGCTAAGCAAGTGCTGACATGGACTGGAAATTGCGGTTAAGGCCTGGGGAATCTCTTCGAGGCAGCTATTTCGGAGATTTTGAGGCCCCGCTTAAAAATATACATATTCATGCATGAGAAAGGCACTTTTTATTATTAACCCCTCACCGCCCCGGTATTAAAAAAAACACTGAAACGCGGTCACATTCTGGCTTCTCCGGCGGTGAGGGGTTAAGAAGTACATTGCTTACTTCTTTTTAATCCCAAAGCCTCAAGTCCTTTTACAAAAATTCAAAAAAACACAAAGTTTAGATTTTTTTTTTTTTTTTTTTTTTTTCCAAGGATCTAGCATATTCAAAAAGAAGCAATAGAGCATGCACGCCACGGCAAACGGGTTTTCAAGGGGGAATGCCATGCAAACTTGCATGAAGTGGCGAGGCAAGGCCAAAAGTTTCCTTGCAACTCATAAAGAAATGAATGACACAATTGTATCTCCTCCTATGTTACTTAGTTTTTGCCCTTTGATCCTTGCGATGCACCACGTGCTGTGCCTTGGGAGACCTTCACGTCAATGCAAGGGGTCCTGTCCAAAGCTGAAATGTGATATGGGTTTGGCTCAATTTAAAGGCCCTGCACTTGCACATCTGTAAGTACAAATGTTGTTGGAGACTTGAAATCAGGAGGCCATTAGGGATATGCTGCATCTTCATTGGCGGGGCTTGTTTTGCAGGTGGCAAGAGATGCTCTTAAGGGTCATAAGATAGATATATAGGCTCCATTCCATTTATTACAAAAACTATTATTGTGTACACATGTGGCAATTTGTGTTAGAATATCTAAGAACTTTCCATTGTAATCCGTAATTGTCACACATATACCAAAAACATTTGCAATAAACTGATAATTTTTTTCATCAAGAACACTTCTAAAGTGTTGGCACATTATAAAAGAACTCAAGATGAAGGGATCTTCAGTTTCAAAAACGCATCATTTGATCTTTTGAAAATCTCACACAACTTGTGTCTATTAGAAGTTTAGTTTGGCTTTCACGGTCTGCATGTTTTGAAGTACATAAGCAACTCACTTGTATTTTATTGACATCCAATCTAAATTGACTTGAATTCCTATTTTAGTTCTTAAACAACTTGTTTGTTTTGTTTTGCTTTTATTTTATCTAAAAGAATCTACTATAATAACAGAATAAGATTCACCTTTTGGTGATCCTTTTACCATGAGGGTAAAAAAATAATGGGTAAAAATAAAAAATATTGTGTTGCATGTATGAGTTGGATTGTGCGGGTAAAACTCATGGGTAAAAATAAAAATATTGTGCTGCATGTATGAAGTATGAACTAGATTGTGCGGGTAATTTTTTTAAACTGGACTATGTTGGTAAAACAAAAAAATAGATCCTTTCATTATGTAAGTAAAAACAAAAAATGGATCCTCTTACTACGTGAACAAAAAAAAATAGTTTTATTGCAAACAACAAATGTTTTATTATGTGATAAACATTTTGCGGAACTAGGTTTGAAATTATTTTGCCTCCCATCGGACTGATGGGTACCTACACTAGTTTGACAAGATTGCACAAAAGTAATATTAAAATTCAAGTTTGCATTTATTGATTAGAGGTAAATCAATCATCTTTTTGAAAACACTAAACTATTTCAAAAAAACACAAATTACATTCTTTTGCATTGATGTTGTTTTTGCTACAAAAAAATAAAATTGATAGTAGATTTGTCTTCTTCTTGACAAATATTGTATAATGATTTGGAGGTTGTCAATTGTCATCCTATAAATCAACATGTTTTTCTTGTCAATATCTTCCTAATTCACATGTAGAAATCGGTTTGTATTTATTATGACGTATAGAGATAAAAATGTTGATATGGTTAAATTTCTTTAATCGGAATAGATACTCTCCCATGAGCCATCAAAATTTGTGTATACAGATTGGACATATAGAAACTTTATGATGAGTTGAACAACAATAGCAAATTTTGAAGACCTAAATCAATACAACATGATAATATCTGGCAATTCAACAGTATTTCCAAAATACAAAGAGAGGCCATACATTCTCATCTATCTACCTATACTACTAAGTGGGAAGATTTCCCTTTATGCGCCCTTTTCTAGAACTTGTTAGAAATTTTTGTTGTAAGTTAAAGCAACAAAGGATGTTCAAGATATAGAACACCAAGTGCTCTCCAACCATGTCCTTTTCCAAAATGTCTTAGAACTACTTGATGGAAGTTGAAACAATATGCCATGCTCCATATATAAAATACCAAACGCCCTTCAACCATGTGCTAGAAAATCAAGAAAATGCCAAACGCCCCCTAGCAAAGTATTAAAGAGTAATATTGTGATGAAAACAATTGGTGTTTTTGGCCTCACCAAAATGATGGTGTATGAGGATTAGATTCTAGACCAATTGTGAGACAAATTTTTTGTAGAGTACATCAAGATTCAATTCTAAACCAATTGAATTGGAATATCAATTTCTTGTAAAAATGAATGTTACATTTACCATAGATGCCCAACTTATGTAAAGCATGTGCCTATATACATGTATGCAATAAAAATAAAACAAACTTTAAAAATCCAAATCCACTTTTTTCATAAATCTTTGGTGAATAAGTTTGAATTTTTAAGGATCTAGGAATTGAATTTGAATTCCCACCTTTCCTTCAATCTTTGAATTTATTAGAAGTTGTAAAGTTGCTGTGACATTATGAATATATTAATAGTTAGTACAATTAGAAAACATTTACTTCAGTGCGACTAAATGCTTAACATGGATTGCAATTTGGAATATTAGCTCTGAGGGATCCTGCAGGTCAATGGTGATCTTATAAAATCCATTTTGGCATTATGAAAGCAGAACTTGTAATTAATTTTGTTTAAATGGCAACAACCCGCAATCATGTACCCTAAAAACATAGAGAAGTCGCTTGGAAAATAGCCAAGAGATAGGTGAGAGTTTTAGAAGAAGTTTTCCTAGGTAGGAATTGCTTGTAAAAGAACTTGAGCTTTTGGATGGTCATTGAGCAACTAGAAGTTGTTTTGTTTCTGAAGCTTCTATTCAATATAGCATAAATCTACTCCAATAGTAATGTGTTAATAGTTATTAGCAAGCTTTCTAGTTAGAGGTATGTGTAATATAGGAGGAGATTATTTTTTAACAACGTTTTTTGTTTTAACAATATGTTTTTTAGGGTATTAGTTTGTTTACTTAACCCCTAAAGTTTTTATATCCATGTTTCACCAAAAAAAACTTAGAATAAGTATTTGTTATAACAAAGGGAAAATAAAATAAAATGAAAAATGAAATCTTGGTGCAATTACCATAGGATTTAGTAGTAAATTACTTTCATTATATTATAGTAAAAAGATGAAAGATATGTGCGGTACAAATTGCAAGATTATAGGGTTTGAAGTGAAGAATAGTTTTTTTTGGGCATTCAAATTCTAGGCACTTCAAATATAGGGAATTTAATTTGCCAATTAATATCACTTTTTTTCTTGTAACTTTTCAAACTCACCTTTGTAAGAAAGTTGTCCATATGCTTAAAAGAATTCATAACATTTTGAATTGGAGAACACATACTATATATTTAGAATAAAAAACCAGATTTCAAAAAAATTCTTTGTACATAGCCGCTTTTTCAACAATTTTTAGTTTTTACATTCAATAATGTTTTTAAAATGTGAACATTAGAGTTTTAGATTTTATCTCACTTTAGAGGAAGGAAAAAGCAAAGGAAACTAGCCAAAAATTGTGGCTTTCACAAGCTTGATCAACATAAAGCCACCTTTAGCAAAGGTGGAGTAAAGGGCAGTAAGCAAAAACAATTGCCTTCTTGGAATGAGGTTGGGTCAAAGTTTGACAAGGAAATAACTTTGTCCCTTGACCTTTGGGCAAGATCCCTAAATATCAACTATAGTGTATATAGTTGTGCCTGTATTACTCTACAAGCAAGTAAAAGTATATGTTCCATCATCAAATTTTTATCTACCAATTGCAATGTTTTGAAAATTTTTGGATTGAAAAAATACTCCTTGGACACGCATCCTCTAATTTTTTTGTGGAAAAAGATTCATTATTCTATAATTGCTAACCTACCCAAATTTGCTATTTTGTCAAAAATGTGGTTTGATCCTTTAGGGGTTAAAACAAGCAAATAACTAAAGATTTTTTTCTTTTTCGTAAAGTAAATGTTTAATTCAGCCATAAGGTCATTTAGTTAAGTTTTTAAATGATTTTTTACAAATATTTTAGAGGGAGAAACCATGCTAATTGTAAATATTGACATTGGGAATTTAGATAAACGAATTTACAATTCACAGTTAAGGGCATATTTCATAGGTAAATTATTTGTAGAGCAGCATTGTACCCCAAGGGCAAGGTAGGCATAACATTTTTCAAGAATATAGCCGCCAAAGTTTGAAGTGGACTTTTATTATTATCTTTAAACGTAAAGAACAAAAAAATTGAAGAAAGAATTATAATATTTGCGGAGTATTTAGTAATATCCAGGGAACATTCCGTTCACCAACCATTGATTTCGAAAAGAAAAAAAACTGGCAATGGTGGGTCAACCCAAGCCTAGGAGTACGGACATATAAAGTAAATGTTTGTTATAAAATTTTACTGAAAATCCGTTCAGATTTCGATAATAAAATTCCAATTAAAATGGAGAAACCTGAAAGTATCCCGAGTTGAATTTGTGCATGAGACTTCATAGCAAATTATCAACCCTTGTAAGGTTTGAACTTAAAAAGTTCATTGTTTTAGGCACTCCATAACTTAGAGAGAGACCATTCATCTCACTCCAAAACCAGAATGGTTAAAAGTGCATACAATGTCTTATCCATAATCTGCACATGCACGACTCCATCACTCCAGCGAAGATCTCAACCCCCACTACTTCTGAAAATCGAAAAAAGTCCTGATCACAAATGCACATGATTCTAGGTTTTAATGAATGCACTGAAATGGACGTACTGTCTAAGTGAATAACCTATATAAATAAGTTAGTATCTCCTGATCCCAACCTCAGGTCCATAGTTAAGAACTTAAGATTGACCCGAATGGATCTTCTAAGCAAAAGTGCACTTTTGTGGAAAAATCAAGGTAACTTGGTAAAATGGAAATATTTTTGGTAGAAAGTTAAAGAAGAGACAATTGTGTGGCCATTTATTTTGAAATATTTTGAGTTAGTATGAATTAACTACAATTTATCAAAGCAAAAGTGCATAGGGTAGTTATTCTTGATCATAGGTGGTAGCATTCATGATACAAAGGCGGCTTATAAATGGAGCAGATGAGTTTTGAAAGCGACCACTATAAAGCCAAGAATGCTCCAATAAGGCTCTTAAAGCGTGCAAGCAACCATTCCATATTCTAATACTCAAATCATGATTGAGAACAAGTTTTCATTTATTTAGTATGACATATCTATATTTTATTGAAAGACAAATCTGAACACAATTATGAACAATAAGCACACACAACAATGGCTCATGTCACTCTCTTAAGTTCCTAAAGTGGTGCATGCACAAATGCAATTTCTAAATATAAAAATGTGATCCTTTTAAGAACCTCTGTGCATTGTTTTTGTGACCCTACATGGTCCATTTCAAATGGATGGACTGAATACAAGCAGACTACCTTATTACTTTTAGATTTTGGATAGACCAATAAGATAAGATGCTCTAATTTGAACCAGCTTTCGGAAAGACTGACATTTTAGATCAAATATCTATTACTATCATTGATGAGTTAGGTGAGCTTAACAAGTTGTCAGCCCTTCCTAGAACTGGTCCGAATTAGAGCATGGTCCGAATTAGAGCATCCTACAGTAGTTAAAATGGTATACAACTAAAGCTACAGAGATTACAGCCGTTTTTAATACTTTTGGGTATGTTTTCGGTGCTTTCACTCTGTGGGGTATATGAACGGAGACGAGTCACTTGGGCGCGAGTTTTTGCTTCTGCTGGCAGATTGGCTGTGCGACAATCATCTGAAGGACCCTCCGGTATAACAACTTTCTTTAGAAACATATCTGCTAGAGTTTGCTGTGCATGCAGCTTTCCAAAAAATTCCTCGTGAAATCCACCTTGCGTGTTTCTCGTCTGTACCCTGCGTTGCAACAGGTAGGCTGGGGACTTGTGGAGGCATGGTGTTTGCTCATCCTAAGGTGCTTCTAAAGCGATTTCTAAAAGGTGGTCCACTCTTTCAATAGCCTGCTGTGTGTTGCTACTGCAACAATTTGCCATATGTGCAATTGCCAAGAATGAATCCTTGAAATACCAGAATCCGGCACAAGGACCCTCTATTGCGCGTCCATCAGGACTTGGAAACGGACTGTTTTTGACGAACTGCTTTCCTAACACAAAACAGATGAAGTGCTCTGGACACAGCCTGCCCATGCACCTATACGACTCGCATGAGAAGACTAATGAAAACCAAAGCGAAAACCGTCAGATACAACACAAGATTAACGAATACCCAAACTGAAAACCGCCAGGTCTTTGTCACGGGCAGAGTAATCACTTCCGAGACAAAACATTGAAGCTTACTCGATGCTAGTTAGTCGTCAAAAGCCTATGGTACCAACAAAACAGTTTTGAGGTCAACTTCTTGTATGTTTCACTTCTCACACAGCAGTGCAAACACGCTAGATACGGGGGCAAAATACTCAGTGATCTGTAACAGCTATCACAATATGAGCTCGGATTTGTACGCATGCAGCATGCATCTAGATCGTTCGAAACTGAGAAAGAGCTAACTCGTGCAAATTTAACTGGTTTAGTAAAAGCCTGATAAAAAGCAGATACTGACCTCAAGAATCTGCTTTAGTCTGCATCATGTCATGTTGCCGTAGCTGAGTGGAACTCATCTTCTCAGTATTTCCATCCTCAAACACCAGGTCAACAACCTCCACCTGGGCCATGGAACAAGAGTCCATGGCTGCTTAGAATCCCAATCAGCACCCTGCTCACATCCAGGTCTTGAACACACAAGCAAACTAGGAATTCCGAAGAGAGCCACTGAAATCTCAACGTTGCTAGATTACAGAAGTAACAGAAGGAAAGAGCAAACCGAGGCAGCAAATCCCCCCCCTCAAATACCTGCAGTTGAGAGAGACCCCGTTCAGCTCTTTTCTTGTTGACAGCTTCTCCTCCTTTTATGGTCTCTTTGCTGGTTAATCACATGCCAACACCGGGAATCGTAAAGAGATCCCTACACAAGTGGAGCACTCTCCTTGCAAAACTGATTTGAGTGATAACACCGATGTTCACCTTACAACAATGGCTTCCAATCCTGCGTCGACAATCGAGGGCCCATAAGGGTCTGTGATTGGCTCAGTTTGCACCTTCAATTCAGGCTTTACTGACTACCCTGACCAGAAGCCGTCATAGCTCTTAGAAAGTAGAACAGTCACCGTTGAAGTACATAAACTCCTGTCCCTTAGAGGAAACATGTACTCTAAGGTCGAACCATGGCTGCAGACACTAAAATATCACATGATTTGAGAGGCGCCTGGGATGAGCATCAATCTTTGCAACACAATCGTCACGAGGAAAAGCGTGCAGTTTGTCATAGAGGTACTACAAAGGAGAAGGTATCACCGACAGGATACCTCGATAAAGACCTCCACTGCGTGCCTGCGGACGTCCAGTGGTTCGATCAGATGCGCATACTGAAGCAGCATGCACCAGAGCAAGAAAGTCAGACCCACTGAGTGGCACCTCGTTTCTAATTTTCAAGGTAACTGAGATAACGCCCACCACTCTTCGCAGCTCTTTCCTTTTCCAAAACCCTAACCCTAGCAAAATATTTCCAGTACCAGTAGACACGTAGATATCGTAATAGAATCATAATCTTGGAACAACCACACGCAAGGATGCTAATTCCCAGCTCAACCAGACGATTGGCACCCGAACCTAATGAACTCATAGGAAACACTTTTGAGTTGCGACGTCATTCACAGAGTACTCTGTAAATCATACCAACAGTAACACTACCAAACAATACCTCAAATTATGAAGTAATCCAATCGAGAATTGTGAGGTGAAGCAAACAACCTCTTTGTCGGTCAGCATAGGACCAGTGCTGACACCCACCACCACCCTCTCCCGCGCCAGCTCTGCCGCTGCCTACAAGTATCCCAAAACCCTAAAATTTCAGTTCAGAAAGCAAGCAGCACACTGCAGCAATAGACAACTAGTATTGAACTTGGATACGCGGAGAAGTATGGTAGCCCAAGAAGAAACTAATTGCACCTTCAAAAGGACATGGTGGCCCGGATGAAGACGGTCGAAGGTGCCTCCGAGCACCACAGCACTATACTTGTTTGGTTGAATCGCGTTCATAGACGCCATAAGAAAACTAATAATACCCTTCCCACCCTTTGGTACTCACTCCCGAATACTTCCTTCGATTGCGTACAGGAACCTAGAAGAACCTAGAAAAACCACCACATCAGTCGCAAAACAGATGCACGGGACTTGAGAGCATCGCCATCGCCATCGCCAAACAGATGCTACGTTGATGGATGAGCGTTCTGATGGGAGGGACCTGCGAGTAGAACCTTTTAAATACAGTACTCGTCTTCTTTGGGAAAGTGATATTAAAGAGGTATTGCAGTCCCTGTGCTTCTGGGCTCGATGGAAACCCTAATTGCCAGGTCGTGCTAACTTAGTGATGGAAAGAGTGGGCAGCTGTTTAATTTTTTGGTGGAGATTGTTGATCAGGTGTGATTAGGTGATGTAGCAGCAATGCAGTTTTTGAACGAAGGAACATTCGCCTTCGTCAGGATATTAGGGTTTAATTTTTCAATGCTCAAATGATCAGGAGCAACTGCATTCATGGAGATTTCGAAGAGTCGAATTTGCCCTTCGAATTGATGCGTCTGTCGGTAAAGCTCTCTGGTGGAAGACAAAGGCGATCGATCAGAATTGGAGTTGGATGGCGATCGATGCGAGATGCCGCATCGTGTCGCTCTTCTGCTACATCCTCTGCTTGCACTTGTTGGCTATTTTTTTCTTTACTCGTGGTTTTCTGCTCACTCGGACTGAGCTGTCCGAGTTCAGTACTTGCTCCGACATCGCCAAGTCGCCTTGCTTTGGAGAAAACCCGGTCGCAGGTAATTTTTACATGCTTGTTGTATCACGAAAATTTTGGATTTGGTTTGAGGTTCTCCGCTTACTGATAGATTTCAACCCTCGTCGTTGGCACAGTTTCCAGCGAGAATGTTGATCTGAAACATGACAATGATTTGACTTGGCAGCCGGTTGAAGAAAACCTGCTGGTGAGTATGAGTTCCTTGACTGCAGCATCTTGTCATTCTTCTCGAAAGCACAATGCTCAATTCTTAACAAGATTTTTTTTCATCTGTTTTAAAGACCTATAGACACAGTTTATGTGTTTGTTAATCAGAAACATATTTAGCACGTCTTCTTACATCTGGTAAATGTAGTCAGCATAGATGGTTGCTGCTCGGTTTGCATCTGAACATGATAAAGGCACATAGTCAAGAATCAAGGGCGAGTTGAATAACTCATGCGGTTGTTGGTTTTTTTTGTACTGCTTGCTTGCGGACATCAAAAGAACGACAACGACAGAGGAAGCGAAGACAATCTAAATGGAGAGTGCTGGACAAAGCCTGCTATAAAGCGGGTCATAATTATCATCATTGACGCTTTGAGGTGCATAATTACCTACTTGAAACCTTGAATCACGCGTAAGCACTGCATTGCTTATAATTAGTGAGGATTCTGCGTACCCTTGGTAGTATTTCTGTTGTCTAGATTTTAGCTTGATGACTTATTCCATTTTCATGAGCGACTGTATCTTGCATGATATTGGACGTTATTGCCTGATCTTCTCCTTGACCCTTTTCTTTCTGTAGCCTTATATATTTTGGTTTGTTTCTTGCCTGTCTTTGCCTGCACTGTGGCTTGCAAATATTAGGTATTTGTTTGATGTTTTAATATGCTCTGAAATTGAAACGTGAAGGCTATTTGGTTGACAGATTTGACTTCGTGGCACCTAGCAGCAATTTTGCCGGAGGTTAGGTTTTTATTCTCATCCCTGATGCCTCCCGTTGCTGTGCCCATTACATCTACTATGTACTTTTTAGAATCACGATTCTTGTGTAACTGAGAATGTTTCTGGATCTGTTCTCTTGGCTGATTGAGGCTATCGGTGATGGGGATAGTCTAACTAGTCCTCCTCATATCGAAGTCTCTAATCTGGTCACGATATTGGAGTTTTAAGTCACCAAACGATCATGTTATATCAGTGTTTTGCTGCGACTTGAGTCGACTGTTGACGTGAATCCTATCTGGCTTTCAGAGTATCAACCCTGGATGGACAAGCTGCAGGTTCTGCAGCAGCTTACCAAAGAAAGAAACGGCTCTGCTCGAATTTTCAAATTTGTAGCTGATCCTCCTACTACCACTCTGCAGCGTCTAAAGGTGCATGCTTTATGAATTAGACGGGAATGCTTTGGTATAACCAAATGAATCTATAGATTATTACTTTCAGAATTAGAAAGTTTTTGCAAAATTGTTTCGGTGGCTTTGAGCTGACAGAGCTGACCGTTTGTACTTGAATCATAGGGCTTGATGACTGGAGGCTTGCCTACATTTGTAGACGTGGGGCATAGCTTTGGGGCTCCGGCAATCATGGAAGACAACCTTATTCACCAGGTAGGCTAACTACGTCTCCTATCCGCACTTTGTTTCAGTTGGTTGTCATTGTGAAAATGTTATAAATGCATTTGCGTTCGACCCTAATGACGACTGATTTTGCAGCAATCTAGGCTTCTTGGCTTGGATAACAAAGCGAATTTTAAAAGATAATTATTTCCGTTTGTCTGATCATGTATTTATCCGAGGTGTTATCGCCAGATCTGATAACTAGCTGCTTAATAGAGTGGATTCTATCCGGTCAAGATCCCACAATGAATCACTCTACTGTTAGATATAGATACTAACAGGATCCTTTGTTGTTTGACTATGAAGATGCTATCTAGTAGTCTTCTATTGCATCTCATAACGAGTAATGGACATCACTTACTCATTTGGCTGAAGGCA
Organism: Ulota crispa; assembly: GCA_963920765.1. Taxonomy (NCBI): domain Eukaryota; kingdom Viridiplantae; phylum Streptophyta; class Bryopsida; order Orthotrichales; family Orthotrichaceae; genus Ulota; species Ulota crispa. Next base: position 12,725,636 of record OY987242.1, read on the forward strand.
TTAGCACTGCATCACTCTAAAAAAGCAATTATATTTGGTTTCAACAGCATTTTGGAGCATTTCAACTCCGGATGCAACAATTCCAGGCCTATGTTAAATGCTTGTAGTAGTACGAGTCATGTATGTGAGATGGTTGAAATCGAGGCATTCCCCAGCTAACCAACGAATGGAGAAATTTGGGGAGGAATAGCTTCTCTTGGACCTCGTTATGACACTCCACCGAATGGATGAATTCTGATGCAGCTGGTACAAGCTGGAAAGAGAGTCCGAATGATGGGAGATGATACATGGATGAAGCTATTTCCCTCTCAGTTTTCTGTGGCGCACCCATTCGACTCGTTCAATGTGAAGGACCTACACACCGTAAGTTTCTCTTTCATATAACTTTCTCATTTTCGATATCCTGATGGTGGGATCCACTCTGTTCTTTTCAGATAGAAAGATCTAATATTACGTGCCTAATTATGTTTTCTAAGTTTTAGCTACCTTGCCTAACATTTAGAACACCGTATCGCATCCTCAGGAGGTCGTACTCAGAGATGCTTTGAGTACACTCCTTCTCTCTAGCGGTACTTTCGTCTAGTGTATTTTTCGGTCCTTCGATGATTTTGATATTGTCAATATCTTTTACAGAATTACCTTTGACATTATCCTGATAACTCTGACTTTTAAATGCATTACTGCGTTGTTTCTCAACTTTTTCAGGACATTTGAATGTAGTATGACCTGGTTTTTTACATACATAGCACATGCCGAGCTTTCGATACTCATCCTTCTCCTTATCTGTCAGCCACTTGAACTGTACCTGTTTTGGTGTACACATCAGTGTCAGATAGTCTAGTGTAGTGATTTCCTTAGATTTTTTTTTGCTTCGTGAGTTCTTCTCCTCTTTGTTTTCATTCACATGAGAAGTATGGGTTTTTTTGCTCTGCAATTTCTCCTCTACTATTTTTGCTTGAAAAATGGCATCTGCTAAATTGGTTGGTTTGCTAACCTTTACTTCCTGTCGGATGTCCCTACGCAAACCAATTAGAAAATGATGCACTTGTTCTGACTCATCTACTATGTCGGGTACCTGTAATAAACAGCTCTCAAATTGTTCAAGATACTCCTGAATACTGCTACTGTTTTGCCTCAAATTCCGCCATTCTGTCCTAGTTTGATTTACGTAGTTGTACGGAAGAAAATTATGCATGATCCAGTTTCGAAATTGCTCCCAGTTACTGATCATCGTCTCGTGCCCTTGCTGAGCCTTCACAGTATGTTTACACCAGATGATTGCAGCCGCTCCCCTGAGATGCAAGGCCGCAAACTTCACCTTGTCATCTTCCAGAATGGGGATCATTTTCCAATATGCTTCGAATGCATACAACCAGTCATGGATGATGTTAAAGTCCTTGGTTCCATCGTATCGTTCAAACGTGATCGAGCTTAAAATACTTGAACCACCCTGAGAAACTAGTGGAGTAAGGCTATCTCGAGGTGTTGGAATCAGGCTGAGGCTGTTTAGTCGTAAAGTGTTATGATTTGCAATAGCATCTCTTTTGTCGGACTTCTTGATTTCTTCAAGCGAATGTGTAACTTTGCAAATTATACTTTTGCCGGTTGATTCCTCTTCCTTAAGGGCTTGAAGCCTCTGAATAAGCCCTTTTAAATTTTGGACCATACCTTGAAGTTTTTCAGCGTACTCATCGATTTGAGCTCCTATGGTTCCGGAATCTCTCGCTAAGCGTATGTCTAGCAACTGTGAAGCTTCGAGATTGAGACCAGATTTATAGTCTTCTACTCCCTCTTGACTTAGTGGCTTCTCAGAGACATTTGAAAGTGGCCTAGGTCGATCGTGATGTTTGGCCCTCTTGTTCCACCTCCTTTTTGTTCTACCCATGGTCACTTTATCAAATTTCTGGTTGTTCTTTCTTACTACGTTTGGCTTTGAGCATTTACAGGTCTTTGCTTTCTTCCTAGTTTTATCACATTTCCTCGTCAAGGACACAAGGAAGTGGACTTTTCAGTTTGAAGCGGCACACCCTTTCATTTTTGTTTGAGTTTGGTAGTGGATTACTGCTGGTTTTTTTAATATTCTGATCACGTCATCAATTCTTAAGTTTACTGACATTGTTGTTGTTTGTCACATTTCTTTCACAGTTCTGTGTATATTTAGTTTTACTCTAATAGGTTTTTCGTCATTGCTGAGATCAGGTGGATGACGGAGTTATTCGAGAGATTTTCCCGGCTCTGATAGAATCTGATTGGAACGTACTTATAGCTCACTTCCTTGGCGTGGTACTTCTCTAAGGACCAGGCACGCTAGTTCTGCCATGAAGCCCTTTCCTCTGTCATATAAAATGTTGCCAAATCTTTTCTTGCTTGGTGTTGGGTATGGTGTTAGTTGGGTCACGGAGTTTTACTTGAACTTCATTTGAAATTTGTTGTTAGTCTCATCTTATTTACCTATAGCTCTCCTGAAGATTTAAACTCTTGATTTGTTGGACTACAAAATTATTTCATCTACTGCTATGGTTCTTGACCGATTGCCTTAAATCTCAAAGTCCACTAGAAAAAAGCTCAGCTATTTATATCTACGTTGGAAGTCGTCCAGTTTATTAGGATGCTTTCATTGATAGGATTTCCAACAAGAAGTTCACATTAGTATATTTGGCAAGTGTCATGATTTATACGTCAACCAGTGATGTTACTGCAGTGTCTGCACATTTACGATATTGCAAGCGAGGGATATTCCTTCTGGCCATGACTCGGTTGCTACAGGTCTTGATCATGCACTTGGTTTTATGAGCAGGATCACGTGGGTCATATCTTTGGTGTAGAGTCGCCTTTCATGGTGAAGAAGCTGGAGCAATACAACCGAGTCCTTCAGGTTTTGTTTCTTTTCTGTCTTTCTAAGTAACAACAGTGTGCCCTTGCTAATCCTATTTCTTGACTGATCTTTTACTTGTTCGTACTGTTTCTGTGTTGTCGTATCCTCAAGAGTAACATCTGAACACTGAAAATCCTATATTAAGTATTGAATATGAGTAACTTCTTGTGAGAAGATTTTCTGTAATTAAACTACTTTCAACAGATTAAAAAATAACTGTTGACTTTTTACGCCAGGAAATCGTGGCCGTGCTTAAGAGCCGATCTGGACCAGGGGATTTGCACGAGGATACTATGCTTTTGGTCTTAGGTGACCATGGACAAACTCTATATGGAGACCATGGTGGTGGTACATCAGAAGAGGTTTTATCAACTTCCCTATGAAGTTGTCCCTATGCATTCTGTGAGAGGCAGAGATTGAGATATAATTTTCTTTCTCACTGATTATCCTAGGGGTGATGTACTCTCTTCAGCCGGATTGTAAAGTTTCCTGGGTTTAGAGTGCAAGGTTGGTTCACATTGTGACTTCTACCATTTCGATCTTTCATATTTTACTGATTTGCTTAATTGTGTGGATGATGTTGGCAGGTGGAGTCTGCATTGTTTGCTTTAAGCATGCGTGAACCATCAGGTCGCTTGCCACTAGATCTTCAGTCGTCCACATGCACAATGAAGATGGTAAGGCTGTATATGCTTTTTCGATTATTTTTTTTGTAACCGAGTTGATTTGCGCTAGTGTGACTAGCACTTCAAAGACACTTAGTGATTTATTTGAAAGGATAATTATTCCCCACTTGCTTCGCTTTGTGGTTTGACATCCAGAGGATTTCTATGTCACTAGGCTCAGGAAGATGAAACGGACCCAAGTCATTGTATCACTACTTTTCCTCAGGTAGGTCACTGCAATTTACACTTGTCACTTTGGTGAATGGAATGCCAGATGTTTGAGTATTTGAATGTGCGCATGTTCTGGAGTTGCTCTTCTTAATCAAAGGTTCGGAAGTTCATCTTGCCGAACATCATTAACTGCTATCCTAATCAAACATTCTAAATCATGGCAGCTGGACTTCGCTGCAACCATGGCAGCTCTTCTCGGTGTGCCATTCCCTTTTGGCAGGTCAGTGAACATGACGTGGCTATTTCGTTTCTAATGGAATCCGCCTGTTTTCCGAAAGAAATTGATGATTTTTACACTTTTGTCAGCAAGATACTGTCATTTCGACCCTTTTCAACAATACAATTGGTGTGGCTCCAAGTCTTTTTAGCTGTGTACAGCTGTTTTGCCGTTATCTGTGCAGCGTTGGACGTGTCAATACAGAGTTATATGCTTTAGCTGCTTCCACTTGGCTCTTACGCTCCAAGGATGAAGGTCATCTTCCTGAAGACGTATTTCGAGTATGGTTAGAGAGATACAATGACGTGCTGTGTATGAACAGCTGGCAGGTACTTGGCTGTTAGTATGACCTTTTGGTTCAACATTCCACATGAATTATGCTGCCTTTCTGTGCTAACAAGTGTGTGAATGTTCGTTGGGAATGTGTTCACCACAAGAGCCCTGTTGGATCAATTTCCTGTATGATCTGCTTTAAGGGAATCTGTTCACGTGGTCCCAGTTTATTTTTCTATGAAATTATCTTGAGACCACCTCCTATCATTGCAGGTTAAACGATACCTGGATGCTTATACAGCATCTAGCATACGTGGATTCCCAACAGAGGACCTTGCACATGTTCAGAGCCTATATGAGAAGACCCACACTATTTTGCATTCCTTGCATACAGATTACTCTTACATGCAAAATAATTCCTCAAAGTCGAACTTCAGCGAGTTCGAGGAGTACACGGATGTAACAGTGACAAGGCTGACAGATGGGATTAAAAGAAAACTGGTGTATTTATTGGCTGCAGCTAATTTGGCACGCACTCAATGGACACAGTTTGAAGATGAATGGATGGCCATTGGGCTTATTCTTTTGATTACTTCCCTGGTGATTTATGCCGTTGTTCTCACCAGAGCCTTGAGGTTTTCACATAGAGCATATCTAAGTGAAGTTATGAGTTCTATGATGCAGAGCAACTTTCATGAATTATTCCCTTTCAAGCGAATGCTAATGGCGTGTGGAGGCGTGTCAGTTATTGCAGGTAGATGGAAGATAAACATCCTACGCTTCGAGCTTAAATTGAAAATTGGCATTAACTTTTGAAGCACGAGTTTCAGCAACTATATGTTGCTATCTTAACCATGTACGACTGTAGGGGAATGCATGAAATCCAGAAATTTACTAGTATTTTATGGGGTCGTGTATTTGTAGAATCTATCTGATTTGAGCCTTCTTGCAGGTGTTGTCTGGGGATTCCAGATGATGGAAAAACGGATTAGATCATCATCAGCAACTGCGACCTCTTATGGACAAACAAATACCATCATTGCAGCAGGGGTTTTGATAGCTTCTGTTGTTGCATATGTAATACCCTTCTATGGCTCGGGACAAAGTAACCAGAGTATTTTTGCTAAAGGACATACAGTTGGTACTGGCTGTCAATATCAGGGGGCATGCATACCAAGCGCAAGATCATGCATGGCTGTCCTCTTTGTAGGTTTACATGCTTGTGGGCTTCTGTCAAATAGTTATATCAGTAAGTTATTTTATGCCACGCACTCATGGTTAGAGCTTTACATGATTAACCTGCGTTGGATCTGTTTGCCTCGTATTGAATGGTGTGCATTTGCTGTTGTAAGTGGACTTTTTGTTTAAGCTGTTTCATTGATTCTTGTGAAAAAACTAGAGGTTCATAATATTTCCATTGCCGCCTCAAATTTCTTCACAGGGTTGTCTTTGTGAGGTGAAGCCTGTGTTAGCTTCCTGATTGTTAATGATGCCTTAGGATCGTCCTGCTAGCATCACTTCTGCTATCTTGTATTCTTATTCCTCTTTGGCTCTTTGAAATATGTAATCAGTTGGCGAAGGACAAGTGGTTTGCTTCCTGCTAGCAACATCAGGCATCCTTTATCTGCGTCAAGCCAGCCAAAGTGGCTGCAAAGTGCCCCAGGTTCATTTGCCACCTCCTTTGGGTTTGCGTTGTGAATCTGTCAACCTTATGAAGGTCAATTTTAAAGGTTATCCTATTATGGACAAGGTTCTATGGTATCAAGGATTGTGTGCATCTTACCTCTAGATTGGCAACAGCAAACTTATCCTTCTCAGGGTATTCTGTGGTTTCATGTTACATATCCTGGGGAAACGTTTTTTATTTATTCCACCCTGGTGTCCTCTCCAACATTGTATTATTTATTTGTCTTTGGTGCTGTTCTGGCTGAAGCCCCTTTTTCTCGATTGGAAGGTGGGTATTTGTTCCACCTCTCACTTCAGATTATTGACATCTTGATTTCTCTGCAGGCGATTCTCTTTTTAATGCTTAATGGTGGAATGGCTAGTGTAGGTCTAGTTGAAGGTTTTAAAGACCCGACAACAATAGGTCGTCCCTCTCATAATGCTGACTACTTCCTAGCATCTGATTCACCCCAACTTTTCACCCTCTTATGGATAGCCTTCGCAACTACCATTCTACCCCTCTCTTCTCTTGCATGGCTTATACTCCGCCGTGCTCGTGCAGTCTTTACATCTAAAAGCCTGTATGGGGTGACGGCTATGTCTGTTACTCTGGCTTACTTCTTACTGGTTATTCACTGGTTCACCATGGATCTTGTGTCGTCTCTTACGCTGGAAGTCCCGCAACCTTTCAAAGAGTTCTCTCGGCTACTTTGCCCTCAGATAGTATATTCAGTCAGTCTAATGCACATGCTATTCACCATCAGTATAATGATGTTGAACTCCAGAACGAGTGCATCAACTCCATATAAGGATCTCCTCGTGGAAGGAATCGTATCCATTCTTTCCGGGTTAAGCGGAACCATCATACTTCTCTTAGGGAGAAAAGGACCTATGATTGTACTTCTTGCTGTACTTGAAGGTATCATCAACTGCCTACTCCTATGTGTTCTGGTTTAAAAGTTTAGTTGATTTTTCCAGTTTCTTGTTTCTTATTTGCCAGGTATTTTAGGTTTGGTTCCATCTTTCTCTCTTGCAGTTTTTGGTCCATTCATATGCACTTGTTCTCTTTGTTGGGGCAGTATGGTGTATTGTGGATCTGCAAAGCTTGGAGTTTTTAAACCAGAAGACAACAGAAGCAGGCAAAGAGTTTATTCAACAAGACATGAACTCGAATGAAAGGAGTTTGAGCTCCCACTTTGCTGCAGCGGTTGACTGGAACTTAGTTGCAGTACAGCTATTCTTCTGCACTGGCCACAGGTTTGTTGTAATGCCTTGAACTTCAAACGGCTAAGACAGTCTGAAAATCTCAGCACATGTCCAAGATGGTGTATAGGCTTAACTCTGGCATGTGCTTTGCACTCTTGAGGCTGCACCCTTATGATAGTCTATTGTATCTCTGAATGTCAATTACCTTGTACTATTTTGAAAAACAGTATATATCATGTGACTAGATCCTAGCATTTTGTTGGTTTTGCAGGTGTACTTTTGATGGCCTTCACTATCCTGCAGCCTTTATTGGGTATGGTTTTCCCTTGTTGCTTGATAGTAATGACCTCTTTGAAGCCGCTTTTCCATGTCATAGGAGAATCTTTGATGCCGCAGAATAACCCGTCGTTTTAGTCCAGTCATTCATTGATTAGAGCTGACGAATAGGTCTACAATCATCCAGTGTGTTTACCGAATATCTCAACTATTTCGTAGCATGTCTTATTTCATGTTATTCCTGGCAGGTTTTCGTCTTAACTTAATTTCTCCTTTACTTCAAGTGTCTAATGTGACAGTATTGCCAAGCAGGTTTGATGACTTCCATTTCTACAGACAAGGAGCCCTGTTAGCTGCCGATACATTTGGCTCTTCTCACATACTTCCAGTTATTGGGCTTCCTCTTCTGGTCACCGCAGCTGCAATGGGTACTCCTTCAGAGTCAAAGTATTCCTCGGCTGAGGACAATTTCTTATTACTGGAAGTTACCAAAGTAAGCTATTGTTGTGTTATTTTAGATGAATTTCAGGTCACATTTAGGGATGGTATTGGTTTTTGCGATTAGTACACACTGAATCTTGTATAGGCCTTCTTCCTGCTCGATTGGTATTCCTATGTATTCTATGACACTAGCTCTTTTTTGCAGATTTTTATAGCGGAGAATCTGACTAAAATTTATTTCTGATGAATTTCAACTTTCCAGGTGTACATCTCTTATGGCTTGGTACGAACCATCTTAACAACAGTTACTGCAGTTTGTGTTACATTGCAGCGCCGTCATCTCATGGCAAGTTCTATCACTCCTCTCATTTTGTTTTAGTAGGACTTTGAACAGGAAAGTTTCTACAGTAATAGATACATTTGGAAGCTAGATTCATTAATGCCAAAAGATGTGTGAGTTTTTGTTAAAGCATCTCTATCAAGGTCAAGTTTCTTCTAGTAGTTTTTCTTTCTCCTTTTTCCATATATTAACATTTCATGTTCAGCTGATTATATTTGTATATGTTGCAGGTTTGGGGATTATTTGCACCAAAGTATGTCTTTGATGCACTAGGTCTTCTGATTATTGATGGCTCTATTGTCATTGCGTTGATCTTTTACTTTTCTTTCTTTTCTAGAAGGAAAGTGAAAACGGATTAGTTAGTTCCAGGACAGCTTTCTCTTATCTAAGAGCAGGGTTAGGAACCTGTAATTGAGATATGTTCGAGCCTTTTCAAAGAGCCAATTTATTACTACCTCATTTTTTCGTGGGAAAAAATTGTGTCCTTCTATAAAGGATTTCAATCGGGCTTGACGAGGAAGTTCGTTGAATCGAAACTTTAGAATCAGTGGAATGTTTCCTGCAGCAATTGGTAACGAGATATTTAGAGAGTTTTCATTAAAATGAAACTGTTTAAAAAATTAGAGACCATAAAGAGAATATTTCCCATAGTTTTTGGGGAGGTTGATTTCTGACTTTTGTATCAATGTGACGGCTTTGCGGTTATCCACCTCAGAATAAACGGTCTAGTTCTCAAGAGCCGCCGGCTCTACACTTTTGAGAAGGTGTGCACAAAATTTCTGCAGAAGCTGTGCGCCACTTTTGCAAAGAAAGCGACCCGCTCTCAGTAGCCAGTTTCTTTTCTGTGATCTTCAATGTCTAATGCTTCAGTCCTTTGCAATTTTAGTTGAAGCATGCTATGAAGTTATTCTAAGTACTTTTGCTATTTTAGTTTGCTGCATCATGGTACCTCAGTTAGTTCAGAAACTGAGGGGAGATTTGCAGGCTCCGAGTCTCTGCAGGATTATTCCCTGCGGTGTTAGTAGCATTTTGTTCATTTTTCGAATTTTGCTGGTCTGCGCCACTCTAATTCTTTTGACGTGCTGAAGAAGTTCAGAGAACGTGGGAACAAATTTCGATCGATGGAAAGAGTCGGAAATGGAGCATGGTGCATTGACACCAATCTTTGTAAGGATTAATGGTTTGCAGGGCCTGGTTGGAGGCTGTTCGTTTTCTTGCAACACGTAAGCCTCCAGTTTGATCTTCTACCAAAGCCTCATTTAGGAGTTGCAGATAGGGTTGACTATATTTTGGTGCTTATTACAGTGTAGACCTCTAAAGTTAAATCGCATCAGTTGTGGTGTTGTACTGAGGTTTAGATGTTGCCATTAAGTATAGTATGAGCAGGTGCTTAGAACATAAAAATATTAGAACGAGAAACTAAATATCCTAACTCGTTACAACGATACCGTTACTATCCAATATCATTCCGAGTGTCTTTCTAAGTTGTTATCCCTACTGGATTAATTGTCTTTGTAACTTGATGTAGAAATCATGGAAGACAACCCGCATGAGTGCCTGCATGGCCATTTGTTCTACCGAGCTGCCGGGAATCAGTTGTGTGGATGGAGCTGCTTTGAGGTCCTCTCGGTATTCCTGGCGACCAGTATTTTCATTGTCATCCTCACGGTAATGACTTCTCTTAACCCTGTTGCTCACCCCATTCTCAATCTTCAGAGAATGGGGTCGTGGCAGTCTCTCCTTTATTTTTGGAGACCCCTTTCTCTGAAGATTGAGAAGTTTTTCTCTTCCAGTTTTTCTCTTTTCCTTCAAAGAAGAAGAAGAATGAGGTGAAATAATCTTCACTCGTGAACTTTTTACCCACGCTTGTCTAGTTTTCACCGTAGTTGGTTTTCATTTACCGTTGCTTTTCCAATTTTGGAAGTTGCTCCTCTTGCTTTCAAGATAACTCCTCCTACTTTGACCATTCTATATTCTCCACCGAGTTACACCTTCTTCATGAAGAAATGCTCCCATTGGCTCCTATTTTCACTCCTAAATTTCTCATTCTTCAGAGAACTTTCAATCTTGGAGAGGGTGTGACTACCCCTAATGTGCACGTGACTTGCTTTCTTGGTGGTTTGCTATAGCAAGCACTTGCACCTAGCCATGGTCTACCGACAACCCAGGGATATTGCAGTCATGAATGTTGCAAGCTTCTGTTCCTTCTTTTCTGGATTTCAGAGTTTGGCCCAGCAGTTTTGTTATTGGTAGCGGTATATCAACAACTATGGTTAAATCTCGTCGCTGTCTCATTTCCATCCCTATATCCTAAACCTTTCCAGCATTCTAATTAGGAGCGCTTCACATTATGTCTACAGTCCCAGTTCTACAAGTCGTGGTTCAAGGCAAGACTCCAACTTTGTTTGATTGCAAGGGGCAACAAAGAAATTATATGAAAGTGTTTGAATGTTTTATGCGAAGAAGTTCTTTGGGACTTGACTCCTAAGTTGTGTTAATTCAACTCTTGGAGCAATGACCACTTGCTTGGTGTCAATACTTATAAAAAGCGTCGTTGTTGGGCATTTCTAGATGAACTGCAACTTGGGACATAGTGTGGGACGTGTGTGAAAGCTCTGTTTCAATTTCACGAGATTTGAGAAGTTAGTGGGACTTGGGAAATAATGTGAAGTCACTCTTATCTTGGACCATTGCTTTCCCCATAACAGCAAAAGTGAAAACATTGTGCTCTCGAGGTGCTGTACATTAGGTGGTGATGTATATTCCTCCAATGGTAGCTACTATATGGAATCAACTTATGATCTAAATCATTAAAACTAATTCTAACATTAGAAAAAGTTTCATTCACAAGTTCAAATGGTTGAGAATTGTGGCTATTGCACTTGTGACCATAACCCTGAATGCGTTAGCTCTTTGAATTTTTTAAAATTGTTTACATGCTCAATATTGACAATTTAGAATAAGTTATCTGCGCTAATCTATGATTGTGTAATCTAGAATAAGGTTGTTTTTTGACATTTTGAAGGATTAACTTGTGGAGTTTTTCTTTGAAGTTTCTTTTTGAACTTCAATAACGTGTTTCCAAATTTGATATACTTTCAATTTTCAAATTTAGAGAACACTTAGACAAACTTTTGTTTTGTGTTTGTTGTATTCTTATTTGAGTATAATTATACGTTAGGGTCATCCACTCTTTTGAATTTGTGAAACAAATGTTGATGCCTTGTCATTAACAAGTCATAGCCATGGTGGACATTTAACAAACATGCTACACTTACAACATGGTGCCATTGAAAATGAAAGTGGCAATGTTAGGATGAAATGTGGCAATTAGAAATGGTCTGTGTTTGTCAACTGTGGCTACATTTTTTTTTAAATTTTAAAATGACACATCACAATAGTGACTATGGTGATGCAAGAATTCAATTGAGGCAAAATAGAATTAGAAGAAAATAAAATAACCTTATTCATAAAACCGTACCTATATTATTTTTAGTCCTTTAAAGAAATTGACCTAACGGGAAACTAGCATACCTTTTGAGATTTTATTCTTATTTTTGCATTGTCAACATACTGATTGAGGGCTCGTTATAAATATTGGATAACATACTTTAACATGCAATAGAATAATCATAATGGAATCCAAAAATGTAATGATTCTATTCTTTAGATTTTGGGATTATTTTGAATATCATGTGGGTGTTTGTCAAAATGGGTGACAATCATTAAACACATAAATAGACATCTTGAAACCAAGGGGATTGTTTTTATATATTTTTAAAGAGTCTTTTATAAAACTATTTCAATAGAGTATAGAATTTGATCTTTGCTTTTGCACATGGGTGTACATTTTTTGAAATTGGAGAAGCAAAAATATTCCTTCTCCCTCCAAAATCAGATGCAATTAGTAAATGTAAATACAGACGCTTGTCATTCAACTAACATTCACTTCACTTACAATCTATTTAGCATGAACATAAATGTGCAAAAATGTGCTAATGTCAACCATGAATTGATTGACCAAGTATTAAAGGGTCGATTGCCTAATCTGCCTTTATTTTTGTAATATTTTAAGAATTCAACATGTACAAAGTAACTTTTTATTTGACTTCTTTTAAAAAAAGTCACTTTAGTACATCAAAAAGTCAAAAATTGACAACAACCGTTAAGCTAGCTCTATTCAACCTCCTTCATGTGAAACTTAAAAACCTTTTCTTTATAAATTGGTATAACCTTTCTTAAATGTCTAATCAACAAGAAGTGTCTGCACGCATTCATTCTATTGGTATGTTTTTCTATCTTCCTTGAAGCTTTTAAAATTAAACACTAGAGTTAAAATAAATATGTTGGTATTTTAAATAAAATTGTAAATGCAATCTCTCTAAGAGCATCTCTATATGACCTCTAGGATTTCATTTCAAAAAAATGCTGTGTTTTGTTTCTTGTGTTGAACAATAATTTCCCCCACCTATTCAACTAGGTAGAACAATGTTCAACCAATAATAAGCCTCTTTGTTTAAAAGAGTAGATGGAATCTCCATTATTGCTTACTTAACTTATTAAATGGTAAATAAAAAGTAGTATTTAACCCTTCAAAGCTTGATTGGTCCTTGTGATTGCTCCACTACAATTGCTCTACAATGCTCTATAGTGGTGTGACATGTGCCCACACAATAAAATGTTGTCCCCAAAAGCTATAGAAGTCAATAGTGCATGTTGCCCTCACAAAAATTGCAAGAAGAGCAACATGGGACCTAACAATGAATCTTTTCACAAATTGGAGTTTTCAAAAATACAAAGACATTTAATGAGGCTATTTTTGGCCTTCCTTAACCCTTAAGCGCCCCAGCAACAGGATCCTATTGTTTGGGCCCACAACTTTATCTCACTTTTTTTCTTAATTTGTGTGGTGAAAAATGTTATGGTTGGTCTCCATCAGCAGAGAAGGTAGTCCTTTTTCAAATCCTCTAGTCACTTTTTTTGGATGTAATTTTCCAACTTGTGGTGTTAAACCCCCCATTTTCTCCTAAACCCTAAAATAACTATGGGCACTCAGGGGTTAATGAAGCACATCTCCATAACCACTTCCAAAAAAGATTGGATGAAAAAGAAAATTTCCCATCTTACAAAATATTTTTTGAGCACTAAGATTTTTGTCCCCTTAAGCGTTTAGGGGTTAGAAGAGAATGCCATGCATTGAAAGAATAAAATTTTGCAATAAATGAGAAAATGTTTTGGCTGGTCAAAGTATCAAGGTCAGGCCACACATGCCAAAACCAACATTCCAAACCAGCAATTTGTAAAAAAAAGTGGCAGATTTTACATGTTTGTGAAAAAGTGGATTCTTTAACTTCCTAGGGCCTACTTTTCTAGTCTATTCAAAACTGCTAGTTTTAAAAGTTCAAAAACCAGTGTCTCAAACCTCTTACCCTACAATGGTGGAGAGGTTATCTTTAGGTGAACAATAGATGAAAACTTGGAAAAGTGATTGTCTCCCAATTTTCCAAAAATACAAATTACTTCTTCATCCATTTCAAACTACCGATATGGGCATGTATAGCCCCAGCATCCATTGCCTCCTTTTTCATCTGAAAGTACCCCTAGAATACCTTTCCATGGGGATTGGAGGGGTCTAGCCTAGATGTCCAGCCTTTGATTCTGCCAAAGTTAAACTACATTCCTAGATGACCTAGACCCAAAATTGGAGGTTATTTTCTAACGGCCTAAACCCAAAATTAGAGGTTACTTTCTAACCTCTAAGCAATGTGAAGATTTCAGAAATTTTTCTTGGTTCTACCCATAGTCAACTTGGATGGGCCTCCGGCTTTGACTACCCATGGCAAGGTAAGATAAGAGGCTCATAAATCGACCATCTAAGGGTTGAAACTAATTTTGAGGTGGTGAAACTTCTTGAAATGTTTTTCAATAAAATTTTCTTGAAAGACAAGAGGAATTGGCATCTAACGCAAGTTATTTTGTATTTTTTGGAGCAATGTGAAATTAGTTATAAAATTTTGAAGTGGAAAGGTCATAGGGCTCTAAAATGGATCACTTTCTTAAATGCACGCCCACTATACATTTCTGAAAAGCTATGAATAAGGACATGTACTAGCAGAGTTCATTTAAGGAGGTGAGTGGTATTAGTTGGAGCCTCTTACCTTACCATGGTGTTTTGCCAGTACTGGTGGAGATGCTCAAATATTAATATTAGAAGAAGACCAATTAGTATGGCCTCCGTCGCAATTAGTCTAGTATGCGTGACGTCCCAATCAGAGTGCTCGGCTTGTTCGTCTCCCGCGAGCGGAGATTCTTCGTTCGTTGCTGCGCTTCGCTCGCTTGCTCGTGCGCGCGTCCTCGACGGTCGCAGCCTCGCTCGCAGCCTCGACATCATCGACACTCACTCGCGTAGTCGCGTGCAGTTCAGTTGCGACGGGCGATGGGGGCGCCGGGGGCAGCGGGCAAGGCGGAGCAGCTGCTGGAGTCGGGGCACCAGGACGTGGTGCACGATGTGGCCGTCGACTACTATGGCAAGCGCCTCGCGTCCTGCTCCTCCGATCGCCTCATCAAGCTCTTCGCCGTGCCCGCCGGGGATGTGCCCGCCACGCCCCTCGCCACTCTCGCCGGCCACGAGGGCCCCGTCTGGCAGGTTGCGTGGGCGCATCCCAAGTTCGGCAGCGTCCTCGCTTCGTGCTCGTATGACCGCCGAGTCATCATCTGGCGAGAAAGTGCCGAAAACGAGTGGCACCAGGATCAGGTCAGGGATCCGTTGCTCTTGCTCTTTCTGATTTGGCTTGGCTTGGCTTGAGCATCCTAAGAAAACAGCTTTCGAAATTATCACGAGGAGGTTCCACAATGAATCCCCACGTGTTTGTCGTCGACACCCTAAGCGGATTAGGGTTTGGCATTTTTTTCTTTCTTTTTGTTTAAACCGGGGAATCCTTATCCGTAAATTTCATCAGAAATCCTATGGAGCAAACTTCGATTAGTTAATGCTGTCATTTACTTGGTATTCGAACATCATAGTTTACAGCTTGTTAGAGGCTCATGGTTTGTAGCTTTTCAACCGGCTTTTACTCGCATGGTTTGATCTGGAAATGAGCTAGTAACTTAATCTCTAGAATACTATTATTTGTTTTATTGCTTCATGGTGTTGTAGTCTGCTGTCACATTTTCTGTGGATTCAACCATTTGAGCCTGGAGGCGTATTTCCGTATAATCAAATCAAGGCCTATAGTTCATTAGTGGCACAATTTCAGGAGCTTTTTCCAGCAATATATCCAACCATTGATTATACCAAAGCCTTATAGCCGGTGCTTCCGTTTTAGAATTTCAAGGAAGGTAGAGGGTACTAAAACTGTTGGGGAACTAATACCGTCTCCTATACTAATTCATGTTAAGCAGCAGCAGCAGCAGCTCATCTCTATCACTAGACCTGGTTGGCTTTTAAGTAGTAGTACGCTCGGTGGAAGCGCAACTTGGCTAATGTGGTCATAGAGAACCCCATTTCCTTTCAAGGTAAGTAGTCATGGATATTACAATTATCTTAAATTGAAATGAGGTTGTCTACTGTCCCTTCGATAGTGATCTACAAACAACTTCTGGCTTTGAAATTTCACAGAGAGACAAAAAAGTTGATGATCCTTAAAGATATTTAGCTCTTGCACCTAAAGCGATCTCTCCATGGCTCTGTACTGTACTGATCTCTTGAAACTCGCACTTTTTGTGCATCTTATTGAAATGCTCGCAAGTAGCATCATCTACTGCAGTACCACCGGTCAATTTGACTGACAATGAATGCGACTGACCACAGGTATTCCAAGAGCACGAGTCATCAGTGAACAGCATCTGCTGGGCCCCGCAGGAACTCGGGCTGTGCCTCGCCTGTGGATCATCTGATGGGACCATATCGGTGCTGACGCACAAACCGGATGGCTCGTGGGAAACGGTCAAGATTGAGCAGGCGCATCCTGTGGGAGTGACCTCTGTGTCGTGGGCGCCTGCGAGTGCTCCGGGGTCGCTGATTGGAACAAACCCTGGCATTGTTCAGAAGCTGGTATCCGGTGGCTGTGACAACACTGTGAAGGTGTGGAAGTTTATCAACCACAGCTGGAAAATGGACTGCTTCCCTCCTCTCTCCAAGCACACTGATTGGGTGCGCGATGTTGCATGGGCTCCTAATCTGGGACTAGTAAGGTCCACCATCGCCAGTGCTTCCCAAGATGGCAAAGTTATCATCTGGACTCAGGTGTTGGATTTACCACCAAACCAAACCCGGTCTTGCAATGACGGTTTCTTAGTTCCTTCATGTAGGATTGTTTTATAATATGTTATGGCTGATTGTTTACATTTGGAGAATTTTCTGTGCTGGTCTCACACTACTGTATGGGATTTTGTTTTTGTCTTTAGAGTGCCCAGGGTCATATTTGTGCTGCTTAGCTGTACTTTCGTGTTTGCCATTATTTAGGGCTGCTGCTGCTGCTGCTGTTCGTCTTTTGTCTTGGTTGCCTTGATCTCTAGTGCATTGATATCTTTTCACTAACAAAGGTTTAACCTCAGGCGAAAGATGGGGACCAATGGCAGCCATTGACTTTGAACGACTTTAAGACGCCAGTTTGGCGGGTAAGCTGGTCCTTGACAGGAAATATATTAGCTGTGTCAGACTCCAGCAACAAGGTGACGCTCTGGAAAGAAGAGGTTGATGGAGAATGGGCACAGGTTTCGAATGTGCAATGAGCTTGCAAGCTGTGTTGCATGGGTTGTCTACAATATTTTGAAAGTGTCGACTCTCCACATTGGCCCTTGTAGCATGTCAAACATTCTTGAAGACCTCAAGAGGAAAGATAGTTACCTTCGAGATGAATTGCTCTGACGGAATGGACTACGTGAAGACCTTAAGATCCAGGGCAAGGAGGATAATTCTTTTGCACCAGCAGAAACTCATCCTTGGAATCAGTTAGAATGGCCGTACCCCTGGTCAACTACTGTGTTCAAAACGCTACACTTTGTGTTTAGGGTAGACATGTAGATTTTCCTGTGAAGACCTTAGCTAAAACTTTATGTTGAGAGCTCTGATAATGTGAAAACGAATGTCTAGAACAAGGAAGTTTTACCTCTTTGTCAGCTGCGTCTTCATTTCTGGGGGAAGCGGTTTGATGACTGGAGGTGTATATTGGCTGACTATGATACGGAAGGGGATCCCATCTTGCACTTGGTGCTCAGACTTCGAGATGGTTAGCAGGTCAGAAGGAAGTCAGTATGATATTCATGCTATGTTACGGCTCTATTTGAAAGCTATATAAACGTGTTGTAGGTGTAATTGTATTTGTGGAAGTAATTGATCTTATGATATTCTGTTACGTTGTATAAATAGGGAACGTACAGTACATGCATGAGGATCATTTCTCTACTGCCTTGATTGTGAAAAACGTTACCAAGAAGTAGAGTCTGATGACTTTACTATGGTCATGAAGTTCAGATTTGTTGCGGTGTTTTAGGATTTTTTCTTCTTCTCTGTACACAATCTCTTGGTGTTACTTAATGTACAGTGCCCTGAAGAAAAGATACGTACCGCCCTGTTTTGGGAATAAAAGAACGTGCATAAAATTTCCATAGAATAAAATATAATTGACATTTTTTGTAGTGCATCACAATTTTGTATTTTTGATGCAATCCCAAAGAAGCATACCAAATTTTAGTTTCAGAAACCTAAACTCCATTATTAATGAATTTTTTTGTATCAAATTCATAGTTTGTATGTGATAATTGATTGAATAACATTGGTGATGAATTTTTGAGATTTGATTGCATGGGTAGGTAGGAAACATTCATACACACATCTTCTATGCTAAAAAAGACCCCCTTAAGTAACAAAATTTTGATCCACAAAGTTTTTAGTGTGACTTGTAATATGCCCAAAATCTTGTGAAACATATGTTTTTATAAAATAAATAAATAAATCTATTTGACTCATACATTGTGACTAAGTTTGTACTTTTGAACATAATATTATGTTTACTTGGCAAAAAAAATGGTTGAAAAGCAAAAATATATGTTTTACAAGATTTTGGGCATATTACAAGTCACACTAAAAACTTTGTGGATCAAAACTTTGTTACTTGAGGTCTTTTTTAGCATAGAAGATGTGTGTATGAATGTTTCCTACCTACCCATGCAATCAAATCTCAAAAATTCATCACCAATGTTATTCAATCAATTATCACATACAAACTATGAATTTGATACAAAAAAATTCATTAATAATGGAGTTTAGGTTTCCTGAAACTAAAATTTGGTATGCTTCTTTGGGATTGCTTCAAAAATACAAAATTGTGATGCACTACAAAAAATGTCAATTATATTTTATTCTATGGAAATTTTATGCACGTTCTTTTATTCCCAAAACAGGGCGGTACGTATCTTTTCTTCAAGGCACTGTACAGTACAGATCATGGGTTCATTCTTTGGTACTTTCACATTCTATCAGTCTATGCATTGAGATACCTTGGATTGCCACAAGTATTGTCAAAGTCCTGTTCTTTGTCAATTCTTCATGAGATAATTAACTTCTAATTTGATTATCATAAGAAAATATCTATTTTACAAAATTTAGACATATCACGGGTCACACTAAACCCTTCAAAGATCAATTTTGTTTTACTTAAGGGGCTTTTTTATAGCATGGAAGATTTGCATATGGGTGTGCGTATGGATGCTACCTTCATACCCATGCAATCAAATCTCCAAAATTCATCATTGATGTTTATCAATCAATTTTCTTGTAAAACCATGTAAAACCATGATTTGTGACACAAAACAATTTATCAAAATTTGAATTTTGATTTTTTGGGGTTGAAATTTGGTATGCTTGGTTAAGATTGGGATATGAATGAAATAAAAAAAATCAAGAAAAAAAAAGGCCAATCAACCTCATTTCATGTCAAAACATGGCATGACCTCTCAATGGAATAAGTTGGCCCGACAATCTTTATAGGAGACCGTTGTACATGCAAATATCCTATGTAGAGCTTAAAGAGCTTGCTTCCAAGATTTGGCTTGCATTCAAATTACATCTAGTTTTTGTACTTCCATTATCATCCAAATATTTACAAAAATTTGCAAAAAGAGGCACAAGAGAGTTAGGGATTCTTTTTATAATTCAAATAATATAAGGGTATGTTTGAAGTTTCATAATAATTGAGGGTCCTAAAGAACTAAGGGTATAATTGCTCTTCCTACAAAAACCCAAGAGTATTTTTGATATTTTAAATAGGGAATTATTACAGTGACACCCTAAATTGCTAACCGGACACCCCCTTTGAGCATGAAATTTGATAATTTAGTGCTATTTTTGATTTATTAAGTGGTCCATCATTCATTCAATCACGACTTTATCACCTCCTTGAAAGAAAACATGATAAATACAAAAAAAATGAAATATTATTGCACCAATACTATTTTTTGATATGTTTTTGCTTTGTGTGACTCAAAAGTCTTGTATTTTTAGTTTGAAATTTAAGCACACCTTCCTTTTTTTTTAGTATAACCTTAGAATGATAAAGGTGAAACAAATCTTTTGATTCAAATAAAAAAAATTAGCAAAATCTGCATTATAAAACACATTTTCATGCTCATAGGGGATGTCCCATTAGCAATTTAGGGTGTCGTTGTAGTAATTCCCTTTAAATAATATAGGGATGTATATGATAGTTTGAAAAAATTGAGTGGTATTTTTGATATTTTCCCTAGTTTTCACTCCTTTCATTTTTGCGGGTGCCTCTGGGCCCTTCTTAACCCCCTTATAGTGCAAAGAGGTTTTTTAGAAATGGTATTTTTGAGGTAAATAAATTGCACAAAGTGTGACAATTGTTACAAACCAATAAGCTTAATACAAATTGCAAAGCAGGTCTCGAAGTCATCTACTCCCTCTGTTTCTAAAAGAAACCCATATTTGAGAGTTTGTGAGGAATTAAGGAATACTAATAACAAATTGTAATTGGAAGTTATTGGATATTAGGTTTAAATCATTCCAAATTTAAATTTAATTTTTTTTAGAATTAAGGTTTTTTAAAAAGGAGAGAAAATTAATATCAAAGTTTTGAAATTTCAAGTGTTTTGATATTGTCACAAATAGAAAAATAATTAGTATGAAGTGTGTCAATGCAATTGTAAGTAAAGAACAAGTTAGCCTAATTGTGCAAGTAGTCCCATTTAGAAAAAAAACCAAAACTTTTTATTGATATTATTAATGATTCTAGCTTAATAATAGGCAAAATTTGCAAACAAAAATCACTAAATCAAGTTTGTAATGCTAACATTAGCAATCAATGAGCATAAGAAGCCCAAAAATATCATCAAACATGCTAAGTAGTTAATTTCATTTTAGAGATAAGCATAGAATTTTATTTTTAAAAAATCAACTCAAGAGACAAACACGGGTCTTTTTTTGAAACAAAAATAAAAGCATGAATTTGGGTTTCTTTCAGAAATAGAGGGAGTATTCATTAGGGGTTTTAGATATCTCAAAAAAACAATGAACAAGTGGTTGTGAACGAGTTTTTTTTCACAAGTGAACATGAAGTCACAAAAGTGAACCACCCATGAGAACCTCTTGGAGATCCTCATGGGTGGTTCATGTGTGAACAACGTGAAGGCATGAAGCCTCTCCCTCTTGCTCATGTTTCTATTGCCGCTCCCGCACCTCAACTTGTCGCTCCCTACCTCTAGTTCTTGCTCTCCCTCCCAACCTCTCGCTTCTCGCTCTCGCTCCACACTGCCAGGTTACAAGCACTCGAATGTTCAAGGATGCTCATCGCCTAAAAGATGAAAAAAATCTCTAATGCAAAGCTCAAATTCAGCTCAAATTTAGTTTAAATGTTTATGCGTGAGCTTTGGAGGGATTAGGTAGGGCACATCTAATTCATTTGACATCTCTATTTTGGTGAAGAAAAGTAGATAGCAAAATCACAAAATCGCAATCCACAAGCTGAAGGGTTCCAAATTAGAAGCGGACTATGGTGGAGCCAAAGGGACAATGGTGGAGCTGAGGGGACTTGGAATAGAAGCGGCTATGGTGGAGCTCAAGGGATCCGGATTAGCTTACAAGATTGGTGATTTTGGGCAAAGTTGAAGGGGTGGTCTGTAGTCCACTTAAATGTGGATATTTGAATGGATGAACAAGAGAACGGTGGCTTCACTAAGTTGTTCACCAATTTCATTCACATGAATGAAATTGGTGATGAACGGCACATTTGAAACCCCCTAATGAACAAATGGACGTAAGCAAGTTTTTGTTCAACAAGGTGAATGTGCCGTCATGACCTCAAGAGGTCATCATGGCTCGTTTGCAGAGTGATTTGGCCAAGTTTTTCACTAATCTTATTCACGTAAACAAAATTGGTAGTGAATGGCATATTTGAAATCCCCTATTGTCCGCATAGTGGATGCTAACACTCTTAGGGACAAAACCATGCTAAAGACTTTCATCATCAATTGTGACGGTGTGGGGTCTCTCTTCCCTAGTCTTCAATTTGCAAAGTGCCCATGCTGTAAGTAAATTAAAATTGCATTTTGGAAGAAATAAGTAAATTTTTAATAATTTCAAAACATGTTTCTAGTCCTTCAAAAATAAAGAGAAGGACTTTTCCTTCTACTAGTAAATATTGTGACGTACTTTGAAGCTTTAACCCCTAAAGGACTAAGCATGCCGCTGGGACCAGTATAATACGGGGTATTTTTCTTGTATTTGGAATGGATCCACACCTCTATTACATTTGAGATCAACAAAGAAGTTGGAGAATATATCAAAGCGGATCTAGCGAGCTACTTGAGATCTCAAATTAAAATTTCTTATTGGTAGCAAATGACAATTATATGACAGCGTATATACTATGCCCTATGGTCGTTTAAGGGCTAAATGCTTCAATTCAACTCTTGCATATATGAAAGCAGACCTTTTTCACCATTTGAGCACTTACAATTTATAGAGGAGGTTGCCGAATATGGGAATTCTGTATTGTTGTTGAAAGCAAACAAAGCTAATGGAGTCTGTCACCCAAAATTTGAAATTCACAAGAGGGGAAGAAGAGAAAAAGGCAAGGAAAGAGATGATGAAAAGTAACCTAAAAAGTTACTAAATTTTTAAGAGATAGCACAAAGCCCATGCAAGGCATATTCCTTTCAAATTAACCAGCTAAGAGCATGAAATAGGAATGTATTGTTGCTGAAGGTGGCGTTCAGTTGGAGCAAAATGAGTTGGTTTTAATTTGAGGCTCTATATGTTCTACAAATTTAAACTTGTGCTTAATTTCTTAATAGCTGGTGGAGATTTAATTCTCCACACTTACACTCATGTGAGGATAGTCTAAACTTCCTCTGTGAAATAACCATCAAATGATGCATGTTTTGAAATTTAGCTCCACTATTACTTGACATCAAGTTCCATTAACGTCATTACTTGCATTTTTTTCAATTCAATGAATCAAGCAAGTAGCCTACAAGCCCTCATATTTTGAAGAAATTAAGCACATTGTTACCCTTGAAATTCAAATAATGATTTGCGTTCAACTTCTCAAATTTTGCAAATTTCTCTCAATGTATTGAATAACGAGTTAGAGTACAACAATTTGTACCCTCGCAAGATATAAAACGGATCAAATAATCAGCTGCTCCATTTGACGTGTTTCTTGGCAAAAAGAAAATCAATGTCATTTTTTGGTAGCATCGAGGGCAAACTTCCATGAAATTGTACAATTCAAAAACAACAAACAAGTTTGCAATGATCCTCATAACCCTTGAAATTGAAAAATCTTGAAACAAGATATACCACTCACTATGCACCATGCATGTTATTACGTTAGGAGAGGCTTTGTCTATGTAAGACTAGCTTGGTTTTTGAGTAAGGTACTTCCACAAACGTCCTCACGGTAACTTCTCTTGATGCAAAGACTCCTCCTTTGCAATTCAAAGTCAAACCTAAATGTTTTACTATTGAATCTTTTTTTTGGAACAAAGTTCGGACTTGATGAATCTTGTCTCACATTCTAATCGATTGTAAGCATTCACCCTTCTCCACTATAAGTTGCCACCAAATAAGCAACCAAAAATTAGACTCTAAAGTGAAACATCCAGAGATCACAAACCGCCCAAAAAAATTATCACTAAAATAGGAGTTGTTGTTAATTCTCTTTTGGGCCTGTTTGTGACGCCATTATACCAGTGATTTTGTCCAAAAAAATGTTGGAGTTCTAAGAAATATCCCTTTTCTTCACTTTAACCCCTAAATGCCCAAGCGACCAGATTTGGGCCTTTTCAAAACTTTAAAGATGAATAAATTCTTATCCAATCATTACTTTTAGTATTTTTTTTTCAATATGAGTTTGTTTTGAAGTCTACTATCAACATCAAAAATCTGATTTTGAAGGTGAAATTTAATGATTTTTCTACTGAAGATTTTGTACAAGGGTGTCCACTGCAATCTTGAGTTTTCTAGTGTTGGAAGATCTTGAAAATGAGCCTCAAATACAATAGAGCTTGGAGAAAAATCCACATTAGAAATCCATTTACAACAAATGTAGGAGTAGATTTTTAAAACCTTAAATTGATTAGAGTTAGACATGAAATGACCTTAAACCTCATATTTTTTTGGTTACCAACTTTTTAGATTTGATATGTGAAATGAGGATTAGAAGAATTTAAGTCACTTTTGCAGTTTTAACACCCTCATGCTCAAATGTTATAGTTTTTCAAACTATAAGTGATATTCTTGTGTTTTCTTTTTCCATGTAATCTCTAATTTATTTAATTTGAATTTGTATGGTTACAATTGAAAAAAACTTGATAGAGTTTATGAAAAGGTTGATTGGTTGTTCATTTTCATGGAAAGTCCAAGAAACTCAAATAGGGCTTTGGCATTTAGGGATTAACCCATGAAGCGTGAACGCCTAGCTGGTCCCCTTGGCTGCCCAACTACATTTGATCAATAGTGGTATGGCATGTGCCCACACAATATAACATTGTCCTCAAAAGTTGCAAATGTCAATAGTGCATGTTGTCCTCACAAAAATTGCAAATAAGACAGCATGGGAACCTAACACTATGCTTGTAAATCTTATCACAGTTTGGAATTTTTAAAAACACAAGGACATTCAATGAGGTTATTTTTGACATTCCATGATGGAGCACATCTCCTTGACCACTTTAAGAAAAAGATCGGATGCAAAATACTTTTTTTCCATTTTACAAGGTAACTTTTGGGGAGTGATAGGACGATTTTCATTCCCTTGGGCATTTAGGGGTTAAACTCTACAAGAAGGCTCTGCATTGAGAGAAATTATTATGAGGAAGTTTGAGAAGATGCCTTTCTTGAAAAGCAAGCCAGTGCTACAGAGACAAAGCTTCTTGTAGTCTAATAGCGTATTTTTTGGTAGACTACAAAATGACTTTAGCAAGCAAATGAACTACTAATTTTTGGTATTCACGCCAATTTGTGACATACCTCAAATAATTCATTATCATTAGCCCTGTTTTTGGATGATGGATATAGTGCTTCTTGGTGGTCTTTCATCCAATCAGTTCTTTGTTCATCAAACGAACGCCCGAGTTTCCAAAAACCAACCTTGCCTTACAATTAACCGTTGAGCGCCCCGAGGTAAATTTGCGAAAGTCAGCCGTGGGTGAGCACCCCGTAGACCAAGTATCCTCCCGAACTAATAATCAATTTGCACTGGGTTTCACCGTTAAAATTTGCAAAAGGTAAGGTCCCCACCTTTACTGAAATTTTCAGAAATTTTAACGGTTGGATGCTGGGTTTATAATAGTCAAAGATCTGTTGACTTTGTCTAGAAGGGCAATTTTTGGGGCATTTACAGATTCAAATGTTTTTGACAGGTAGAGGACATGGCCTCTTGCCCCCAAATTTTGGCAAAAGTTGCGATTTATAGTTAGTGTCCTCTCCACCAAAAATCAGTTTTTTCTGACATTGGGGAGGCACTTCTTCAAGGGTGTAAATCCAAATGATTATAGAAGGAATCTAGGAGGGTGACCAGGAGCGAGTAAGGTGGATGACCTCCATTGTGGAGCCCACCCTGCTTGTACAGGGCCAAGAGACCGCCATGTCACCTCCCAACCTTTTTCTCCTGATTGCTCCAAGCAATTCCTAGTGCTTCTGGTCATTTTTCTGACGTCGTTGCTCTCTCAATATGCACTTCTAGTAAACCACATGGCTATCTATGCCACCCACGCTGATATATGGAATCTCAACAATCAATCAGACCACTTTCAGACGTCACCCATGTGCTCCCAGTCAACCTCCTGGAATTTCAAAAACCGTACCCTCTAGATTTAGACTATGGTTGCAAAAAATAGGATTTTGAGAGGCCACCTTATGGCTTGTGGGGCGCTCAAGGGTTAAGGTAAGCATACCCAATTCCACCCACATACCCAATGTTGTTCATATGTCCGCTGGTGGTAATTTTAGAATTGAAATCTAGGGATGCCGTATATAGCTTATATTTTGTAACACAAAAAATAAGCTATACACGGCATCCCTAGATTTCAATTCTAAAATTACCACCAGCAAATATATGAACAACATTGGGTATGTGGGCGGAATTGGGTATGCTTACCTTAGTTTTGTGGGAATGCATTGAGAAATCTATTTGACAGACATAAATAAAAACACAAAAAAACTCAATAAATGATTTGAATCATTGATGGATCAATATTAAATGAACTTTGATTGTTTAGGTTTCTAGCATGTTTTTTAACTAATGCTTTGAAAACATAATATCATCAATCATATTTAATGTGCTTTTGAGTAGTTGTTTCAAGCATGTATTAGCTTGAAAAAGTTTATGATTTCTTTCAAGATGGCACCACCTACGTTCTATCATAGAAAGTAAGAACCACCTCCAACAAGTGTAAAGACCATGTTACTTTTCTCAACAACATTTTTCAAGTGCATAACAAGCAGGAGTTGCTGAAGCATTCTTTAAAGGTTTGTTTTCCTTTTGAAGGGATTGCAAGCCATGAAACTTTTTTTTGGTGAATTATCCTTAATAGACAAATGAGGCTATTTTATAATTCACTTTCATACCTATCTTTGGACTCTTTTAAAATTAGCAATGAAGTTTTGAAGTTGAAGAGGCATAAGCTCAAGAAAATATTTGTTTTCATCAGATGTTCATTGAAAACTCTAGCATGTACTTTGTGGTAGAGTATACTATTAGAACTTTTGGCGTGTTTACAAATTTCTACCTTAGTAAAATTGAAGATTATAGGCAAACATCTTTGAAAAGAGTCATGTGGGCTTGTTATTATTATTTTATTTATTAGAATTTTGATGTTTTTGTGTATTCGAGTTGTATTTCATATGACTCATTGTATCGCCAAAAGTCTAGCTGCATCTGACGGCTTGTTGCTGAACTATCAGCGGTTTACGGAAAAAACAAAAACTCAACTCCTAGTGAATGTTTTCTTTCTCAAATAACATAATAAATACTCATAGGATAACTTTGAAGAACCATGAAGAACAATTATCTAATAGAAAACGAATCAATGAAAATGGTTAAACACTTATTAGACTTTTCTAGGGTCTAAAAATCAATAAAAAATATCAAATGGACTCAGAAACAACATTTGCAAGGGAGAATAAATTGGGATATTTTTACTTGGGCAAGTTTCACCTACAGCAAAATTTAGTTGGATATTTGCAAGCTAAGTTGAAATCATCATGATAAAGAGGAGAGCTCATCCAAGGTTTGAAGTGGGGTATGGAGCTATGAATTGAGCTAATGCTGTTGGAACTTATTTAAAAATAATCTTGGACCCATAAACTCTAACTTTGATTTTATTTGGTCTTGTACCAACCTTTCATATTAATCTTTGATTTCATCTTGAATGAAGTGGAGAATCTTAGGCCTTTGTATGATGAAGGGTTACGCCAGATTCAATTCTGACCAAAGATGCAATGAAAACAAGTACATTAAGTTTTATAATCAGCATATTTATAACATTATACAAGACAAATTGGTAGAAAATAGACAAAAATAATTTAGAGTGAACAAGATGAAAGCAATGGCTAGATAAGAGGAGAATTAGAAGAGAGGTTTTTTTTTGTGTAGGGTGTTTTCTCACAAAGATCTTACCTCATTTTGACATTAGCTACCTTAAAAAGTGTATTGGATGGGCACATGGATGAGACTGACAAAACATTGGGTTTGCTAGTAATCAAGATGGAAGTTGTTAATAGAAGCTAATACCATGTACAAAAAAGCACTTGTGAAAGATCTAATCCTCTATCCTTTTCTCCTTGCCTACATGCATTTCTAACAAGGGAATTTTATGGGCGCCCCTAAAGTTTGCCATACTTGTATAGGCACCCTTGCTTTTCCAAAAATTGCACAAATACCTTTGGACCATAATTTTCAAGTGTTTGTTCTATTGTGCATGCCATTTTTTTCTCCTTTATGCGCATGTTGCTTCTTTTTTGTTTTGTTGCACTCATTGCTTTAACCCTTAAACAATCAAAAGGCCCTTTACGACCAACACAAAACGGGGTATTTTTCTTGTATTTGGAATGGATCCACACCTCTACTACATTTGAGACCAACAAAGAAGTTGGAGAATAGATCAATGCGGTTCTAGTGAGCTACTTGAGATCCCAAATTAAAATTTCTTAATATTGGTAGCAAATGACAATTATAGGTCAACGTATATATTATGCCCTATGGTCGTTTAACCCCTAAAGGACCAAGCCCCCTTTTTGGGGACAAACGAGATTTTAGGCATGTACCTATGGCTAAATTACTTTGCGAGATTTTTTGAAAATTTTATGGATGATGGAGAATTCAAAGATTTACGTGGGCATCTAATTTTTTCTTTGTTTTGACATTTATTGAAGAATTCAAAAACTTCTCACAACATTCATCTCATCAATCAAAATTGAATAATTCAAAGCTCCCTATGTATATATAAGTTTACATAACTTTTTTTATTTTTTTATTTTTTTTAAATGCAATTTTTAAAGAAGTTTTTGGGTTGCCCAATCTTGCCCGTTTTTCAGAAATTAATTTTCAACTTCTTTAATAAACGTCAAAATGAAGAAAAAATTAGATGCCTACGTAAATCTTTGAATTCTTTATCATCCATAAAATTTTCAAAAAATCACGTAGAGTAGTTTAACCATAAGTACATGCCTGAAATCCCATTTGTCCCCAAAAAAGGGCTTGGTCTTTTAGTGGTTAAAAGTTAACATTGATCATGAAGGAAGCAACTTGCATAACAAACAAATGCCTGAAAATCATGGTCCAAGGATATTTGTGCAATTTCTGAGAAAACAGTGTATCTGTACAATTACGGCAAACTTTAGGGTATCCATAAAATTTTCTCTTTTATTTTGGTTTCTCTAATCAACGCAACACACCCTAGAAAACATGTAGAATGCTTGTGATTCGGCAAAAGATGGATGGTGTGCACATTCATTCATCAAATCAGTTATTATTAGTAGCTTTCATCCAACAATGGACAATCTTGAGTTTGTTTGAGAGGGATTCAGTGTTGGTTTCACGGTTCACCCGTTCTCTTATCCCAAATCTCTTCAATATTAAAGTAGTATTAAAGTAGCCAATGTCAAAATGTGGTAACTTCTCCACCCCCTACAAGTAAACAATGGGTTAGGGAGGCTTTTGGAGGAGTGAGAGATATTAGTGCATAGACCCAACAAATCATTTCCTTTGGCAAGTCAAAAATTGAAATTTCCCTCTGCAAGGCAACTCTTTCAAATTCTATTTTTTTCATAATTAATAAGTGGAATGATCAATGATGGAGAATCTATTTGTTTTTATAAACAAGGAAACTTGTCATTGATTGATGTTAATCTACCTAATTAGACAAGTGAAGGAAACAAGTGGTTAGTAGTAGAAACAAGAAACATTGTGTTCCCCTTTAACCCCTAAAAGCCCATTATCCCTATGGGGAACAAAGCAAAATTTGTGCAAGCTTATTCTATTGAGATTTCTGATTTCCCCCCCTTTTTTTTTCCTAAATTGGAGTTTTGCAAGGACTATGCATAAGTACAATTTTTACTGAAATTGGAGTTACGGTTCAAGAGTTATTGGTATTTTAAGGGTCTTTTTTGGTTCAAGGGGCTGTTTGGGCAAACTGTTTTTCACTGACTTCTCCCAAAAGCAACCAATGAAGGCATGACCCTTCATTGGAGTACATCCAAAGCAATAGGGTACTAGATAAATACATTATTATTTATGATAAATATAAATGCATTTGAAATGCAATAACTACTAGAGATTTGGTTTTTTTTGTGGTTATCAGTAAAGGTAAAGTCTTTCAATTTACCAATGAGATTTTTGTAACTCAAAATTGCCCTTAGAAAATTGATTTGCAAAAATCCCAATGTAGTATGAATTTCAAGCACATGTTTGCAATGCAAGGCCACATAGGGTGTGTTCCATATATTTGTTGGTTTTAAAGTTTGTGAAAATATTCCTAACATGATTTAGAGCATGTTGGACAACTCTTTACAACATTTGTGTTGCAATAATATTCATAATATATGGTCAAAGGGGTCTCGAAATTTTGAGAATTTTGGGCAAAAGTCAAAAAAACTATATATTCTAGCTTCAAAGGATTGTATCTCTCAATCCGTAAGGTCAAACCTCATGAAATTTCCATCACGGCTCCTTGCATAAGTCTTATGTAATATCCTACAAATCAATTTGTAGAAAAATATTTCTCTTGAAATATCGTATCTGAAATAGCAAAAACAAAAACAAAAATCAGCTACCTGAGCTATAACTCCATAAACCCCATGCTTGTTTCATGGCGTGGGGAGATGTGGAATGGTTCAACATCAATAAAGCAATTAAATCATGTGATGACAACATCATGCGGTAAGACTCTGGCAAAACAATCGCCTGAAATAATGAGCTGCAATCTAGGGAGACTCAACAAATATTTCAAAAAACAAAAACAAAATCCAAATCAAAAAAAATTTCTGAGCTCAAGAATCAGTGCCTGAATATCAGGGGCTCCTCTCAAGTTTCACATCAGTTTACTCTTTAATTTCAGGTACAACGAAACCTGGACCCTGATTTGTTCATCAGTCCCTGAAGTTCACCAACAACATACAAATGCAATAAAGCTGTACTATTTTGAGGTTTTTGTACAACTGTGTACAATAACTAGCTAAAACAAACTCTGGAGCATTTACAAGAGCAAAATGAGCAAAAATTGAAGAATGCACTTGATGAAGAAATATGAAATTGTACCAGCGTTTTTGGAGCCATTTTCAATGATGTGACGAAATTCCCCGCTTGGGAATGGAGCTGGTCAATTGTAACCCTAAGTGCAAATTTCCATGCTTGCCTAGAAATTGGAGAACTCACAAAGAAGAAGAGAACCAAAAAAAATTCTTAGAAGTACTAAAGAAATTACATTGTAGACTTGTTTGTTGTTTTTGTGGTTGTAGCCCACCGTAAGGTAATAGCCCTTTACATCAAGGGTCAAGGTCAAGAATACTTAGGGGCCATTTAAACCAAAGTCTTAGTCCAATTGATCTCAAAAATGGCACTAAGCACCCATTATAATAAGAGTACATTGGAGATTAATTTTCCTCGTGTGTAAAGGATTTGAGGCCAAGAAATCGAAGATTAGAGCAAAATTTCAAAAAAATTGAAAAACAGATTTTAATTATTTAATTCATTAAAATAAAACAAATAGAGCCATCTAGATTTTTATTCCATCCTACTTTGATGACTATCTTAAAAGAAATTGTTTCTAATTCAAAATAATTATATATAAACAAAATATGGCAGTGACCCATGAGCCTTCTATTTTCCAAGGAACCAGTTTATAGAGTTGAGGCCCTATCAAATCTTGCCTTTTAAGTCTTGAAATATGTTTTGAAATTTTGACATTGCCTCCTAGTGCAAAGGCCTTAGGGTTGTTTACAAATAACAAACCAAAAAGAGTTTAGAATTGGAAATTACAAAGGCTCCAAAAAAAACCTACATTGCTATTGTATAATTGCCCTTAGATATCAAAATGTAAATTCTATTTAAAACCATCTTCTAAAATTATTTGGGTTAAAAATAGAAAACCAATATTTTGGATGGATAGTGATTATAAGCAGAATCTCTACAATTTTAATGAATCAATTTATTGTCAAAGCACCAAGGGTTTACATGGCATCAACTCAATCGCTCTAAATCAACTATAACCATTAAATATTTTCAAAACGAAATAATTATCACGAAAAGTCTTAAGACAAAAAATACTTTTTACAAGACATATTGCAAAAAGTGGTCTAACCTAGTCTCACACATAACAAACTTGTTTCTTAAACTTCACCAAAGGCTTGTAATCATACCATTTACTGAATCTATGTACTTTAGCATCAAATTCCAAGTTTGGATTTGACTATGGAGACAGATATCATGTTTGAATTAGAACTTATGATTGATAAGACTTTGAAAATTCACAATCAAATTCAATAAATCTACACTAAGATTTGTAAAGATGAAGAAGGCTTTACAAAATTAAAAATTTTAAACAAACAAATCCATAGGCAATGGTTTAGTCACTTGCATTAGATGGACAAAGATCAGAGAGTACAAGTGGAGAAGGTATAAGAGCATAAGGGTAGTTGCAAGAAACACCTGTCTTGCTTTCAATCCCCTTGCTGCATGACATGTGGTTTTAGGGGTGTATATTTTGCTTACTAACTTTTTTTCACGTGAAAATATAGAGGAAAGTTCACACTAAAGTTATTGACCTATTGTGTTTTTTTGGGTTTTTTTAAAAATCATTCACTAATTTTTAATGGACCCCGCTGGCATGTCTACCTTAGCCATTTTGTGGGTTTTCAGTACTACATTGAGGCAAGAAAAAGGATTTTGGTGCCACAAATTTGGGAAGTTGTTCATCATTGAACATTACATGGATTTACTAAGGGGTTTTAGAAAAATATAAATTATATGCCCTCCACTTTCCCTCAAAGTGGACATCCATTGGACAAGCTTTAGTGCATGGAAACAAACATTTTTCAAAACCTATTTGCATTAGTCCATGCCCCTCACAAGGTACTTGACTGGCTATTTTTTGTTATAATTTTTTATTTTTCTTGTAATTACTAAAATTGAAAAGGTTGCAACCTTGAATTTCAGCTAATTTTTGGTGCAGAGGCCTCCAGAGTACTACTGTACCGTTACTGGCACTACGTAGTACCAGTGACCACTAACATCATTTGAGGATGTGAATTTTTTTCATCCATTCATTGAATTGCCATTATTGATAGTTGGCTTTCCTAAATGACATGCCACATGCCTTGTTCACAATAGATATGGGATGGGAGGGACAGTTCAGATTTCCACTGCAAGGATATCCTTGGAGTATTGGTAGCACTGCTAGTGTTACACCCAAAAAGAGGCATTTTGACACAAAACCGTGAAGTGTTTCTTGCAACTACCCATAAGCACTATTACTTTGCAAAGGTCTAACACTTAGCATACTTAGATGATAAGTGTTGAGGCCTCTCAAAATATTCTCATGGCATTCAATCCTAGCATGTCAAGCAATGGCCCTTGAAATCACTATTCATCCTAATTTTGGTGAGTTGTAACATGTATTCAATTAAATGAATGATTAATCATCTATGTACAAGGCACATATAATGAACAGGGATGGGAGATAAGAATTTGGAGGGCTTTACAAAAATTGATGCAAACTACTAGTGCATCAATTTTGACAAGCAAAGGTGTGAATGCTCTAAAACTTTATTTGAAATTTGCCATAGTCACATGATAGTACAAGTGCCTGTTTGCTAATAAAAATCCTAATTTTTTTTAGCATCGACATCTATCACATAGAGATTACAAGCAATTAAGCAACAAGACATGTCACTCAAAGTAGGAGCACCCATCACCAACATTGAACCTAATGCGTCACTCTTTACAATGGGTAGTCATTCTAGAACGTAAATCTAGATACGCCAAAGATATCTTATTGTTGTTGACCAATATGATAAGTTATCAATGATGTACCTAAATTTAAGTTCTAAAATGACTACCATGTATAAAGAATGACATCATTAGATTCAATGTTGGTAATGAGTGCTCCTACCTTATATTTTAAAATTTATCGTTATTATTTCTTTGGTGAACTTGCTTACTGGATTCGGTAAAACAACTAAGAAAGAACTTAAGCTAGAGTACCAAAATGGTACAATGCAAGAATGACGGTAATTTTTACTTTCACCAATGAGATGTCACTCTTTTTCTCTAACCTCACTATTAAAATATTGTTCCTTCGCACAAAAGCTTTCTTTACTTGCCATCACACAAAGTTTTGCAGATAAAAGATTGTGATACGTTGATAAAACTTTGAGTTGACTATCAACCCCTTATGGTGACAAGGTCTCTTTTCTATATGAAGATTTAGATTCATCTTATAACGTAACACGTAGGAACATCTTAGAGTTGTAGATTTTGAAGTAGAGATTACATTCATACAGCTATCTCCACCAATACCATCATTATCATATTAACATAAAATTTGATACTCAAAAATCAAAATCCAAAATAAAATCGAATCAATGCGAACAATTTACTGGTAGTTCTATAATGAAAATTGTCAAAAAGGGTCCAAATGCAATGATCTCATTGCACTAGTTCTTTTACTAGTTTTATTTTATTTTATTTTGTTTCTCTATTGTGTACTAGCTTATTTTTCCAAGGACACTTTGAAACTTAGAGTCAACCTAGTAAAAAAATTCATGTCGTTTCCTTTTCAAGTCTCTTCTAAAGTGCACATTCTAGCAATATTGAATCCCGTTGGCACATAGTGCATTTCCCTAAGAAGATTCTTCCAAAATAGAAAAATTTGACCAAACTTTGGGAGCACTAGCATTTAGTGTATTGTTAGTTGATTGAAATTGAAAAAAAAATGGTTGAAATTGAAACTACCATATAATAAACAATTTTTTTATATTTTAAACCCCTAAAGGTTTAAGCCCTTTCTTTGTGAAAGTCACTAAAAACTGTCACTTTTGGGGGAATGAGTAGAAAGGCAAAAAAAAAGTATTTTTTGGAAATCCAACCATAAAATTTTGCCCTAGACTATGGGAGGTACTTGTGGGGATAAAATTAGCTCATTCTAGATGTAGAGGAGTGAATATTTACATCTAAGTGAAAAAAAAAGTTTTTTCCCCTACTGCCCAAAAATTTCAAAAGCCTTTGATTGCTCCTATATCAAAAAAATGCTCTATGCAAAATTGAGGTTATTTCTTCCATGTAGAAGACCAAGTTAGGTATGTGTGAAATGATTTTCAAACAAAATGGAGGTGTACAACATACTTCAAAAAAAATTTGAATGCAAGAAGGTCATGAAATTTGCAAAAACACTGGGTAGAATTGGAGGATTTATATAAAATTGAGAAATTTGGATTATTTTGATCCAAATGGTAAAAACTAAGGAATCTTAGTCTATTACAACTAGAAAAAAAAAGTCAAAAAAAAAAAAAAAACACAAACCACTCAAAAAATTCAAGCACAAAATTTTACAAGGGACAAAAGGAATGGAGGTTTGGGAGTCCCCCAAGATGGGCACCTTCCACTCCACTCCCCCTTGCCCAAGTGTCCACACCTTGCACCCACAAGGGCTGACCCTCTTTGGAGTCAACACTCACTTACAAATGAGAGGCCTTGCCCAAATTGCCCCTTCTTGCCTAGTTTCAAAAAATTCTTGATAACTTCTTCATCAGATGTTGGAATGAAGAAAAAATTAAATGCCTACGTAGGTCTTGGAATTCCCCACCTTCAATAAAAGTTTCAAAAAATCACACAAACTAGTTTAGCTATGTGTACATGCCCAAAATCCATTTGTCCCCCAAGGGAACAATTGAGCCTTTAGGGGTTAAAGTCAATTGTAGTATACTATGGTATAAGTATAAGAAATTTAATATGAATATAGAAAATTATAGGAAATAACCGATACATGCTTGAGAAGTATTGGTTGAAAATAAGAAATGCCAACTTTTAGCCGGTGACGCTAAAATTTGTCTCCAAACGTTGAATTGCACTAAATAGATTTATCTAATTCCGACTTATTTTTTTATATTTTATTTATTTGAAATCATCCATCGACCCAGAGGAAGGTTGGTTGAGCTTTGAAGGGTTGAAGCCTGCAGGTAACCTTGGAAACAAAGGGTGTAGAGGGGTTTCAGTGCAATGGAGTAGCCATCCCAATGGCCGTGCATGTGACACCTCAAAGGACTACGAATATTTGTTGTTGGTTGTTGAGTGCTGTGAATGCTCTAAATGTTTTCTCACGATCACAAGAATAAATAAGTAAATACCCAATTCCCCCAAGCCTAACCTCTTTATCAAAGCCCCTTCCATTCCAAATTTTCAATGCCTCTGGGATTTCCAATCTAGGGTGTCAGGGACGGTTCACATAAGTATTGTCCCAGCTGTACAGCTCCCATTTGAATGGTACATCCCAACTTTGCAAGGGGGCACAAGAAAAATAAATTATTGTAAAAAAAAAGGACTGATTCAACATTTCATGAAAAATGATAGTTGGCATTTGATTTCAGTATATGGGCGCAATAAAAGGCTGCAACGTTAATATCATAGGCTCATTACCCCTAAAGGTCCAAACAACGTTGTTTTTTTTTTTTTTTTTTTTTTTTTTTGTGGCAACATAGCAATTTTATGGATTTTTTTTTTTTTTTTTTTCTTTTGAAATTTTCACACATGATGTGTCCAAGGAGAGCTTTAAGGTCTAACAACTTTCATAAGTATTGACTACATGATTCAAAATTTATTGCATGCTATGTAGTTTCTTTTGTTTGTTAAGGAGTCCGAGCAGCTCAAAAAACTTTTTCAAAAATTACATTTATAAAATGAATAAAACTAAAATTGGTTCTTTAGATTTATGTATACATGGGAAGCATTGAATCATCCCATTTTGATCAATGAGATGAAAGTTATGAGGAGATTATGTTTGGAGGTAGTTATGCATTCTCTCCTTTGAAATACAATTTTAAGTCCTTTATTTTACTCAATTTTCAATATTTTGGAAAAAAAACAAAACCCAAGGCTGTAGATTGTTTATTACAACATTACAACCATTGAAATTGGAATTATTTATTTTTGTAATTAAGTTCTTAACAATTTATTGGTTTAATTCATTGTCTACTTCTTTTTACTTAATTTTTTTTTTCATGTGTTGTACAATTCTAAACGATTTGAAAAATTTCAAGTGTGTAGTGTGTACCCAACTTGCCCTAAAGAATGAATCTAAAGAGTTTCAACCAATTTGGAAAAAAAATTCATTGTGAAGTGCAGTTGCCCAAGTTTTTGCTGGGACAAAAAATGGCTTCTTGTCAATTCAAACTCAAATATCTAACAATCTACATGGTGAAATTTTTTGATTTTTTTTCCACATCTTTGGTTACCAGTGTAGTACAAGATCTTACGGTTACATGTGTCCAAAAATTATATTTTTTCTAAAATTTGGTACTTGTACTATAAATGGCAATTTTTGAGTGGTTTTGGTGAAAACTTAATCAAAAGCCTTTAGGGGTAAAGTTGAGGAGTAGAATTTGGGATGGAAGGATCTAATGGTATAGGTATATTAGGCTTGTCAAATGGAGAGACTAGCTGTGCTAGCTTGATTAGCAACCTCACACAAGCATGGTCATTGCCAAGAAACAATCAATTATGCTTCATTGGTGCACTTGACGTGCATAGCAACAAGTTGCAATATAAGGTATTATGCTCCAAAACTGTCACTTTATAGGCTTGTTTGCCTTTTCATGGGCTTTCCCAAGGCATGAAGAATTTTTGTCTAATTTTCAAATAAAGTGTAATAGATGTCAAATGTAACACAATTTTGTCATATTTTTTGAAGCATTGTTGATTTGTTGATGAATTTTCAAAGTTTTTTTTGGTAGGCATCTATTTGTTACTCTAGGTCTCTCATAAATTGTTCCCCTGCAACTTATAAAAAGATGAGGAGAAACCGAGGAGTATGATTGACTATTGCAGTAAAAGACACATTTTCTTATGACTTAAAGAGGTTCATTCAAGGACCATTTCATATTCATCCTTGAGCTACCTATGGGACGCTGTAAGAGAGGTATACCCCCATACTGACTATTTAAGGGTTTGGGGTGTTGCAAGGTCTTGGAAAATTTAGAAAAAAAAGCAATAGGATTAGCCTTTCAACAAGCTATCATGGAACATCATTTTTGTGAAAAAAATAGTATTGTAGAATATTTTATATTAAAGGGCAAAGTTGTAACTCATAGGACCCTAAAAGCAACTGTAGACTAATCTTGAAATTGCTGGGATGTGTTCCTTTACACGCACTTGACAGTCCCAATCCCAACCCTCCCAAACTAGCTCTTATGCTAACATGTGAGAGGATTGGCTTGTGCAAGTGACATTTAATGCTCCATTTTAGATTCAAGAGTGTGTGAAAAACACCTCAAATGTAAAGTGCAACATTAGGAAGTGGTTGACAATAGGTATACCTACCTTACAAGAGAAGGTTGCAAGTAGAGCACACTACCTTACCACTACAAGGCTCTTTGTTGATGCGCACCCCAACCAGGCATTGTTTACTATTCCTATTGGGTCCTTTCTTTATGCAAACCTTAGTTGCCAGCTCCAGACTGCTCAAAGTACTTTTATATAAAGACTTAAAATTTGGGACATATTGTCAAGCCACAAGTCCCAATTTTCAGAGTCTCAAAGTAATTGTATGTTTGGAAAAGTCAGCAGGGACTTGGGACACAGGACAAGGGTGTGAACCGCCCCCTCATCCTTGGTCATACCAACCCAACAGTATGGTAGGGTCACTCATTATATTCAACAACAATAACACATGCACACTCACTCAATGTACAAGGAAATTTTTTTCCAACCTTTTCCCCTTTTTTTTCCTTTACTTTTTTTATGTGTGGATTGAAAAGAAGACAATTTCGTCCAGTCAGCATACCATAGTATAGAATGGACGGGCACTTGTCAGCAGCAGATGCCACAAAAGTGGAGCAATGCAATCCTAAATTTGGAAGGCAGTTAGGCAGCTGATCCATGTTTTCCATGATTTTCTCTTCGAAGTTTGAACTGATCCATGCAAAGCAGATTGATTTTCTGACATAAAACGCCCCTGATTTCTGTTCAAACTTCAAACCATCCATATTGACTTCATTTACATGTGAAGATTTAGTCAAGCTTTGGATTCAATACACTAAATAGGGGGCTTCAAACTTAAACTTTTTCAGGTGACTCACGTCCAGATTCACCTCTGGGGATTCACTACATTGGATATTGCATTTAGGTTGTCTTGGCAATTAGGTTGTCCTACTCCAGTAAGTTACCTCATGACTTATCACTTGCCCACTTGGAGGCACATGCAACTCACTAAATATTTAGATTTCACCTGGTTTGTAACTTGGAAGCCACCGATTTGTCTTTTTGTTGCTTCATTGTTGTTGATAGGCTATCTAAAAATGGTTTGTTGCAGTGATTTTTGAAAAAAGATGCTGTAGCAATAGTAAATATTTATATAGTGTGAAATGTCAATAAATTAGTGTGGGCAACCTAAACGCAATATTCAGTGTAATGAACCACGAGGTGACTCACCTATGGACTTCACTCCTAACGTGATTCACGTGAGAAGTGAACGTCAAAAACTCACTTTTGTAGCTTCACAGGGCTCATTCACATGCTTCCTCAAACCCCAAAACTTCTTTTGCAAAAACTTCCAAAAATTCACAGGTGTCTCGGACTTTGCGCGTGGGAGGGAAAGAAAACAATTCACTAGTGAGTGGACATCCTGTGAGGTGAGAACTTTGAAGGCCAGATTTTATGTTTGAAACCCCCTAATATTGCGTTTAGGTTGCTTCATACTAATTGCTCAACAATTTACACTATATAAATATTTGTTATTGCTATAATAATTTTCATCAAAATTTATTACAACAAACAATTTTAATGGTTCAAGTCACAACAATGATACTGCAAAAGAAAAATACTAGCAACGCCCAAGTCAACACCATGTGAAGTCCAAGTATTTAGAGAGTTGCATGCCCTTCCAAGTGGCCAAGTGATGAGTTGTGAGATAACTTACCAAGGTAAAACAACCTAATTGTCGAGGCAACCTAAATGTAATATTCCGTGTAATTTTCTAGTCATTTAATGGAGCTTTACACTAAAAATCAAGGGTCAAGATTGCAAACATTTGGGGTTCAAAATTTCAACCCAAATGACCTCAAGAACAACCCCAAACACCCACTATAGTATAAGTACAACAAGGGTCAATTGTATTTTGTGTAATGGCCTTAAGGTCAAAACGTTGAGCCACCAATGAAATTTTTGAAAACTTCAAAAGAAATGGGATAAA
Organism: Ulota crispa; assembly: GCA_963920765.1. Classification (NCBI taxonomy): domain Eukaryota; kingdom Viridiplantae; phylum Streptophyta; class Bryopsida; order Orthotrichales; family Orthotrichaceae; genus Ulota; species Ulota crispa. The sequence goes on from OY987242.1 coordinate 12,765,247, forward strand.
AAAAAAGAGACCAAGTAGAACCATTAATGCGATCATTCCATCCTACAATATCAAATATCTCAAAAAATAAATTTATTCAAATAATAATGTTTTAATAAATTCTGACAATGTCCTTGAGGTTAAAAATTAGCTTCCTTTTTTTTTTGTAAATCTCAATATTTTGGAGTTGGAGCTGCGTTAAAACTTGTTCTTTAACCCCTAAATGCTTGAGGTTTTTTTTGAGCTCCTAGAAATTTGCCCTAAATTGAACAAAAAAACCAACATTTTAATAATATGTATCAATTTTTAAAAATTGTAACCATGCAAATTCAAACAAGAAATGTTGACATGCTATAGGAAAAGAAAACACATTAATATCACTTGTGGATTGAAAGATTATAATGTTTGATCAAGAGGGTGTTAAAACTATGAAAATGACTTAGAGTTTTTCAATCCTCTTTTCACATGTTGAACTTAAAAAACTGGTCATCAAAAAAATATAAGGTCAAAAGACATAACTTACATAACTCCAATCACTTTACGCATTTTCAAAATCTCTTTTACAATACCAGTTAGTATTGATAGGTAGAACTTGTTTTGGCATTCCAAAGACGTTTGTATACCAAAAAATGTAAAGGTCATTTTAATCTCATATTTTTGGCATGTGATTCTCATGTATTTCCAATGCACCATACCAAATCTTGGTTACTAAAAATAAAAATCCTATTTTTGGTAAGTTGTTTCGTGTCAAAATCACGGCTTTACAAGAAAGTTGATTAAAACACATTGGTGATGAATTTTTGAGATTTGATTGCATGGATGCATAGGAGACATCCGTGCGCACATCTTTCCTTCTAACAAACATCTTCAAAAAGTTCAAAATTCCTTCAATGGAGACTTGAATGTTGGTGTAATCATGACCATGTTTAGTAATATAATTTTTTTTTATTTTTTTATTATTTTTGGTGAAATAAACATATCATCATGTTCAATGGTATAGATTTAATCATAATGTATGAGTCAAATAGCACAATTTAATTACCATAAAGAATTATTTATATTACTAAATATGGTCATGATTACACCAACATTCAAGTCTCCATTGAAGGAATTTTGAACTTTTTGAAGATGTTTGTTAGAAGGAAAGATGTGCGCACGGATGTCTCCTATGCATCCATGCAATCAAATCTCAAAATTCATCACCAATGTGTTTTAATCAACTTTCTTGTAAAGCCGTGGTTTTGACACAAAACAACTTACCAAAAATAGGATTTTTATTTTTAGTAACCAAGATTTGGTATGGTGCATTGGAAATAGATGAGAATCACATGCCAAAAATATGAGATTAAAATGACCTTTACATTTTTTGTTATACAAAGTTCTTTGGAATGCCAAAACAAGTTCTACCTATCAATACTAACTGGTACTGTACAGTTTTTTTAATGAATTTCTAGCACCGTTTTTTTTCCTTGTGAAATTTTGCTAGATTTGGCAGATTTTACCCAATGAGGTCTCTTCCCTCCATAAATCCACCAATGTAAAGAGGACAGTGCATGGGTCTCTGTCACTTAGAAAAAACATTGATTTCTAGTGTAAAATTTTCTCTAAAATTTAGTGTATTTGAGCCTCATTTCCAAAAGCTTTCAACACTACTAAAAGTCAAGACCCTTGCACAAAATCTTGATTAGAAAAATCATAATCAATCATTTTCAAAATAAGATTTTTGATGCTAAAACTAGACTTCAAAGAAAAGTTTAAAATATGAATGACTAAATGTAGAAACTTAATTAGGTTTATTTAACTTCAAAGTGTTGTTAACACCAAAATTTGGTGCCTTAGGCATTTAGGAGTTAACCCCTAAAAGACCAAGTGTTTGTTCAACGGACACTTCATAACTCAAGTAGAGTCATATGGAGTTAGTTTTTATTGGAAGTTCTCAAAATTGTTATACAAGGTGTAAACATGTATACCCCAAGTGGGAATGTAATCTTTTCCCAATTGGATGCTTGGTTCAAAAGTTATACTACCCAAAAGAATTTGGGCAACTCGGGCAATTTGGGCATCTTTGGAGAATCTTATGCTAAAATTCTCATCAACTTTTGAAATTTGGCATGTATATAACTAATAAAACATGGTATAAAATTGCCAAATAAAAAATGTGAGCTCTTTCATCACATTCCAAGAGGAGTCAAACTTTGTTAACTATGCTCAGGCGGTTTTAAGAAAAAACATCTTCTAACTTCAAGCCCTATTATCTTTCAATCTATAAATCCAAAGCTCTTGTAAAAAATTTCACATATTTCTAATGTTTGTCTGTTACTTTTTGCAGTTCAGATTTCAAAAAAAAGACTTCCTCATTGCACAAGAAATCATGAAAGAATGATTAGTGTTGTTTCAATTCACTTAACCTCCTTGCATTACACAGTGATTTAGAATAAGATAGGTTCTATTTTTGCTTTTGAAAATCTTCATGAGTGAACCTAACATCATATACTTATGAAAGGTCAAAAAGCTCATTTTTGTGTAGAGCAAAAATTTTACTCCAGGAGGGCTTGAAGTCTGCCGACCTTGGTATGCAATAATGAAAAACAATTGTTTTTTTGACTTCAAATGTTAAAATCTTACAATCCACGCAGTCAGATGGGTGCACACATTGATTTATTTGTTTAACACACTTTTTGCACAGTTGAAATTTTAAAAAAAAGTTTTTATTTTCAATTTTGAGCAATGCACTAAAAGTTGGCCGTTACTGTGATTTTTTCTCAAAATACACCCTTGGTCCTTTAAGGGTTAAATGTTAAAATACATTTTGAAAACTTGACCTTGACTCCAAGTGTGAAGCTCTTGAGGCTGTTTTTAAAAATAGGCCAATAACCAGCGTTGGGAGTATCAAATAGTATAAACCAGCCTCAAATTGGAATGTAAAGCCACCGCTAGGGGCAAACTTCCATCTTCAACTAGAATTGGTTACAGCGATGCGCATTTTCCAATGTTGAAAAGTTCACATCCCAAAATCTTTGTGCTTCTTGCAAGAAACTTGTAAAAAAACACCATTTTCAACTTTCTTATTTTATTGTTTTCCATCACACTTCCATGTACATCTTTGTAACTCTTTTGTAGTTCTATGATCAACTTTCCGGTTCCTATCAAACAAAGAAAGTGTTACCCTTCTGAGTTACAACTGCAGAAGCCGTGATTTTCTTACATGCAAAGTCACAACCAACCCTATTTATTGTATGCAACTTTATGTTGTAGATTTTATGTTTGCGAACTTTTACTGCCGATTCTAGCAAGTCAGGGGAGGAAACTGAGACAATGAGTTGAAAGGTTGGGCGAGGGGATGATGGGGGATAAGGACTAAGGCTTGTGGGGTATGAGAGAAGGGCGCAAAGCATGTTCCATGATGACCCAATGAGAAACCATGAGTTTTTTGAAGGTAGCTGTATGGAATAACGTCATTGATCAGCTACACCGCATGTACCCCGGTGAAGTACAGTACAGTGCCCTTTCAACGAGTTCTTTGAAACTCAGCTAGCCATTATTTCAACTTCGTCAAACAACACAGTCCGGGAAGTTTTTTTAGTTTAACTGGCCAATATCCTACATTCTCTTGGACCAATCGATTATCTACAATAAACTCCTGGTTAAGCCTATAGAAAATAAGGAATGTTCTCTTTTTTTCCTCTAAAATGATTGGTTTTTTTCCTAAATTTTTGAGTTCAATTCGGCAATTCTCAAAATCAATCGGCTAACTTGTAACTAAATGCCGGTACTTCCCGTACATTGGTTAAACAATAATAAGTCCCATAACCTAACTAGTATTTTATTTCATTAATATGATATGTAGATATGTGACTTGAGATTGTTAGCATATGACTTTGTGGGATCTTATTAATTTTGAAATGTTCAATTGCTATTCTTCATCAATGATTGTTGTTTAGCTAAATATCAAAAAACTCAAGAACTTGTTGAAAAGCATTATACAATCCAATAATCATAACCTTTGGATATTTCCAAGGGCAAGAGCATGGTATGCACTCTAGAGGGGTGCAAACATGAGCTCAAGGTTGGAGAAAATTTAATAATAGTGATCATTTCTTTTTACATGTTGATTTTTGAAGAACAAGACAACAAATAGCAAGGGTTTGAGAGTTTTCCTCTACCATTGACTCATGTTTGTGCTCTACATTATTGCAAATTACAAAAGACCAATTTTTTTGAAGTGGCCATAGTGAGAGGAATGGCTTTTGTTTGTAATTACCTTACAGAAAATTGATTGGCTTTAAAATCAACATTTGGTTTAGCTTTATTCAAATCACACAAAAATTTGGTCTAAAAAGAACAAATATGAACTATGTGTCGTACAAAATGACCTAGGTTGTATGACAACACCATATGTTTGTGCGTAGGGTTCAAACTCTAATATCATCATTACTTTCAATTTAGAAATTATAATTTAGACTTTGACTTGTTTATGGTTTTTCCCATTTGTACATTAAGGCTACTCCTAAAAAGAATTGACCACTTGTTACTCCAACCATACAAAATTTCTACTGAGTTAAATATTTGAAATGTATATCACTCAAACCCCAAGTTTTTGCTTGCCTAAGAAAAGTTTTTCACAAACAAGCACTAGTTTGAGCCTTAACCCCTAAAGGATCAATTGTCCTCTCAGTGTACAAATGGGTTTTTGGGCATGTACCTATGGTTAAACTACTTTGTGTGATTTTTTGAAACTTTTATGGAAGATAGGGAATTCAAAGATCGAAGTGGGAATGTAATTTTTTCTTCATTCTAACATTTATTGAAGAAGTAAAAAATGAATTTCTAGGAAAAGGTCCAGATCAGGCAACCCAAAAATTTCTTAAAAATTTCATTAAAAAAAATAAAAACATGAAATAGGTTCTTTAGACTTATATATAGGTGGGGAGCTTTGAATCATTCAATTTTGATTGATGAGATGAAAGTTATGAGAAGTTTTTGCTTGTGGATAGGTATGGTTTCTCTCAAAATCATACCTACCAGCAAACAAAAACTTCTCATAACTTTCATCTCATCAATCAAAATTGAATGATTCAAAGCCCCCCACTTGTATATGAGTCCAAAGAACCTTTTTCATTTTTTTCATTTTTTTAATGCAATTTTTAAGAAATTTTTGGGCTGCCTGACCTGGATCTTTTCCTAGGAATTCATTATTAACTTCTTCAATAAATGTTAGAATGAAGAAGAAATTAAATGCCCACGTAGATCTTTGAATTCCCCATTTTTCATAAAAGTTTCAAAAAATCACGCAAAGTAGTCTAGCCATAGGTACATGCCCAAAATCCCATTTGTCCCCAAAAAGGGGGCTTGGTCCTTTAGGGGTTAATCTAAACTCTAAACCACCTTAGTCCCCAAGCCTTGTAAGATAGTGTATCATCAATACATCAATAATGATATTTAATGAAATGTTATTTATGATTTTATTTACCCTATTCTTTGACTTGCTGTAATTTTCATTCAACTAATAAATTTTGTTCATTTTAATAATTATGTTGAATGCTATTTTAATGCACGCTAAATTAATGTAATTTTAATTTAAAGTTTTTAATTGAAATTTAATTAATAAAGAGTGCTTGCATTAAACACCATATTCATTGAATTGGGAAAACCAGATTCTCAAATTGTACCCTAATGGTCGGTTTAAGTTGGTCAACTTAAACCGAAAATGTTACAAAATTCTCAATTTAATGAATATGATGTTGTTAACGTTTAATATTGAAATCACTAGTAGTGTTGCTGACATATAATGTTGCAATTTGAATTTGTGTTGCTAACACTAAATATCATCATTAGTGTAGTATTTTAATATTTTGTTTACTTATTTTTATTTGGTAGGGGAAGCAGACAACATAATGTTTTTAATGTGAGAATTTGTAGTACAATGGGATTACTCCACTTGATCATTTTGCAGACAATCACGGATGGATGGGGTATTCTAATGAAAACTGAGGCCCATTTCCAAGATATACAGTACCCAGATATTCAAAAAATTGTATTATAGAACTCATCACAGAGACTGGCCTTTTGCAGGTTGCAGCACTGTTTAGATGTTTCCATTATTGCAACAGGACTGAATGATTGGGATGGGACACCGGCTGATCGCCTTAGGATTAACCCTTAAAGGACGGGCCTACAACCATGGATTTTTCATGGAATTGCAATCATTTTTTGGAGTTGTTTTGGCAATGCAATCAACATCAAAATTCAGTATTATAATTTTAGTAGAAGAAGGTATGTGCATACTACATGTATAAAAAATATTCATAAATTTTGGTGAAAATTTGAAAGTATTGTAATTTTTTGAAGCAAATGCTACAGAAATTCATATAAATTACAAAATGTATTAAATTATGTCAAATTTTGATTGTGGATGTGGATCATGATGAAGATCATCATGATGGAATTTCTCTTCCCATGTTGGTAAAATTAGAAAAAGTAACCATTCCGTGGTAATAGGTACTCAACTTGTGACAGTAATAAAATTTTCAAAACTTAAATTTTTTCAAAATCTTAAAACACAAGGAGAAACTAGATTTAGTAAACTTTCTATAGCTTTTTATGCTCAAACTAAAAACACATCATTTTAATAACTTAAATTGAGTTTTGGTAAAAAGATCCTCAGAATTCAAAATACACTACACGGTGGTGCATCTTTACTACTCAATTGGCAATTGGGACCCTTTTGTGAACATTGTGCATGCTAAAGCTATCTATCTACATGCTCTAGAATTGCACTATTCACATCCCAACGGAATCTTAGATGAAAAACAGTGTTATTCCACTTTGAGAGCACTTTTCAGTCATCCAAAAGCCACAAAATGGCTCCTGCCATGTTTAAGGGTTAAAGGATATTGACAGATTGAGCAAACCAATTTTATTATTCATATGTAACATTATTAATCCATGCAAATGGGGTGACTTTAGAGCATTATGTAATTGAAACAAGGGTGGTTTGCTAGTATCCCCTAAAGGACCTTGGAATTTCCTGAGCTTCTAGGAATTTGCTCTAATTTGAATAAAAAAACCAACCTTTAGATAAGTTGTATCAATTCTTTTTGAATTGTAACCGTATTAAATCAAACTAAACATGATAGAGATCACATTAAAAGAAAAACACAACAATATCTCTCATGGATTGAAAGATTATAATGTTTGATAATGAGGGTGTTAACCCCTAAAGGATTGAGTGTGCCACTACGACCAATACAATACGGGGTATTTTTCTTGTATTTGGAATGGATCCACACCTCTACTACATTTGAGATCAACAAAGAAGTTGGAGAATAGATCAAACCGGTTCTAGTGAGTTACTTGAGATCCCAAAATAAAATTTCTTATTGGTAGCAAATACCAATAATATGGCATATATACTATGCCCTATGGTCCTTTAAGGGTTAAAACTGTGAAAGTGACTTGAAGTCTTTCAAGCTTCTTTACACATGTCAAATTTAAAAACTTTGTCACCAAAAAATATGAGGTTAAAGGGCTTAACAAGCATAGCCCCAATCAATTTTTGACTTCTCAAAATCTACTCTATAAATTTTTTAAATGAATTTCTAATGTGGTTTTTTCCCAAAGATCTAGTGTATTGAGGCTCATTCCCAAGAGCCCTCAACACTACATAAAGTCAAGATTGCAATGGACACCAATGCACAAAATCTTGAATAGGAAAATCATAATCAATCATTTGCAAAATCAGATTGTTGAAGCTAAAACTAAACTTCAAAAAGAACTGTTCAAAAATATAAACTACTGAAAATAGTAATTTGGTAAGGTTTTATTAAACTTCAAAAATTGGTCAAGGACACATTCTGTCCTCCTGATCAAGTCCTTTAGGGGGTATGGTCTTGAATGTTTAACCTCTAGGACCAAGCTTTTTTTTCTTTTTTTTTGGTGTGAAAGTCATTAAAAACTGCCACTTTGGGGGAATAAGTAGAAAGGAAGCATAATTTTTTTTTAATAAAAATCTAAAAATCCAATCGGAGAATCTTGCCCAAGACTACAGGAGGTACTTGTGGAAAAAAAATCAACTCATTTTAGATAGAGAGGAGTAAGACATTGACATCTAAAGTAGAAAAAAAAACCCCCCCTTCCTACCAAAAAGTTTTAGAAGCCTTTGACTGCTCTTATAACAAAAAAAATACTTTACATAAAGTTAGGATTTAATTGTTCCATGTAGAAGACCAAGTTATGCATGTGTGGAAGAATTTTCAAATGACTTGGAGGTGCACAACATATTTCAAAAAATCTTGAATGTTGGAAGGTCCTGAAATTTGCAATTACACTAGGCAAAATTGGAAGTTGTGTAAAAAATTCAAAAAACTGAATTATAGTAATCTAAACAACCAAAATCTAGGACTCTTAGTCCACTATAGCTTGGAAAAAAAATCAAAAAACAAATACTCAAATTGCTCAAAAAAATCAAAATACCAAATTTTACAAGAGACAAAAGGAATGGAGGATTGGGAGTCCCTCAAGACAAGCTCCTTCCATTCAACTCCCCTTTGCCCAAGTGTCTACACCTTGTGCTCATAAGGGCTAACTCCCTTTGGAGTCAACACCCACTTACAAAGAAAGGCCTTGCCCAAATTGCCCCTCCTCTTGTAGTTTTGATAAATTCTTGCAAAACTTCTTTGTTGAATGTCAAAATGATGAAAACATTAGATGGCCACATAGGTCTTTGTACTCTCCACCTTCAATAAAAGTTTCAAAAAATCACACAAAGTAGTTTAGCCAAAGGTACATGCTCGATTTCTTCCATTTGTCCCCCAAGGGGACAATGGTCCTTTAGAGGTTAACTCCTCAAAGCTTTGGGTATCTCAAAAAAGATAAAATATGGGGACCCATTTTGTCTCATGCAACATTTTGGAGTTAACCCATACATGTCATAGGTTTTCAAAAGTACCTTGTTGAGTGTAACATTGAGTACAACAAATGGGAATGCTAAATTGTGAGCAGGGATCCACAAACCATGAGCCAAGAGCCTAGATATTTTATCAAAATGTTAAATTTCACCTATAAATGTGTACATAGGGCCTTGTAATTATGCAATATAAACATTCATCTCTTGGAAACTTGCTATTCTTAAAGATTTTCCATTAACTTTGAGCTCAAAACTGATTTAAGCTCACAAAATCTTAACTCACCACTCATGGGCTCACCATTTTATGTTCACAAAATAGTGTCGCCCCCATGGATAAACATTTTGATTTAGCTGATGATACAATATATATTTTTCTTTTATCAAGGGGTGAGTTTTGATTAGAAGTATTTCATTTTTAGTATTTTTGAATGCAACCGTATTCATTTTACCTTGATAAGCTCTTGAGGCACTTGAGGGTAGGAAGCAAATAATGTGATTTCAAAAGAAAATCAAAATAATAGACTTTTTAATATAAGGTGAAGAAGACAAGCTAGGAAACCTTTCGAACTTATTCTAACTTGTGAAGAAAAGTTTACAAACTAATCTTTTGCAGATTAATTGTCATTTAAAGGCAAATTTGAAAGCAGATTTTTCCATCCCATTTGGGAAATGTAAGCCATCCAACTTCATTCCAAGTTTATTTAAAGCCTGATTGTTTTACAAAAACTTTATTAAATATTTCTCTTCTTAACCCGTAAAGGAACAAGCCCTTTTTTCTTTGAAAATCACTAAAAATTGCCACTTTTGGGGGAGTGAGCAAAAAGGTAGGAAAAAAAGTTTTTTTGAAAACACAACCGGAAAATCTTGCTCTAGACTATGGGAGGTACTTGTGGGAAAATTTTCAGCTCATTCTAGAAGTAGAGTGAGGTATTGACATCTGAAGTGAAAAAAAAAAGCTTTTTTCCTTGCTACCCAAAAATTTCAGAAGCCTTTGACAGCTCCTATATCAAAAAAGTTGCTCTATGCAAAGTTGAGGTTTTTTTTTTTTTTTTCCATGTAGAAGACCAAGTTAGTTAAATTTGGGAGAATTCTCAAATGAATTGAATGTATGAATCATACTTTGTGAACTCTTGCAATGCCGTAAGGCCATGAAATTTGCATATACACTAAGCAAAATTGGAGGATTTGTGTAAAATTACGAAATCTGAATTACTTTGATCCAAACAGTGAAAACCAAGGAATCTTAGTCTACTACAACTTGGGAAAAAAAAATCAATAGAAAAAAAACACAAAGAGCTCAAAAAAGTAAAGTAACAAATTTTACAAGGGGCAAAAAGAATGGAGGTTTGGGAGTCCCATACCTACTAGCAAGCTAAAGCTTCTCATAACTTTCATCTCATAAATCAAAATTGAATGATTTCAAGATTTCCACATTTGCATAAATCTAAAAAACCAATTTTAGATTTTTATTTAAAAAAAATGCAATTTTGATTTTTTTTTGTGTAGTTGCCTCTTGGGTGGATCACTCTTAGTAAGTTGGGTACCCCACGTGCGGCGAGTGGGTAATTTTTAGGGGGCTATTTTTTTTTGGCTAAATATAAGGGTCCCTATAATTATATAATTTGGCCAAATGACCTATTTTAGGGCACTCTTTAGTTACTTATAAAGGCTAGACAATTCTTTTTTTCCTAGGCTATTTTATTTATAAAAAAAAGCATGGATTGTTAAGCAAAGTGACGTTTTAGGGGTTTAACCTTTAAAGGACCAAGCTACTATAATACATAGTATGTATGGTGCTGTATAATTGGCATTTGCTACCAACAAAAAGCTTTAATTTGGGATCTAAACTACCTCACTAGAACATCTTTGATCTATATTCTAGCTTCTTTGTTGATCTCAATTGTAATAAAGGTGTGAATGCACTCCAAATACAAGAAAAATACCCCGTATTGTATTGGTTGCAAAGGGTTGCTTGGTTCTTTAGGGGTTAATGCACCATAGTCTTATAAGCAAGATAAAAACAAAGAGCATATTCTTAAAAAAACATACTATGATATAACTTCTAGAGTGCATAAGTAACTAAACTTCAAATCAAAGCAAGTGAACAATCTTCATTTACATGTATGTATTATGCAAGAAAATTTAGTCATTCTTGTAATCATCAATCTCATTTTTCATCTAGTAACACTTGGCACCTTGTACACCACCTTGTTAGACTAAATATAGTAACTGCCATAGGATACCCCACATCTTTGGTCCCTTCATTACTTGTACTAATAATAAATATCCTAAGTTTGTTTTCACCCTATATTACTTATACGGAATGTAGCCCTTATAATGTACCCTTTACTAGTTCTAATTTTGTTATAATTTTTAGCTGAAAGCAATAAACCCCTCCCTATATTATGCCACATGCTAAATCTAAAATGTGGTAAGTTATCCACCCGGGGTTGCTTGCCGTCCCCCTTTTTCAGAAATTCATGCATAACTTCTTCAATAAAAGTTGGAATGAAGAAAAAATTAGATGTCCATGTAGATCTTTGAATGCCCCACCTCCAATAAAAGTTTCAAAAAATTTCAAAGATTAGATTAGCTATAGGTACATGCCCAAAATCCATTTGTCCCCCGAGGGGGCAGTTGGTCCTTTAGGATTAAGAATAAATTAATGTTTATTTAGCCTCTACGGAAAATAATGTGCTAGTGCTTTCACCCAAAAAAAGACTTGCTTTATGGGGGTGCATAAAGAATTTAGTGAGTTTTAAAGAATAAAACGCATTTCTCTCACTTTCAATGTTGACCCCAACCAATTTGATTTACCACAACTTGCATTGTAATTGTATTGACAATAAGACAAATTGGTTTTACAAAGAACTTGGACTTCTTCCTCTACATTCAGTTGTCTCTAACAGTACTACCTTACAAACAATTGACCCCTTCTGATTTGCGTTTAGTTAGGTAGAAGTTGTTCAATAATTTGTATCGAAAATGTCACAAGTTCTTATAAGTCATTGGAAATTTGAGTACTTGCCTACCAAACAACCACTAACACTACTGTATGAACATTATAGGAGTTGAAATATTGTAAACAAAAAAAAAAAAAAAACAATTTTTGTTTCTTTAAAAACCACAAGAATAACCTAATGAGGATTTTATTTTTATTTTGGCAAGTAATAGAGGTTTGTTAATATCAACACTGCTCCACAAGTTAAACAACAAGAGCAAGAATATGTTTATTTAAACTTAAGAATACATCTGTAAGGTGAAAACTTGTTCAATTGTGGAAGCTAAAAGTTGTGAGCTCCACCTACGGAATCAAGGAGAGCACTTACCATTCACATCCATGTGGCATGGAATGACATTATTTTGTGAGCGTAAAACAATGGTCATGAACAGTGAGCCAAGAATTTTATGAATGGGAACAAAATTTGAGCTCAAAATTAATGAAAAAACAAAAAAACATTTCTTTCAGGAAAAGAAAATTAAAAATGCACAATTATAGGGCCCTATGTACGGGGTTCCAGGTAAAATTTAGTATTTTGATAAAAAAATCTAGGCTCAAGGTATAGCATTCCTCATGTGATATGATTAGATGTCAAGTGTACCAAGCTACCCATGTCCATGCTGCGTGACTTAGGAGAACCACCAAGAGACTGTTCTTTCACAATGGTCAAATAGACCAACTTTACTCGTCTTGAAAGCTCTCCCTCTCATGATATAAACATTATATTTCTACAAAAGTTTCTTTCTTGAGAAATCTCTAATGTACTATCATGTCACAGATTGTTCCCTCAATAAAAACTCTTTCAGCTAAATATATAAACTTCGTCTTCTTCCTTCTCCTCTCTTTCTTTTTCTTTTCCCTTATCCCTTTCTTTGATTTATACCAAAAGAAGAGTAATGGTAATTCATTTGAGACTTTTTCTTACCTCAGGTCAACAGCATGTCCCACTCAGTTAAAAGAGCAGACCCCAAGGTTTGAAGCAACAACAATAGAGGAGAGCTCAAGGGAGGACTTTTTCTAGGAGCTTTTCATCAGAAGTACCACCCACGATCCGAGTAATTCTCGTTGAAAGATAAAGGGGCTCCCTTAACCCGTAAAGGACTGACCCCAAACCTGTGGCTTAGACCCAAGAGAGTGTGCATTGTTCATGGGCAGTGAATAGCCTGTGGCATGTGTCCAAGAGAGATAGTATTCTCCTCAAAAGAAGGAAAAGTCAATAGTGTATCCTACCCTCACAAAAAGGGCAGCAAGGACCTTGTACATCTTTTTACAAATTGGTGTTTTAAAAAATATGAAGGCATTGAAAGTAGCTATTTTTGGCATTCAGTGATGTGACACATCTCTATGACCAGTATTAAGAAAAAAATTTGATTTTTTTTTTTTTTCCCACCCTCGGGTGTGTTTTCGGCATTGAAAGAACGACTTTCGTCCTCTTGGACGGTTAAAGGTTAAAAGAAGGAAATCATGTACTCATTCAGAGCTTTGCTTTGCCTTTGATTGAGTCAGCTTTGGTTTTTTGAACATGATCAATGCATAACACACCCTTATCTACTACTTATACCATGTACAACAGGCCCAACTACTAGCTTATCCTGGATGGCCCTTTTTTTCACACAAAGAGCATGCGTCATGAGAAAGACCCAGGACGCTCCCTACAAAGGGTCATGTCGGAGGGTGACGGATCAAAGAGGCTGGCAACAGGTCACTGTAGAAACTGGAGCACTTCACACGCTACACAAGAGAACGTATAATAACATGTCCGTCTCTCTAGAAATATCATCATGCAGTGCAGGGGTTACATCAGACTCGCCATTTTTCCTACCCAAAGCTGTTTATAAAGCTTTTTCGATAGGTAAGCCATCCAATCCTCCTCACAGCAGGCCCACATTTTGAGGACATGGAGGAGCGGTGGAGAGCTCTTATGACGTGATAGGCTTCCACTAGGTCTTAACTCAACATCCCAAAACCTTTAATCCAAATATCTCAACATTCCAAAACCTTCAATCCAAATATCCCATCTGTATACAGCAATGCTACTCCACCGTTACCAACAAAAACTGTGCCATGATCGAGTTTATCTAGCAAAAGTTCTTCTCTCCTATGTAACACCTTGACAATTCTTCTCCAATATTAGACCAAACCTGTCTCTATAACTGTACATGCCAAAATATACAGGGGAAATTTCATGGGTACCCTTGAAGTTAGCAATATTTTCTTAGATACCCTTGCTTTTCAGAAATATCACAAATATCGTTGGACCAAAATTATTAGGTATTTGTTCTATTGTGCATGTCTCTTTCTTCTCCCTTTGTGCGCACGCATAACAAGAAAGAAGTATTGTGTGCACTGTGCACAAAGAGAGAAGGGAAGTGATATGCATAACAAAACAAAAGCCTAGATTTTTTGGTCCAAGGATATGTGATATTTCTGAAAAAACAAGGGTATCTATGACAATATTGCAAACTTTAGGGGTATCCATGAGATTTTCATATATATATATAGACACACACACATTTCCAAGTGGTAAGGAAAATTGAAAAAGTGCACACTGTATTCATGAATAGATTCAGAAAGAAGCTTATCAACCTGCTTCTAGAAACCTTCCTCTGAGTCTGCACTACTCAAGGCAGTCTGCCTACGAATGTCAAATTGCTTATAAGGAATTCATACACTCAACAACTTGGCAACTGGAAATGGGTTGTTCAGAAGAGTGTCAACAAATATCATGGTTGTTTCCATCAATCACCTCAGCAGCCATGTGTGCACATAGCCTTCACACATATCAAACCCTAAAACCATTGACCTAAATGAAACATAACTTAAAACAACAAGTTTGGCACTTTTGTATATAAAAGTGATACATCGAATCTCCCAATTTGACAAAGTCTCACAGTTATGAATCAGGTTTTTGATTGGCATCAACACCTACAAATAGAACAACTTGCAAACAAATACTAGGATTAAATTGTTTGGTTTCTCAAGATGTAAGCTTACACCATGAAGGAATTATGTGGACGAGAGAGAGACCTCTGAGTTTGGGTGCATTTTGTTATACTGTACTGTACATCGGCAAAGGTCATGAACCTCTTCAAGCCTAAGCAATGAGCTTTCCAGCGCCACCACCTAAACCTTTCAGTCTCATCCCTTCCCGCTCTTCCAATCAAACCCTAATTTACTGCCCTAATTCTACATCAGTGTTCAAAGTTGGCTCCGAAAAGCTTCCACAAACAAGTCATGTAGAAGAGCGTTCACGTACATTTGAGTAATGTGAGTTCATCACAACACTCGAGTGTCATTGAGAAAGGGTAACGATGCATGGAAACCAGCGATGAATGCAAACGTATGACATCTAGTCTTCGCTCGGTTTTTTTAGGTCTTGGAAAAAAAGACAAAAAACCAAAATTCAAAAATAATGGAATGAAAAGGGAGTTGCAAAGGTGCACTCCAATGCTCATGCCCCGAATGACGACCACAGAACGGCGATCGTGAGCTTTGCCGTAACGAGGAGACACGTACATCAACGGCAACACGCCAACGAAAGCAAAGAGTAAGGGCATCTCCACCGGTGACTCAAATATTCTCAAAGTGGATGAAAAGTGTTGAGGCCCCTCTTAAGACCCTCTCAAGACACTTTGTCTTATCGTGTCTAGCAAGGGCCCTTCAAGTCACTATTCATTCACTATTCATCTTAGGTTTAGTGGGCTCTATCCTCCACTTTTCTTGATAAGTGGTCAGATGCTTAATTATGGGGTGTGTTGGAGTATGAGGCCACCTTTTTGAAAAGTATGGGTGGAGATCAAGGGGCTTGAGTGCCGACCAAAACAGATGGAATACTTTGAAAGTGCCTGGACTGGTGGAGATGCTCTAACGGAGCAAGATTCGTGCAATGATCTTCATTCTGATGCCAGGACGCAGCAAGGGGAGGGTCCCAATTGCAAGGAAAAAAAGGTGACACGAGCCTTGAGTAAAGGCATGCACAATCAAGGCTGGCCACACAAGTAAAAACATATGTTCCAAACCAATATTTTGTAAAAACAAGTAGCAGAGTTACTAGTTTGTGTAAAAGCATATTCTTTGATTTTCATAGGGCTCACTTTTTTGGTTTGTTCAAAATTGTCAGTTTTGAAGGTTCACAAACCGGTGTCTCAAACCTCCTGCCCTAGAATGGTGGAGAGGTTATCTTTATGTGAACAATAAATGAAAACTTGGAAAAATAATTGTCTCATAGTTTTCCAAAAATATAAGTTACTTCCTCATCCGTTTCAAACCGCCAATTTTGGACATGTGTGGCCTTGTCATCAATGCCCCGTTGCTCACTAAAATAGACACACCCAATCTAGAGCATGGTCCTAATGTGGTGCATATGTACACACGGAATACATTTCAGCTCTAAAATCTAGGCAAGTCATAAATAGCTTACTTTTTGTGTCACAACAAATAATCTGTGTATGATCTCCCTAGATTTTAGAGCTGAAATGTATTCCGTGTGTACATATGCACCACATGCTCTAGATTGGGTGTGTCTACCTTATATTAGTTGTATGTTGCCCTAGCGGCACATATTCCTTGCAAGCTTTTTCACGACGTTAGGTGACCCAACTTCACCCATGCTAGCGGATAGGCAAATAACCATGATCCAAGCCTTGTTGACAAAGCTAATTTACCGGAGTAAGTTAGATCATCACTCGCAAGCACATCAATTGTCACCAATGATTGGGGAGAACCGACGATTAGTGTAGTAGTAGCGAGTTGAAATTGCAAAAAACCCATTTTTTCAAATTGTCTAAATATAATATATTTACAATAAAAATTTAGAAATTTTACAGAAAATAACCGGTGCGTGTTAGTGTAAATCCGATTGGAACTGGGAAATACCGGATTTCAGCGGGTGAAGCTAAAATTTCTCCCCGTCACTTCGGCCCACGCCCAAGAAAAGTATCGCCGGCATCGAAGGAGGGTGCTGCCATAGTCTACTAGGGACTACAGCAAAACACGGCCAAAGACTCGCGGCTCCTTCGACCGTCGCGCACCCCGCCCACCCCACGTACCCCCAAAGGGGGGGGGGAAGTAGGAAAAGGAAAAAAGAAAAAGAAAAACGAGGATAAGGAAAAAGAAACTAGATAAAACCTACTGATACTGCAAAGCAGTTTTCAGGTTTATTTGTACATAATGTATATGGGTATGTGTATTGATTTTCTTAAATAAAATTAGATTGACCCTTAAACGACTTAGCAGTCCTTTGCAATCAGTACAATATAAGGTATTTTTTTTGTGTTTGGAGTGTATTCACACTTTTTTATATTTGAGAGTAACAAGAAAGTTAGAATATAGATCAATGTTGTTCTAGTGGGGTAATCAAGATCCCAAATTAAAACTTTTTGTTGGTAGCAAATGTCACTTATATAGCAGCGTACATAGTATGTATTATATGGTAGAATTCTTGTAAGCTAATATCCTCTAAGCTAATATCTTTTATAAACTAATGTATAACACAAATCTCAATGTTAGATCATACGTTAGTCATAAACCAAAGTAGTTACTTCAATAGTAGTAATGCTCCTCGGTGCTATCCGGGCACTAACCTCAAGGTCACTTTATTTACACTTTCACAAAAATAATTAATAAATTACTTAAACTAATCTAGTTCTTGGGGTCCCAACCATGTCAATTTAGAGGAGTTCTATTGTAGTAACTTGGTCCTTTAAGGGTTAAATTAGCAGTTGGCATGCATTCACCATTAGAATTTGATTAGGATTTTCTTATGTTAGACAGAGTGCAAAGTAGAAATTTCAATGAGTTTTCAAATTGTACCTATGTGACAACATCTCAAAGACTGTAGATGTGATATTCTAGAGGTGCATGTGTGATATTATAGAGGGACTTGTGATTTTAGTAGTATGACTAGTGGTGGTGCTTGCTACGCTATGCATTCACCATGAGAATTTATTAGGATTTTCACATGTTAGATAGAATGCAAAGTAAAAATCTTATTAAACTTTGGAGATGTGATATTACAAAGTCAAGATATGATATTTCAAAGGTCACTGTGATTTAAGTAGTATGATATCTCAAAGATTGGAGATGTGATATTACAAAAGACCTTGTGATTTTAGTATAGTAGTACAATTAATAGCATGATATCATAAAGACTAGAGATGTGATACTACAAAGGTGTGTATGTGATATTACAAAGGTCATTGTGATTTTAGTAGTATGATATCACAAATTGGAGATGTGATATCACAAATTGGAGATGTGATATCACAAATTGGAGATGTGATATCACAAAGGTCAAGGTGTGATATTACAGAGCCCCCTGTGATTTTGGTAGTATGATTTATATTTATATTGGGTAAGGTGGTTTAACAAAAAAAAAATTTGATGCAATGCACGATGCTTACAACCAACAACTCCCAAATTTCTGGCTTTGTTAGAAAGAGGAACTATCAAAAATCCAAAACCACCAAGATGAAGCGTTGGTTTTGTTTTTCTTATTGATAAAATTGCATTTTAAACTATTGAGTGTATGTGTTGTGTTTCAATATTCCTTAGCTGCAATAGTTGTTAATTATGAGTATCATGCACTATAACTACAATATTTTTAGCAACTATGTGTTGTGTGCTAAGATTTCTTTCAATTTTTATTTTCAAGTAAGCAATTTCAAGAAGGTTTTTGCAAGCTATTATATTTTGGAATTGAGTTTTCTTTTGTGTTTGTTGATTTGCATGAGTGATCACTATAACAAATTGCAAAACCTTATTTATCCTCGACAATAACCCTCGTCAATAGTAAACATACATGGTGTATTTGATACATATTAGTTTTTATGTATATGTGTTCTTTTGTTTTTGTTATAATCTATCTTAAATTTACAAAAGTCGTTTTTTACAATGTTTTTATTCTCTATTTTATTATACTACTTTTTAAATCAAATAAACGAAATAATTTCTTCATGGCTTTTATAATGTTCGTGCATCAGTTTATGTACAAAAGCACTATTGGTTATTATTAGGCCAATGTTTGACATTGATTAAGTAAATGTTTCATGTTAAAGTTGGTCGAGAGAAAAAACCATAAGTATTGCTAACCTTAGGAATTAAAGTAGTTTTGGTTAATATAAAGAATTAAGTGAGCAATGTAACAATTCTACCAAACTAGGTGAGTTATGTGACAAATTGGTAATGAATCTTCACATTAATTTTGGAATGATACTTCTTAACTAATCAATAAGAGGTATCATTCATTCAAGACCATTGATGATGATGAATGGGAAGGCAAGTCCCACTTCAATGCTTATGAAGTTGGGAGAAACTAATAATATTATTTGCTTACCTTATTTATGTAAATTGAAAGAAAAATTAACTCCAAATTCAAATTTCTAATTTTCCTTCATTTTCCAATGTGTTTTAAGGTGTTCATACCTATTTTACACACTTTATGATGATTTGACTCAATCTTGATGTAATTAATGACAACATTCAATACAAAATTTAAAATCTTGATATCATCATGTTTTGAATTGCAATCAAATCAATGTTACAATTAGATGTTTGTATATAATTGCCCAACCTTTGCATTTTTGTGGAAAATTTACTCCAACAAAAAAAATTGCATCATGGACGAATATTTCAAACCACAATAAATGAATGATGGTTTGACATACGTATGACAACTATTTGAGAACAATATAAAAATCATGAACCAATTTTGGGAGATTTTCTCCAAATGTTTGAGTGAAATTCATTTGATTGAATATTAACATGAAACGTGGTCCCTAATTGTTTGCATTTGAGAGCAATTTGGTATATGTACACAATTATTTCCGTACAACTTCAAAACAATTTAAATTTTAAAATAAAATAATCAATTAACAAAGCCATGAGAGGCTTTGGGTTTGTAATTAAAAATATTTATAATCTTATGTAAAATGACGTTAGATATTATTGATGTATGCTTTTCTTTTCTGTCCAATATCTAACCTTAACCCCTGAGCATCCCAATGACAGCTGGGGATTTCAAATGCCTATTTTAGGAAGCAGATCTAAATTTTTGATCTTGCTATACACTATAAGTATGACGGCATTCAAGTTGTTCATGCCAATGGAGTAATGACAAGGAAAGTCAAATGTTGTACAGTACCAGATAGTATAGTTAGGTAATGTATGTTTTGGCATTTCCAACAAGTTTGTATAACAAGAAACATAAATGTTATTATAATCTCATATTGTTGGTATATGATTCTAATGCAATCCCAATCAACCATACCAAATTTTGGTTACGAAAACCAAAAAACCTATTTTTGGTAATTGTTTTATGTCAAAATCATGGTTTTACAAGAAAGTTGATTAAAAAAATTAGTGATGAATTTTTGAGATTTGATTGCATGGATGTGTTGGAAACCTTTGTGCGCACATCTCTCCTTCTAACAAGCGTCTTCAAAAAGTTCAAAATTCCTTCAATGGTAACTTGAACGTTGGTGTATTCATGACCAAATATAATAAACTAGATACTTCTTTATGGTAATTAGGTTTTGCTATTTGACTCATACATTATGCTTGAGTTTGTACCTTTGAGCATGATGACATGTTTATTTTGCCAAAAGTTAATAAACTTTTGAGATATTTATTTTGCTAAATTTGGTCATGATTACACCAACGTTCAAGTTGCCATTGAAGGAATTTTGAACTTTTTGAAGACGCTTGTTAGAAGGAGAGATGTGCGCACAAAGGTCTCTAGCACATCCATGCAATCAAATCTCAAAAATTCATCATTAATTTTTTTAATCAACTTTCTTGTAAAACCATGATTTTGACACAAAACAATTACCAAAAATAGGTTTTTTGGTTTTAGTAACCAAAATTTGGTATGGTTGATTGGAGCTGCATGAGAATCATATACCAACAATATGAGATTCTAACACCATTTATGTTTCTTGTTATACAAACTTGTTGGAAATGCCAAAACATGCATTACCTAACTATACTACTTGGTACTGTACAAGTGCTCCAAGAGTTTTGATTAGGTGAAACACCATATGGGGAGTGGTGGCAAGCAGCGTTTTACATGCCGCAACTGGTCAATATCCCTTCCAAGCTTCCTAGTGTGTGCTTTGTGGTAGCGGGAAAGATGTTGGTAAGGGTTCAAGCATGTTCTAGATCCTTATTATAGCAACCGTCATCAATTGTGCCGGTCATTGTTTTTTGTGCAATAACGATTTGAAGCCCTAAAACTTGACATAAAAAGAAGTGCAATCTTCAATAATTTACAAGTGTGTGCATTCACATCTAATCTTGCTACCCACAAAATTTTAGATGAATCAAGGGCTTATAGAATTTTGTAAAAATCAATAAGTAACAATTACCTGCCATGCCATCACATGTTGTTTGATCAAATGTTATACTCCCATCTCCCACGGTCAATTAATCCCAAAATTTGCAAGCCTTTTTCCAAGTGGATGTTCCATTGTTTTCAATGGTCACCTTTTGTGGATCATCCAATTGACTAAGATATAATGTATCAAAATTGTAGGTCTCCAAAAATCCTCATTTTGGTGAAAAAACTCTGGGCTCTCAGGGATTAATATTGTATCTTTGTGGCATAAACCAAATTGCAACACACCAAAATATTGACTCACTTTTCAAGTAAGGGCCTCTTTAACCCCACTTTACTGTAGAAGTCAAGTTTTTTTTGGAGACCCAACAAGTCTTAGTTATTTACCTTTATCTACGTACTAAAAGTTAAGGCCTACTTTTTGAAAGGTAGGTTAGTGCTCAAAAGAAAATTTTCAATATAGTCCCAATGACAAGAAATGGACTATCAACCAAGGTCCAGGAAGAACTGACCCCTAGTGAAAAAAAAAAAAAAACCGTTTGCAATTTATATACTTTGGCTAAAAACCAATCAAAAATATTTTAAAAATTTACTTATAGTGCGAATACAAAAAATAACCAAAAGAGCTCCTTGATAAACCGGTTCAATACATGGATTAAAGGAAATCTACTGAAAAATCTCAAATATTTCCCAGACCTTGCTATCCAAAAAAAAACTAGCTTTAGGGCTATTGCCAAATCTATGAAGTACATATATTTTAACAAAATGTACATATGTATGTTGTTGGGAAGTCAACATTGTAGGATGGAATTGAAATTTTGATGCCTCCACAAATCTTCTTCATTCATTGAAAGATCCCAAGGCTTTGCAATTGCAAACTCAACTTTTGGCCTCAAGGATTTTTGGCACAAGAATAAAGACACTTTATATTTTCCCTTTATTTGTAATTTGTTTGTGGACACTTAGCCTTCTCATTGTTACATTTTTTGTCAGAACCAATAGACCACTTGAAAATTGGAGAGTTTGCACTAAGGATTACAATGCACTCCTAAAGGCTTTGGATTATGTTTCCCCAAAAAATACTCAAAATGAACCATTTTGATAGCCAAGGCAAAAAAAAATGAAATCTTGGTGCAATTTGTAGTAGGATTTAACAGTAGACTACTTTATTATGCCATAGTAAAAAGTTGAAAGATATTTACCACATGTATTATGAGATTACAAGGTTTGAAGTGAGAAACAATTTTTTTTGGGGGGCATTCAAATTCTAGGCAGGTTTTATCTAGGGAGGCTTTAGCACCAATAGATTTCACTATTATGATTGTAGTTTTTCAAATTTACTTTCATAATAGAGCTAGTCATATTCCTAAAAATTCATAACATTTTGAATTGGGGAACACATACCAAGAAATAAAATATGAAACTAGTGTCAAGAAAACTTTTGTACAAAGGTATTTTTTGAACAATTTTCAACTTCTACATACAATAATCTTTTCAAAATATGTATTGTAGAGGTTTAGATTTTGGGTAGTTTTAGAGGAGGGGGAGGAAAAAAAATGGAATTGGCCAAAAACTATGGCTTTGACAAGTTTAATCAACATAGGACCACTTCCAACAAATGTGAAGTAAAGGGCAATAAGAAAAAACAATTGCCTTCATGGAACGAGGTTGGGTCAAATTTGGCAAGGGAATATTTCTACTCCTCAACCTTTGGGCAAGATTGTGTAATTTTAGATACAATGTAAAAAAATAATGCTTGTGTTGCCCTTTGAGCAAATAAAACTACATATTCCTTCATATCTTTTTTTGTACAAATTGAAATGATTTGAAATTGTTGTATTGGAAAGCAAGTCCTTGGACACACATCCTCTAATTTTGTGTGAACATGTATTTGTTATTTGATAAGTACTAGCTTGCCCAAAATTGCTATGTTGCCAAAAAAAATGCAATTTGAGCCTTTAGGGGTTAAATCCACAAATGGTTGAAAAAAACTAAAGAAACCTAGAACACAGATTTTTAGACTTTTGTGTCTTATATTTTAATTTAAAGACATAAGTGCGCATAATATTAGTGAAGGGATACTTTACTAAAGTGAGCACTCAAAAAGTTGTTCTTGAGGACATATGGATTAAAGATTTGATTACCCAAAATTTGTTGTCCTATCTCCTAATATCAAGGAAACCACCTTAACATAGAGTGTCCCTCAAACTCAAAATTGTTCTCCACATTTACTGTAGTTTTAAAGATGTAAACCTAAATTTTGACCAATGTGGAGTTCTATGTTATATATGGAGTGTATCTAGACATGGCGTTGGTCCAGATACACTCCATATTATCCCCTAAAGGATCATTGTCCTTTCAAAGAACAAATGAGATTTTGGGCATGTACCTATAGGTTGTTTGATTTCTTGAAACTTTTATGGGCTATGGGGAATTCAAAACTCTATGTGGGCATCTAATTTTTCTTCATTCCGACATTTATTGACAAAGTTATGCATGAATTTCTGTAAAATGTGGGGGGGGGGGGGGCGGGCATCTCAATTTTTTATTAATAATTGCATTTTTTAAAAACAAAAATCTGAAGTTGGTTTTTAGATTTGTATATATGTGGGAAGCTTTGAGTTATCCAATTTTGATTGATGAGTGACAAATTTTAGTTTGCAGATAGGTATAGACTCCCAAACCTCCATTCCTTTTGCCCCTTGTAAATTTTGGTGCTTTACTTTTTTTTCCAAGTTGTAGTAGTAAAAGATTCCTTGGTTTTCACCATTTGGATCACAATAATTCAAATTTCTAGATTTTACATAAAACCTCCAATTTTGCCTAGGGTATATGCAAACTTCATGGATTATGACATTACAAGATTTTATAAAGTATGATTCATACCTCCAATTCATTTGAAAATTCTCCTACGCTTACCCTAGGAGCGGTCAAAGGCTTTTGAAGTTTTTGAGCAACAAGGGAAAAAACTATTTTTTTTTACTTTAGATATTAATACCTCACTCCTCTACATTTAAAATAACTTGAAATTTTTCCCACAAATACCTCCCATAGTTTAGGGCAAGATCCTATGGTCGGATTTCCAAAATAATTTTTTTCCTACCTTTCTACTCATTCCTCCAAAAGTGGCAGTTTCTAGAGACTTTCACAAAAAAAAGAGCTTAGTCCTTTAAGGAATAACATATAGAATTGATACATGTACCACCATGTGAGCACTTTTTCCTCCACCCATGAGAAAAAAGTAAATACAACGAGGTTGCAAAGAAAAATAGAGAAAAAATGTAAAAGTTAGGTGAATTTACGTTTAGTTCAACTAGTGCCTTCTAAGCAATGAACAAACTTCTATTAAATGATTCTCTACATGCTTTAAAAAACTTTAACCATTAGCAATTTAAAGGATAACAAAACTTCAATTCAAAACATGAAAATATAAAACTTAAAGTAAAGATGGAGGGTTATACCTCCATTTCGACCTTGTTCATAAACCATGCCTCATGCACATGCTCCATGGAAAACAAAATCAAATCCAAATCCAAATAAAAACGTCACTTTTTTCTTTTTTTGTTTTTTTTTTTTCCAGATATTTATTTTAGCTTCTTGAAAGATCAACTTTGGAAAAATTTACTTTGCAACACATATTGTTTCACTAGTATGAATACAATAATCTAGCTTGTAAGTATTTTAGATGATAAGAACGCCGTACGAAGATCAACAATAGTCATTGATTTTCTGAGCATGACAAGATCTTATTAGTTAATTGGATAGTTCTGTCAATCTAATGAGCTGGCATGGATATAAAAGGATATCATAACGCTCTTCCTAGCCAAGTACGCTTAACATGTATTTTTATATACATAGGATAAGCTATTGCCAAGATTGGTTAAACTTGAAAAAAATTAATCAATCACCATTTAGTGACACAGCAAGATCACGCGCCATATTAAAAGCCGGATATAAACATTATAACTAATTTGAAAAATGAAGGCAACAAGAAAATATGGCTAGCCTACCTATTTTTATGTGCTGTATAGGTTAAAAAGAGCAATTAATGAGTAGGACCTTCTTTATGGTCTAACTCTGCTACTAACTTAATCAGCTTTTCCTACTATGGTCTCTTTTGCACCTAGTATGAGATTTGTAAAAAGTATTCTGCTCCACAGTGTCGGGTTGAGAGAAACGCACCTAGAGAACACGCAGGGTGTCTTGCTGCAATTGTGCGTTGCCGACTAAAATTGTCGTTAATCTTGATCTCCTTTTCAAATCTTCAGTCTTCAGTCTTCCGTTGGCCTATCCTGTGGCTGGCTCTAAGGATATAAGGGTCAAGGTAGGAATAAGAGCCCACTGGATACGGGACGGGTAGATCGGGACAGCAGACACGAGCTGCCGTCCATATGATGGGATTCTAAAATCAAATTCACGATCTACTGGCCAAAACTCTAGATCGTGAGAACAGAGCAAGGCTCAACCATGTGGGTGATCAATCCCACTTTGTCACCACAACAATGAATGGGGTTAAATTTGGTTTAACCCAAACTGCGCGCAACAAGGTTTACAAAACAGAATGGAAATGAATTGACAAATGAGCCTCCAAAACTGGCTAGGAATAACAAAGCCACATTCCACACATATATAAAAAATAAACTTAAAACATTCCTTTTGAAATCTTCATATCTTCAGATCTTCAAGTCTTCATGTCTTCAAGTCTTCATGTTTTAATAAAAACAATGGAGAAAATCACAAATAACAAGTCCTAGAAAAGGCAGCAACCTTCTATCTAATGCCACAGATGGCTCAAAGATTCAAATGCTAAGTGTAATAGCAATTTGAAAAGCTCTTTTAATCTTCTAATATCTTTTTAAATTTCAACTCAATTTAAGATATTTTCCAAAAATTATGCGGGTTCAAAGTAGAGGCTCTTCTTCCTTCTTACAAACTAAACACTGCATCTATAAACCTCTATAACTTTTATTTTATACATCACCCATAAAAACATTAAAGGTAATGACACAATGAACAACTCCTTCAAATTTCAATTCAAAATCATGTATACACAAAAATTCTCTCACATCAAAGTTTTGAAATTTCTTCCCTCTTCTAACCAACACTCATCCACTAACTTCCAACATACTAAGGAATTTTTTTTCCTTGATTTTGACCCTATCTAAGGTAGGGAAGTGGGGCACATCAGCCCATGCCTCTCTCTATCCTAACTCCACCATAGATGCCAAACCCTTTTTTCTTTCACACTTTTTCCATGCACTTCTAAATCTTTAGTATTTTTTATTCAATCAAAGGCAAAATATATGAGCCTTCCAAAATATCTAGATAAACACATAAAAAAAATTATATTACAAAATAAACACCATCGTAAAGTGGCCACATGCCCTTGCGAGCATATAATAGAGTCAATCGCTTGTCTTTAGTCGCCAAGTCGTTGACTTGGTTGGCTGGAGCAGCGGTCATCTCTGGCTGCCCGCCGGTCTGGATTCAAACCCCATTGGATTCGTTGAGCGGTGACGGCGGTCCACGGCTTGGCAGCTAGTGAGGCAGGAAATTGGTCTAGCCAATCCGCTACCTATCCCCCTGAGCTGTGCATGTGACAAAACGGCGCAGCGCCCTGGAATCTATGGCCGCTGCGCTGTCACCAAACCGTGGTCCTCACCACGACCATTCCTTTTGCCTCAACTGTTGATTTATTGAAATCAACACAAATATAAATAAATAAAGAGTATCTACATGATGGAGGAATCTCCATCAGGACAACAATGTGCACTTTGTATTATCAATGTGATTTGTAAATAAACGCTTGAGCTTTTGAAAGCTGCATTGAGATGGTTTCTTCTTCGACCAATACTCAGGTTCAGATTTCTTTATGCAGGTTTTTGGGCGTAAAAGAGTGAGACAAGTTGTTTGTTTTTTTGAGTTTTTTTATGTGAACACAATAACAAGTGGCAAAAGTCTGAAGACACCTCGCATACGTAATAAAACTGACTACTTGTCTATCTTTTTGCATGGATGCAAATGAGGCCTTGCCCTTGTAAAAACACATGGGAGACCTACCAAAAATTTCACCTAAACTCTTCTTTGTCCTGGTTAGATAAAATATTGCATAAGTTTGTGGTTTCTGTAAAGTTAACAAGAAACTCTACACTTTACATAAGCACATGTTTTGTGAGTACTTGCTTTTTCTAAAAAAGAAACTTGTTTCTTGACTGTGATGAGTATACTGATTATTATTATTTCTGTCGGAATTGAGTATGCTTAAATCAATGAAATACCAAAATTGCACAAGAAAACAATGGATCAGAGAAGCGCTCTTATTTAGAGATGTACCAAAAAATGCTTTATTATTTATTAATTATTGTTAATTATTAATTAATAATTATATATTATATATTATATATTATTTTTAAACCTTTGATGAAAGGTTTGTTAATCAGGCTTAGGCTTGCCAAATTAGCCATATAACAAGAAACCACACTACTTGATGTTAAAATGTCATGGCCTAGAGCAATGGACTAGCTGTGCATGCTAGCGGTCGTCGCGCTGCTCCGCACATTCGTTGCCATTGGCCCTGGCTGTTGTCTGTTGAGGTCAGAAGTAGTCCTAAATATACATACACATTAATCGTAATCTCTTTTTCAGCTGCAGTCGCGGCTGGCGTTGCTGGCTTGCTGCGATGGTTAGGACGTTTAGCGCTTCCCTGGGGACCAGAATTCGAACCCCTGGCCCGACCTTCATTTGCTCGCCGGCGTTCCTCGCGCGGCTGTTGCTGTCATCGGCACTCGTCACTTTCGCGCGGCCGTACGTCCAGTGCTTGTTCGTATTTCCGCGGCCCTTGTTTGTTTGTTGGAGGGTCGGGTGAAAAAGTGTATATATTCACTGGAAACACTGTCCCTCTTACAATAGGTGTTGCGGCTGCTCACAAAGCCCTACTAGTAGAAAACTCCTTCCAAAACAACAGAAAATCAACAGAAAATCAACAGTTTCTTGTTGATTTGGGCACTTGCCCACGCTAATTGACTAATTTAACAGAATTCTGTAAAAAACTAAATACGTTCTGTTGATTTGGACACCATTATCTAAATCAACAAAATTTTTGGAATTGTTTGAGGATCTTTTGGAAATTTTTTGTGAATCTTTAAGAATCTTCAAGAATCTTTTGGAAATCATTGAGAATCTTTTCAAGACTTCTAAGAATATTTAAGAATCTTTTTGAGATTTGAGAATCTTTGAGAATCTTTTAGAAATCTTCATGAATCTTTGGAAATCTTTTGTAATCTTTTCACATTTTTTTGGAATCTTTGAGAATGTTTGAGAATAATTGAGAATCTTTGAGAATCTTTTTGGAATCTTTGAAAATCTTTTGGAATCTTTGAGAATCTTTTCAAGTTTTTTGGAAATCTTTGAGAATATTTGAGAACAATTGAGAATCTTTGAAAATCTTTGAAAATCTTTTTGGAATCTTTGAGAATCATTTGGAATCTTTGGGAATCTTTTCAAGTATTTTGGAATCTTTGAAAATGTTTGAGAACAATTGAGAATCTTTGAAAATCTTTGGAAATCTTTTGAGAATCTTTTTGAAATTCAAAAAATCTTTGAAAATCTCTAAGAATTTTCAAAAACCTTTTTAGAATCTTTGAGAATCTTTTTAAAATCTTTATGGAATTTGTTAAAGTACTTCAAAATACTTATAGAAATAGAATCTCTTAGACTGAATTAGAGTCCTTTAGGAATCTTTTTGTAAATCATCAAAATTCTTTCAAAAAAACTATCACAATAGTTTAGGTTTGTTTTTGAAATCTTTCTAAAATCTTTTTGGACCTCATTAAATTTTTTTGAAGTTTTAAAATATAAAAGAAGTTTTCAAAAAAAAAAAATCTTTTAGAAGTTTGACTGTACATTGACTGGTATTATTTTCTTTACTTTTCACAATTTGGTAAGATTTAAAATTAGCAGCCTTTAAAGTCAAGTAAAAACATGACCATCATAACAAAAAACTCAACAGTTTTTTGTTGATCTAGATACTTTTGGACACAACTTCACTAATTCAACAAAATTTTATATAAAAAGTATAACATTTTGTTGTTTTAAATACCAAAATTTCTTTACAAACAAATATAAAAGATGCTCCTCAATTCTTTGAAGAAATCATAAATGTCCCTTAAGGATTAAAAGTACCAAAAATATCTTTGTGTTACATGATAACCAAGTGTATAGTTTAATGCAAATTTTTACAAGAAACCAAAGGTGATTTTACATTTCAAATAACACAAGGATATGTTTAACATTTCAAAATAGAAGAGTTATTTTATTAATTTTCCAAAATAATAGGAATATAATTGATATTCCTACAAAAAATAAGAACTATTTTTTATGGTTCACATATTTTTGGCGTAAACTTGATATTTTGAAAGACTTAAAGGATATTTTTAGTATTTTTCCTTCTATTACTAATCAAATGAATTAAAAAAAAACAATCTTATAAAATATTTTTATAAGCTTTAAAAGATGGGAATTGATATGTGTACCACACCCTTCCAATTACTATACCACACCACAAGGTAAATTTTAGATTTCTACCATCAAAAAGCTGAATTTGAGAATTTTGAATTCAGATTTGGACTTAGAGACCATGGTATTGTCTGGAACCATAAAAAAAGTTGCAATTCAACAACATCCAATGAAAAAGTTTAGTTAGGGAGAAAATTGTTACTTTTACTTTTGTTTGTAAAAAAAGATAAGCTTTTTCATTGGGTGTTGTTGAATTGCAACTTTTTTTATGGTCCTAGACAATACCATGGTCTCTAAGTTCAAATTTTGAATTCAAAATTCTCAAACTCAAATTTTTGATGGTAGAAATCTAAAATTTACTCCAAGGGTGTGGTACAATAGTTCAAAGGGTGTGGTTCACATATTAATGCCCTTAAAAAATATCCAAAACTATTCAAAAGTCAATAGAATTTTGATTTTATAATTGCAAGGTTTTAATTCCGTAACTTATCACGACTTCATGTTATTTGAAGCTATCAAACTATGGAGGCTATTTTAATAGAATAAGGTTTTTTTTACAAAAAAAAACTAGCACTAAATAATGATTATTAATGAATCCAACTTTTGCCTGCAACAATCTTTATGAGATTTGTGAATCCCAAAAAAAATTTATGAACATAATCAAAAGGATGGAAATAAACAATTTATTTAAAAGTTCTAAACACCCTTTCTGATTTTAGCTCATAACTTTTGATGAAAAGATTGAAATCCAAAAAAAATTGTTGGAGGTGAAAATAAAATACATTTACCAACTTTTTTTAATTCTAAGTTTTTTGAAAAAAAGTCTTTTAATGAGCGGAAATAGCCTCCAAAGTCTACTGGATTATTAAAGACATGAATATTTAATGTACAAATAGAATCAAGATACCAATGAATGCATGTGCATTAGCACATTCTCTAGTGGTTTTGAGAATGTGCTAAAGTTGTGGAGTGTGAGAGGAGAGGTAGAGGGTTCAAACCCCACTACTAGCAACTGCTCGGGAATTTGGGCAGCTGCCCGGGAATTCAAGCAGCTGCTCGGGAGTTTGAGCAGCTGTCCGGGAGTTTGGGCAGTTGCACAGGGGTTTGGGCAGCTGCCCGGAAGTTCGGGCAGCTGCCCGTCCCCTAAAATGTTCACATTTTCATAAAATAAAAACAAATTTTATGAAAAAAAAAATTTAAAATGAAAAGAAATAGAATTGAACAACATAAAATATGTAATAGAAATCAACAACAAATTAACAGAAAACTGTAAATAATCAACAGAAAATCAACAGAAAAGTACCCAAATCAACTTGACCAAATTCACAAAAAAAATCAACAGTTTTTGGTTGAAATTCTGTTGATTTTGTGTTGAATTTTCTACTAGTGCCCAGTCATCGATCGGAAGGTGCTCAAGTGGTGATTGAATGGACGTGGGTTTGATTCATTGCGCCAACTCTCTTTTGCTCGTCATCTGTCGGCTTTCATCGGTTTCCATTGGCTTCCGTCGGTTTTTTGTTGGCTGCTCCATCAACTTGGTGGTTTGATAGCTTGTTCGCAATTGTGCTGCTGTTTTGCCATTATTCTTGGTACTTTTAGAATTCTAGCTCACACAAATGCTTTGAGATTACTATTGAAAGATCCAAATGTTTTTAGAGAGTACTATTGAAGGAGCACGTACTATTGCATTGGCTTCCGTCGGTTTTTTGTTGGCTGCTCCATCAACTTGGTGGTTTGATAGCTTGTTCGCAATTGTGCTGCTGTTTTGCCATTATTCTTGGTACTTTTAGAATTCTAGCTCACACAAATGCTTTGAGATTACTATTGAAAGATCCAAATGTTTTTAGAGAGTACTATTGAAGGAGCACGTACTATTGAATCTAAGTATTAACATTTGAGAGAGGATTTTAAAAGAGAGATGGAACCTCCTCCCATTAGACCAAATATTTGCACTTTAAATTTTCCAATTCTAATGAAAAGTTGCCAAAGGTTCCCTCTAAATTTTATAACTTCTAAACTATAACTCTAACTCTGGCAAAAATTCACCAGAGGTTCCCTTAGGTTAGTAATACTCCAAAACAAAACACACTCAAAATTAGAAAAGTTACTACTAATTGACAAAGAAGGTTAATATAAGGACTTCAATGTTAGTAATAGATAAGTAAAACATATATAATGATTCTATAAGCTTTTGGCTAGCGACAGAGCTAGGTCTTGGTCAAAAGTTTCCTAGGATTAATAATTGACAACTAAAGACCTTAAACTAACACTATGGGTCTTGATTGCACCTACAAATCAGAAACATAACAAGTAAGCAAGCAATTGACTTCAAAACCCAAGGTAAATAACAAAGAAGGGACCTCCAAGTCTTTATGGAGCAAGATTCACCAAAAAGACTTTCAAAAACACTACATGGACACAAAAGTACAATGAAAACTCAAAACTTTGAAATTGCAAACTTAACAAATAAAAACAAGGAGGTGAGAAAAAAAAAAAAAAAGGTACTATAAACTAACCTCTCTAAGGATTTTTCATCTATCCATGGAGTGATCCTTGACCTTCTACTTTTTTTTCTTCCAATTCTCAAACTTACTAAAAATAATATTTTGGAGTTAAAAGCTGATTTTTGGAGAAAATCTCCAAGTTATAAATGAATGGTGCCATTGACTTTAGAATGCCAAAATTAGTTGGTTTAGACACAAAAAACTCTTAATTCCGATAGTTAGAACTCAAAAAATCTAAAATTGGTCAAAATATGAAAAGTAAAACTCCAAATTTTGGAATTTATTTTTTTTCAAAATTTTAACTTCACCAACATTTTCAAAAGGTTTGAGAAAGTAGGAAAACACTATTCTTTTGCCAAATTTGGACTTTAAAGTCTCCTGGAATCGCTATCAACGCAATTTCTGCCAACGGATGTGAGGAGCGGACCCTGAGGGTTATGCTTCTAGAAAACAAAAAGCAATTGATAAGGTTTACAATTCACTTAGTAGCTATATGTTGATCATGCTTCTAAAAAGAAAACTAGTTTTAAAAAGAGAACTAAATGATAAGTAAAGTAAAGTATAAAGTAAAGTTGAGTTTACTAAGAGTTTTTTGGGTGAAAGAAGCGTGCCAAAGGTTCCCACCAAGGCTCTGGTCTTTCCGTGGGCTTCTAGCCCATTATATTACCTCCTGTCTTCTTCAAAGAATGTCATTGAGATTACCGCAACAAAAACCTGCTGGCAACCTACCGTTTACACGGTGAGGCTGAGTAAAGGCTTCCCATCTGTCCATTGCAACTGTGTCTTAGACAAGGTCACGTGGTTCCGAGATTGTGCTTGCATATCCAGCCCAGTTAACCTCATATAGCCAGACGTGTCCTCGGCCACATTGTTGACAAAGCCCTTAAATGATTTCTTCAACAACATGTTTATTGTAGCCATTGATTTGATATTGGCAGGGGTTGTTCATCATCACGTGCTTGGCTTGGCAATGGGTTAGTACCTGCAAGCCTCAAACGATCAACATGGAAAACATTATGGGGTCTTGGCAGAATGTTCAATCTCAAGGTATGGGTGTTGGTAATTTCAATCACTGTATATTTGGCACTTTTCCAATCTAATTTTTTGTTAGCACGTCTTGTGGAAAATTGCCGACCTAATTGGAGCCACACTTTGTCACCAATACGCAGTTGAAGAGCTAGCCGTTGATGGCAATTGGCAAGACGTTCCTGCTCTTGTTGAGCTTCTGCCATAGAGGCTTGTGCCAGGTCAAATGCTTGTTGGAGTTAGCTCAAGATAGATTCGGCCTTTGCTCTTTCGGTTTGTTGGTGACAATCAGAAGGTTCAGGAGATCCTGCTTGTACTTTGAGTTGGATTGGATCAATATCATATCTATGTTGTAAAAAAATGGGCTCATGCTGCTTGATGTTGCATCTTGTCCTTTGATGGCTATTTGAGCCATAAGGCAAAGCCGTGCCCAGTTATCCTCACTCTAATTCACGTAAGCCCGTAGATAGGCTTCAACAATACTATTCATGCGCTTTGTGGAACCATTTGTCTCCAGGTGAAAGGCTATTGAAAGGCGGTGTTTAATTTTCAAAATTTTGCAAAGCCTTGTCTACATGAGACTAACAAATTGCGTCCCGTGGTTTGAGACAATGGCATCATGTAACCAATGATGCGCTACAACTTCCTTGATAAAAGCCCATGTGACGGTGTTAACATCCATATTTGGCAAAGGAATAAAAGCAACATCTTTACTAAGCCTATCAGTAACCACTAAAAGAATAGTATTACCATTGCTGTCAAGAAGGCCATCAATAAAATCCATTGAAATCTCCTTCCAAATTCGCTCCGATATCGGTAATGGTTTGAGAAATCTTTGAAGGCCATCTTGTCAAGGTTTTGTTTTACTGCATATGTCGCAATTCCTAATATATTTCTTCACACTTGTTGACATACCAGGCCAAAAATAGTCTTGCATGAGCAGCTTGAAAGTAATCGCGCGGTTTGGGTGACCCGTAGCTACGGAGCTACGTATCTCATGAATAATCTTGGTGCTCAAAGGTTCTGCTTCTAGTACCCATCTCCTATCACGATATAAGAGCACACTATTTGCTTGCAATGAACATTCAGCAATGGAGACTTTTATACCTAGTCCAGGAGGGAAACGCCTTTCACGTGTCTCACGCTTTTGACTAGTTGTTGGTAAACTTTGTCATCCTTAGCAGTCTGAGCCCATTGGAGCTTGATATCATGATAGTTAGTGTTGTGGCTCTGGCCAATATGTTGAGTATTAGAGTTGGTGTTGGACTCTTGATGTCCCATAGCTCAAGTTCTCACAAGCATGGCGGGGATTCGCATAGAGAATACAATCACTGGATCATCGTCATCTTTGTTGTCGTTTTGGGTTGATCAGGCCGGTTTCAACAGTTGCGTATAGCGGTGCTGTATTTGCTCATTGTTTTGGCCTTCAGGAAGGTCTTATTCCTGTCAAGATAAAACATTTGCACGTACATTTTGCGCTCTTGCTCGATATGCAATTTCCAAGTTGTAACATCCCAAGAGCAAAGACCATCGCATCTGCCGTTTGTTGAGCATTTGGGGCTGAGTAAAATACTCAAGGTTTTTATGATCAATGATAACAGTGAACTTCTCCAATGAGCGTAGCTCTGCATTCCATTTGTGCAAACATTGAACAACCGTTGATAGCTCCTTATCATGAATTTCATAATTGCATTCATGGGGATTGTTTTTTTGTGGGAAATATGCGCAAGGTCATAGTATTCCTTTCTCATCAAACTGGGAGAGAATGCCACCTACAACATAACCTGAAGAATCGGTTTCTAACACTGTTTCCATGTTGGGTCAAATTAGGCTAGTATTGGCTCGGTGAT
Organism: Ulota crispa; assembly: GCA_963920765.1. Classification (NCBI taxonomy): domain Eukaryota; kingdom Viridiplantae; phylum Streptophyta; class Bryopsida; order Orthotrichales; family Orthotrichaceae; genus Ulota; species Ulota crispa. The sequence goes on from OY987242.1 coordinate 12,800,357, forward strand.
AAATGTTTCCTTGAATTTCTCAAACGTAGCTTGCTTTTGATTGGTCCATCGGAATGTTATATTTCTTGTCAATCTTGTCAAGGGCAATGCAACCTCAGAAAAAGAGCGGATGAATTGTCGGTAGAAATTAGCAAACCCGAGAAAACTGCGTACCCCCTCATGGTTGTTGGTGCTTCCTAGTCTTTAATGGCCTTGATCTTCTCCGCATCCATCCGGATGCCCTTCTTCGCCTCGATGATGAATCCAAGGTACTTCATCTATTTTACTTCAAATTCACATTTCTTTATGTCCAATGGCAATCCAGCTTTTTGTAATTTTCCAAAGACCATATCAACATTTTTCCTATGATCATCAAGGGAGCCTAAAGAATAGATCAAAACATCATCTAGATATGTAGAACAGAAATCATCAAGGTGTTCTTGTAAAGTCCAATTTATGTAGCGTTGAAAGGTACTTGGTGAGTTTGCCATACCAAATGGAGTGACTAGCCACTCATATAATCCAAAGCGGGTGCGGAAGGCTGATTTCCATTCATCTCCTTCAGCAATTTGGATCTTGTGAAAAGCGGAGACAACATCCAGCTTGGTAAACCACTTGGCTTTGCTGATTTGGGAGAGCGTTTTATGTATCAAAGGAAGAGGATAGCGGTCCTTTTTGGTGATTTTGTTTAGAGCACGGTAGTCGACACAGAGTCGTAGTCCTCCTCCTGGTTTTTCGACGAAGAGGATAGAAGCGGCTGCTGGTGAGTTGCTTACTTGAACAAAACCCTTATCCAAAAGAGAAGTAAGTTCCTTATGGAGTACCAATAGCTCACCACGAGACATGCTGTACAGTGGATCCCAAGGAGGGTCAACTTCCTTGCCATTTTCTTTTATCAACTCAATCTTGTAGACGACACATGGGCCTCGCAATGGAGGCAATTGTGCGGCTTGTCTTTGATTGAATAATGCTAAATGATGATGATAGCGCTTTGGTAACAGCTTGGCCAAGTCAATAGGTTTCTTTGATAGAAGAGCCTTAGTAATATCTGCTAGTGATGCTGCAAAGGTGCAGATCAGCTCTCCTTGAGAGTTTGCTAAATAACGTCTGTAAGTGGTTGCACTCACTACACGGGGGTTTTTGTTTTTGTTTTGACTTAGAACAACTTGATATGGCTTTTGTCCTTCCTCACTATAGACACAAGTTCTAGTGCTATGGATAAATAAAGATTTCTTGGCAGGGGCAATTGTGACACGGCTTTTGTTCATCCAACCCCTTCCTAACACTAAGTCGTAGCCCATGCAACCCTTAAAAATTTAGGCATATCCTATTTCTTGGTGCCCATGAAGATCTATTCCAAAACAAGCCACTTCACGCACTAAGGTTTCTTTCCTTTTGATACCTAAGATTGTTTGTGGTTTAATTCCAAAACACTTAAGTTTAGCTTCTTTTGCAAAATGAGAGCTAACCAAGCCATAACATAAATAGCCAAAGTCAACAAGGGTGTCGACAACACTAGTGTGATTTATTATTGAATGTATCGACACAAGAGCAGTAGACATATATTCCCTATTGAACTTTTCACACCCTACATCTTCCACTGAAGCTTGATCAAGCTCCTGTTTGCGACTATAAGCAGGAGTTATTCTTTTCCCAAATCTGATTTCGATCCTGATTCCATTGTACTACCAACATCCCTCTTAGAAGTTGCATTAACATGGATTTTTAACTTACTAGAGGGCACTTGATCGCTTCTAGGACGACGGACCGGTTTGCAGGGGCAGTTGGCAACGTAGTGTCCCAACGCTCCACATCATACACATTGTCTCTCCTGTCGGCGTCAAGCAATTTCCTCCATAGAGACCCACTTTGCTCGTTGCTTGTTCTTTGTTGCAGTAGTGGCTTGACCCACGCGTGTGGGTTCCCAATCCATTGTGTTTGGTTGGGAAGCAACAGTATGTACAGTTGGAAACTTGGTCTAGCGCCCTAGAACTTTCTCCTTTGATTGCAAACTGATCTGATATTGGATGTCCGTGACCCAAGTAATTTCATCAACGTATCGGACAAAGTCATTCTCCATTGGAATATGATAAATGCTGCATTATACTTCATGATGAAGACCTTGAGAAAACATTGATATCTTCATAGAGTCGCTCATGATGGTCCCAGCCAATAAAGACTGTTGGTTAAAATCAGCATAATATTCTCGCACTCACCTCTTCCCTTGCCTCATTGTTTGCAATTTGTCCATTGCATACCCTTGTTGATGAGGATTCTTAAATTGCCCATCTATAAAAGTCCATAGTGCAGAAATAGTGACAACACCGTTTAAACCTTCTGAATCCAGCCATGGTTGCACAATCAATGCCGCCTTATCCTTGAGGCGAGAAAAAGTGTAATCAACCTGGGCTTCATTCGACGAATAGTGAGTGTTGTGTTTCAGTTTATCTTGCATCTATCGTCGCCATAGGGGATATATAGTGCGATCACCGCCATATCGCTTAGGGTCAGGAAACTTTATACGCAAAAAAGACAGTGCTGCAAGCTTTGACGACGTTATATGGACCGGAGGAACAAACGGACTAGGGACAAAAGATTGAGAGTTCAGCCATTTGGCTAGAGACTAAATGATGCTCCCTTATTGTTGCTGCATGGCTACTATTCCTTATAGCAAGTCTTCCATAGATGGACGCGGAAGTGTCATATGATGTTCGGATGAGTCTGCTTTTCGTGACTCAATTTGTTATACGACTTGCTCACAATGATGAGCGGTCACTTCCGCCAAGAAAATTGTGTCGAGGGTCTGGCGGAGGTATTCTCACACTTGGTCACAGTTGGCACTCGTGTTGAGCATACCTATAGCCTGATCGACCAATGTTTCAGTTGACAAACCTTCATGTCCCGCCATCCTTATCCTTACTAGTAACCTGCTTTACTATAAGTATGTTGGAACAATTGTCAATACCTACAAAGGTATATCTTTGATGATTACAAAGTCCGTCAACGTTCATAGCAGCGTGTCTTTGGCAAAAAAAAAAAACTTTCTTGTATAATACAGGCAAATCAAGAAAACAAGCCTTGACGCTTGGCCTCACCAAAACCCTAAGACGTCAGGAAATACTCTATCAATTAAAACATAGCCACACACTATTGCTCTCAATCTGTCAACGTCCACAGTCAACGTATATTTAGATAACCAATTAAAGGAGTAAAGAGGTGAAGCCTTACAACAACCAAAAATGATGATCAATTGCTGATGTGAGGAGCGGACCTTGAGGGTTGTGCTTCTAGAAAACAAAGAACAATTGATAAGGTTTACAATTCACTAAAGAACTATATACTAATTATGCTTCTAAAAAAAGAACTAGTTTTAAAAAGAGAACTAAATGATAAGTAAAGTAAAGTATAAAATAAAGTTGAGTTTACTAAGAGCTTTTTGGGTGAAAGAAGCGTGCCAAAGGTTCCCACCAAGGCTTTGGTCTTTCCTTGGGCTTCTAGCCCATTACAGCGGAGTTGCTTAATTTGTCTATCATTGCCCGTTGAGGTAGTTTCTGCGCTTGAATTGCCTCCAAATTTGTTGGGAAGTCTTATTAACACAAAATAACCTATTCAAATTTTTTGTGGAATTTTACTACTAATTGGGAATTTTTTAAGAATATTTCAATGTTGATTCCAGCAATTAACTGTTCGGTGAGAAAGATCTGACAATCGAAACTTTCCAAATTTTTTTGTGGAACCTCCCATGGGATTCTATAACATTTTGGCAAACTTCTATTTTTAGTCCAATTTCTTTAAATTGTGGCCGATTTAAAATTGGCTCTATCTCTATCATGATAATTATAGATTTAACCTTCTAACTACTTTTAATTTACAAAAAGTAAAAAAATAGGTAGTAAAAAGTATAGGGGACATCTATGTACATCTAACTATTTTTAATTTTAGCTTAAACTACTTTTAGGTGCTTTTAAGTTTTTTCTTAAAAGGCAAAATTAAAATTAAAAAGTGAACTTTTCAACCAAGGTGCTAACCTTGGAGCTCACACACTCTTTCTTGACTATACTACCACACCCTACTATATATTCTCAATATTTATAATATTTAAATAGGTGTGACCCACAAGAAAAACATCACTAATTTGAAAATTCAACTACACATGAAAATTACAACTTTAATTATTATTTTTAGCTTCAAAATCCTGCTCATAGTATCAATTTAAAAAAATGAATTAAATAGAATATAATTTGGATTTTTTAATTGATACCATGAGTGGGATTTGAAGCTAAAAATAATAATTAAAGTTGCAACTATTATGTCTAGTTGTATTTTCAAATTAGTGATGTTTTTCATGTAGGCCACACCTATTTTAATATTTTAAATATTAACCATTTATAGTAGGATGTGGTAGAATAGTCAAGAAGGAGTGGTACATGTATCAGTTCCCATAACATACAACCCCACATTGATCAAAATTCACGTTTTTAGCTTTTGTCAATGCAAAACCTCCTCCACTTAACTCCTAAAGGCCCAAGGAGCCCACTTTGGGCTTTATGATAACTTGGGCATGCTCTATTGACTTCATAATTTGGAAATTTTTCAAGAAATTTTTAGGATGGATGCTACTCATCATAATCTACATGTGAAGCTTTATTTCATATCATTCCAATAAGTAATGCAAAAGTTATAAGGTTTTTTCAATTTCAATGTCAAACTGGGCAGCAAAAAATATATTCTAAATTTTTTATTTTTATTTTTATATAAATGTATAGAATGATACCTACTCAAAAAAAATTGAATCACTCAATTCCAAATAATGAGGTAAGAGTTAAAAGGAGTTTTATTTTGAAGGCAATGAAGGTAGGAAGAAGGTAGAAAAAACATATAAAGTTATCTTTTACTCTCAATTTTGAAAATTTTCAAATGAAAATAAAAACCAAAGTTACTAATTGTCTATTAGAGCATTCTCACCATTGGAATTAACAATTTTTGAATTCTTCCAAAACTTATTAGCATATAAGTTACATCTCTCATTCATCAATACCTTTCACTTTACAATTTTTGTAAAAATGAATCCAAAGTTTTTTTTGGTTCATTTTTTATATATGCTTTCAACCCATTTTCCAACATATTGCAAAAATTGCACAAGAAATACAACATACAAGATTTACTCTAAAAAGTTTGAAAAACAAAACTTCACCTTCTACAAGGACTAGAAAAGCTTACATTTTGAAATTTAGGCACATTGATCTTGCAATTGGTGGGGATATTCATTTTGAAATTTTGGGACAATGTACTTGTGCAAGTCAATTAAAGGATCCTATGGTTGGATTTGTGAAAAAGTAAGTTTCAATGAATATTTTGACCCTAGTTTGGGGACTAATATTTTGAAGTAGTTTTGGGCCTCTAAACTCGAAAGAATTTTAGGGGTTAAAGTAGAAGCACCCAAAATTGATACTAGCCATTTAGCGACATCTATAAATAAATCCAAAGTGAAGCGCTCATGCACCCATACAAGACACGTATGCACCCTAACCAAACTCACAAGTTTAACATAAGGGAACAAAAATTGTGTAGGTGGCGGTTTATGATTAGACGTGATATGATCTTTTTGTTGTTGCTATTTCAAGGATCTAGTGTCCACAATAGGTCACTCTAGGGAGTTACCTTCAACAATTTGTAATTTATTTGTACAATCTCAAAAAATTCCAAAAACAATTTTACTTACATCTAAGGTAGGAGCACCCATAAACGTCAAACTAAGGGTTTTGAACATGATGACTATTAACAAACAACTAGCAAATTATAAGATCTTATTAGGAACAAAAAAAAACTGAGTATGGACCTTTGAATGTATTATTTGGATACTGTGAGAATAAGTAATGAATTTTTAAAGAGCAAATTGCCATTGCACCCACAACCACTTTCAAGATTTCATGTTCACATGTTGTACATCCTTGTGATTACATCTATTCATTTTCATAAATTTTCCAAGATTCTAAAAGTGATGATTATGGGGACGCTTATGGGTGCTTCTACCTTACAGTATAATCATTTCCTAACAAATCCATGCCATTAAATTCTCAAAAGACCTTCCAAATTACTACATCTGAAGTAAGTGTCACTTTTAGGTGCTTCTACCTTAGTTCGCAAGTCTACAAGAAAGAAAGCAACACAGGGAGGGACCCTACGATACGTGAAACAGGGTACAGTACCGGAAAGATCGAAGGGGCTACGGTATATCTGGTTCCGTGTACAGGACGCTGAAGCGTCGGGGTTGCGGGGCCGGGCGCTGGGAAACCTACAAAAGCGGAGCACGTCGCAGGCTCTCTGCCCAGGAAATCCATCCATCGTCGGACTCGATCGGAGCATGCCATGCCCGCCTTGTCGGGTTCTCCTGGTTCTCTTCCAAATCCGCTTCCACATCTGCCTTGACGCTCGCCAATCCCACAATTGAGTGAGTGAGTGCCGTTTTGGTTGCTGGCTATGGCGTAGCTTCGGCAGAGCGAGAGTAAAGGAAGGGCAAGGGTTTGTCATCGATGTTGTGTTTATCTTTGTACGATATTATTTGAGGGTGGCGGTGTTTGCGCGTGGGTCCGCGTCCGCCCGCCCTCCCTCCGTTGTCTTCGTCATCCTCGGTGTGCGCACAACTGTCTGTCGAATTAGGGCTCTCGTGGGTCGGGTGTTTCGTGTTTTAGATTTTGTTATAGTCGGGTGCTCTCCGTTCCCCTGTTTGTTTGTTTGTGGTGATCTGTCTCGAGAGGAGCGTGCGTGAGGTTTTGATTCGCCTTTGTTATCGCGGGATTCGGTGGGAGTTTTGGGCTGCTGTTCTGTTTTGTTCTGTTGTGTGCTGTGCGAGGTTAGTGGGGATTGAGAAAGAGGTTGTGAGGGGCGTGACTGTGTTTCTGGGTTTGTGAATGATTCTAGACGTGAACGCCGTTTATCAACCAGTGGGCTGCCTACTGACTCAATCGGCGCGAGGAGTTGGCCTCTGCCTTCTCGTATGCTCCCTCGTGGCGCGCTTTTTGAACGTAGCGAAACGGAAAAAGAAAAAGGAGGAAGACAAAATATAAAACACGACAGATTGTGTGTGTGTGTGAGATTTTGAGTGTTGGACCGTGCCGATCGATGATCTCTACCTCGAGTGCCGCGGTAGTGTGTTTGCAAATTCATAGAGAAGCGCTGTCTCGCACACGCCCCTGTACTGTACATTTAGAGACAGACGATCGGAATTGAAATCGGGGTTTCCCGATCGATCGATCTCCGCGTCCTTGCATCATCGTCGGTGGAAATCGGGAAGATCAGGGACGGAGTAGGGAAGGATCGCCATTGGGAGCCCCGCGGTGAGCGCGATGCCGGGGCTTCGGAGACAGCCGGGCATCGGTTCGTACACGAACAACTCCCTGTACCATGCCGACCTGCACACCCCTGTCCAGCAGCATCATCATCATCATCAACAACAGTCGTGGGATCGAGAGCGCTCGATCGCGTCGTCCCGGAGGCCGGTCACCAGCAGCCAACAGCAACAGGTGGTGGTGCCGCCGCACTGGCTCAAACAGGAGCGGCAGAAGCACGTCAATTACCTCGGAACCAAGCCCCCCGTGAGCAACACCGTGCCCGTTCGCTATGGCAGCAACGAAAGTGACGACCTCCAGGCCATGGTGCACGACTTCATCGAGAACGACTCCCTGGAGTCCATGGACGGCGTCGACAGCGATGGCCCTACCTCTGCCAAGAAGCTCACCGAAACCTTGCAGGTCCGCTTGCTTTTCTGCACGCGCTTTTTCAATTAATCCCTCCAACGCGACGCTTATGTCCCAGGCAGGGATCGATTGCAAGCGTGTTTTGCTTGATCAGCTATCTATCGTCGCAGATTCTCGAATTCGGGATACAACCTTCGTATGTATGTATTGACAGTGACGACTCTTCTGCAGGCGCTCACGGCACCGGGTAGCGCGTTAGAGCGAGAGCTTCTGAAAGAGGTGAAGTTGCAGTTGCTGTCGATCAAAGAAGACTCCGACCTCGTGTGCGAGCCCGAGGGCTCGGATTGCAAAGGAGGATGCGTGAAGCGCTTCGTGGTCGATCATCTGAAGGCGACCGGGTACGATGCCGCGGTGTGCAAGTGCAAGTGGCTCAGCTCTGGCCGAGTTCCTGGAGGTACGTAGGGATTTACGCACGCGCAACCTAACAACCGTTGGATCATTTTATTGATCCTAAAACGAAGCTAATTAAACCTGTACGTAGAGACTCACGTGGAGGGGGGACCTTGTTGCAGGGGAGTACGAGTACATCGACGTGGTCTTCAACGGCATGCAACTGGCCGAGCGGCTACTCGTGGACGTCGACTTCCGAGCGCAGTTCGAGATTGCGAGACCCACGCAGCAATACGAGGCGACGTTGAAGCTCCTCCCGGCCGTGTTCGTCGGATCCTCGTCCAAGCTCCAACCGATCTTGCAAGTCATGTCGGAGGCTGCGAAAGCATCCCTGACGCAGAGCGACATGCATCTGCCGCCGTGGCGCACGCTGGACTACATGAGTTCCAAGTGGCTGTCCACGTACGAGCGCAAGGTGGCGGACTCCGTCCCCGTGTCCCCGGCCAAGCGGCCTCGCAGCTACCATCACTGGCAGAAGAAGATCAACAATAACAACGACAACACCAGCAACAACAACTCCACCTCCACGTCATCATCCGTTGCCAAGCAGTGCGGGGAGCAACTGCGGCATACCAAGGTCTCTCTCATTGCGGAGATGAAATCGTCCGACGTTGTAAGCAACCTTACTCACGGACGGAGCTCACGTGCTATTTTGCCTCGAACTGCTATGTAAGTGCAAAGGCGCCATCAGGACACGCATCATCAAACCTTCATCCTGGAACCCCCCCACCCCTTCTTTCCCTTATGGAGTGTTTGTTTCGAGTGTGTATCTACTTCACCCTTTTTTGCCATTTTTCCATTGAAAAACATGAACAAAAACAATTTTCTTGTACCATCCGTTTTCAGATGGTTTCTGCCCTTTTTTTTCCCCTCCTTTAGGATGAGCGTTTGATGGTCCCTCTCAGGAGCACAACCGCGCGGTCAGTTGAGTAAAAAGAATGAGAGTTAGAGAAATGAGTGCTGATATATAAGATGCAAACCTAAAAACATACCAATCGCGGCAACCAACCAAACCTTACCCTTGGTCACTGGCGTCATGAAAAGAGCATGCCTTGCTAGATGACTTTGGAAGAGTGTTAGATCGATAGAATCAACAACCCCCCCCCCCCCCCCCCCCCCCTCCCACGGCTTGATACAAAATTGGGAACCATTTTTTGAGGGTGCACTGCTAGCTGCTGCCCTGCTAGAGTCTGTGTTCACAGCCCTGCAGGTGGCTGCTGCTGCTTTAGTGTAGAGATTTTCTAGAAAAAATGAGAAAAAAGTAGAAAATAATTGAAACAACAGAAATTTCATTGTATAGACAGTTTATTAGGCGACCTCTATCTGAGGTCCTTATGAGAGAATTTTTGCTTTTGCCAATCAATAAAAATTGTGCGTGTGCCGTCCAAGATGACAGGCTGCATGCTCTACCGTATCTTTTTCTTCGGAGCATCTGTTCCTGTTTTCGCCCATGAGTTTTTTTGTTTTATCTTGATAAGCCGGTCGGTTTTTTCTCTGTTTCATTTGTTTGAAAGGATTGACACTTGATTATTGTTCGAAAAGTAATAAAGTTTTCATGAAGTTTTCAGTACTTTCAGTTGCCCATGTTTATTTGACTTGGTTTTGAAAGTATTTTCTTCATTGCCTTTCTCTATTGATGTCCTGCTATATGTACGAAATAGATATCCTGTTGAGCTAATTTATGTAGTGATGGTTGATGGTTTTGAATTTTCAGTCACTGACAAATTCCTTCTCAACAGAAAGAGTCCTGGAATGGCATGGAATGGCATATGAATGTTGTTATATGTTGAGCTCGAAGTTGAATTTGTGGCTTTTCATGTCTATTTCCTAATTTTTATTCAATACTGTTGAGAAGTTGAACGTGCTTGGGGTGCTTGTATGTGTGCATTATCTGTAACGAAATATCATGTTGTTGTATCTAAATAAAATGTTGATAAACCCTGAATAAATAAAGATCTCGTGTTTTTGTAATGGAGGTTTTGTCACTTCTATTACAGTAGAACTCGTCTAAACCGATATCCTCTATAATTTAATATACCGATATCCTCTATAATTTAATATACCGATATCCTCTACAGATCCTAATGTCGGACCGTACGTTACTCATAAACTAAAACAATTAATTGAATACTAGTAATGCTCCTTGGTGCCATCCCTACACTAGCCTCAAGGTCACTTCACTTACATTTCCACAAAATTAACTAATAACTTACTTAAATTAATCTAATTCTTGGAATCCCAACTATATCAATTTAGAGTAGTTCTATTGTATCAGCATGAATTTGCATCTTGAATGTCTAGTTCATATTGACCTCAAGGTCACTTACATTTTCACAAAATTAACTAATAACTTAAACTAATCTAATTCTTGGAATTCTAACCATATCACTTTAGAGGAGTTTTATTGTATCAGCATGAATTTGCATCTTGACAACTGTATCAATTTAGAGGAGTTTTATTGTACCAACATGAATTTGCATCTTGAATGTCTAGTTCATATTGATGAGTGTAAATAGGATTATAAAACCTTCCCCTAACTCTACTAATGGTGAGTGATGTGGGTGCCTCAAAACTCTAACGTGGCATTAGGGTTTAACCCCTAAAGGCCCAAGTAGTTTTCTCCAGTGAAAGTCGATGTTAACTGGCACTTTGGGGGAATGAGTAGAAAAATAGGAAATAAAGTTTGTTTTGCAAATCCAACCATAGGATCTTGCCTTAGACTAGAAGAGGTACTTGTGGGAAAAAATCACGTCATTCTAGATGAAGAGGAGGGAGATATTTACATCTAAAGTGAAAAAAAAGGTTTCTTTTTGTGCTGTCCAAAAAAATTCAGAAACCTTTGTCCACACTTACATGAAAAAAATTACTCTACACAAAGTTGAGGTTTACTTTTTCCATGTAGCATACCAAGTTATGTATGTGTGCAAGAATTTTCAAATCAATTGGAACTACACAACACGGGGGGAAAATAGTAAGTAAAAAGAAGTAGAGAATGAGTCAAATCAGGAAATTGTTAAGAATTTTATTATTAAAATGAGAAAATGAAAATCCCAAGAGTTATAATGTTGAGATAAACAATCTACTTCCTTAGGTTTAGTTTTTTTCCAAAATATTGAAAATTGTGGAAAATAAAGGACTTCAAAGTTTATTTTAGAGTAGAGAATCCATAACTACCCACAAACTAAAACATCTCATAACTTTCATCTCATGGATTGAAGTTGAATGATTCAAAGCTTCCCACATACAAAAAAATCTAAAGAACTAATTTCAGATTTCTATTTTTAGAAAATACAAATTTTAAAAAGTTTTTGGGCTGCCTAGATTGTCCTCCATCCCTTGGGCAGCAGAAATTCTTGCATATCTTCTTCGTCAAATGTCAGAATGACAAAATAATTAGATTCCCGAGTAGGTCTTGGAATTCTCCACCTTGAAGAAAAGTTTCAAAAAATCACAAAAATTAGATTAGCTATGGGTACATGCCCAAAATCTCAACTGTCCCCCAGGGGATAGCTGAGCCTTTAGAGGTTAAGGTTGAAGATGTTCTGTACGTTCAATGGCAAGGTAATTAAAATAAGGTAAACACACCCAATCTGGAGCATGGTCTTAATGTGGTGCAGAAGGTATATTTCAGATCTAAAATCTAGGTGTGTCATAGATAGTTTTTTTTGTGACACAAAAAATAAGCTATCTATGACTTGCCTAGATTTAGATATGAAATGTACTCAATGTGTACATATGCACCACATTAGGACCATGCTCCAAATTGGGTGTGTCTACCTTAGTAGTTCCACAATTCTCAATGCTTGAGATGTTTCTTTTGTACTTTTATTTGTTTGTTTGTATGTCAAATTCAAGATTTGAAGGTAGTGCAAGTCAGCTGCTCTTGCTAAGCCTCAAAAAACACAACATTTAATGCATTTAATGCATCAAGCAAGAGGAACCTTCTAGAAGGCTTGACAAACATTTCTTAAGCAAAGCTAAAACACTGTACTTGCAAGAGGCAGCGTCAAACTGTAAGCATGTCTACTTGTCTAGCATTTTTATTGCAAAGGAATCATTGAAGAACCACACCTCTCAAGCAATTGGTAGCTTCCAAAAAATAGCCCAACACATGGTAGTATTTGGTGCAAGCATTTTAAACCAATGTTTGGAGAGGATTGGCAGTGGCATTGTTGTTAAAGTAGCTCCATTAGACTAAAAGCGTTAGCAACACTTTTGCAGCACTTTAGAGGGAAGACTTGCAACTCCAAACTTCCACTGTGTCATTGTTACTTGTTTTTGTTTTTTGTGGGGGGACATTATAATGTTCCATTCACGCAATTGTGCAAGTCTTTAGAGCTCACACAATAATTGCCAAAGATGGGGTGAGAAAGAGCTACACGGTAGTCAAAAGAGGAAACCCAAAGATGTTGACAAAGGGTTAAGAGCAGGGCATTTTTTTTCGACGAATCTATTTTCTCCAGATTCAAAAAGAGCGCACGCAATTGGGGAATAAATGGAGGGAACAACTTTCATTAGTTGTCTTTGCTGCCAATTGGCTGTTTTTTGCCAAAAAAAATGCTCTGGTTAAGAGTGTTTGCAATGCAAGTGTCTTGGAAGGAGCAAAGACACTGCTCAAAGTGGCTCACAATGTGACTCTTCAAAAGTAAACTTGCGTTCTATTTGGAATGAAAGTGGTGGACTTGTTCTTAGTTAGTGAAAATGCAAAAAGTAAAAGATTGGTTTTTGAAATTGCAATGGGAAGATCAATTAGATTTTCAAAAAATATATTTTATTATAGTACAAATGTAAGCAACATTTGATGTAGACATGTGAAAATACAATAGAAAAAGGATATAAAAAATATACTAGCCAAAATCTCCACAAACAAACCTCATATTATTTGACATTACAATGTCATAACGTTATTGTTGTTGACATATTATCTTAGTAGAAGTTTTTTTTAGATTGGTGGTAGTGCTCACATATATATTAGTGAGTTTCTAAAACAAACTTGTATTACCCACTCCTCCCCCAAATAGTTGGCCCATAGGATGTTTCAAGTGGCAAATTTTTGGGTGGATTAATATAACCATTACCCTTGATTACAAGTCAATTCGGCACTGTTGCATCGTTATTCATTAATTGAATTTCAACTTGTTTGTTACACATCCAACTTGTTGTGTTGCACATCAATTCATTGTCTAGTATTATTGATTCTTGCCGTATTACAGCAATTTTTATCACTTGTCATACCCTATTGTATCCTTGATTCCACCCTTGCTTGTCATTGTTGCTTTGCTCCTTGAGCAATTTTTGACTCATCATTACACTATCACCTTGTTAAGATACATGTATTCTTGTCGTCCTATGTTAGTGAATCTCATGGAGTTGCAATGTTATTTGACTTCTCTTTGCTTCTCTTTGCATACATATGGACACTTGCATGTTGTGAAAGCCCATTTCTTTGTGCTTGCACAGTGATGAATAATGCTGCAACTCAACGAGATTCACTAACACTAGATGACGAGAATGTATGTAACTTGACGAGGTGACAATGTAACAAATGACAAGTCAAAAATTGCTCAACAAATAGCAATGCAGTAGTGACAAGTAAGGGTGGAATCAAGGATATATCATAGCTCTATACTCCACCTCACACAACCCAATTGAACCACAAGTGACAAAAACTATTGCACCATGACAAGAATCAACAATACTAGACAACAAATTGACGTGTGACACAACATTGGCTGTGAAACAAACAAGTGGAAATCAATTAACAAATTAAAATCGATGCAATAGTGCCGAATCAACTTGCAATCAAGGATACTTAAATCCTCAAAGCCATTGCATTTGCAATATACATCTGGAAACAATAGTGAGAAGCAAGTAGCTTTTCAACTTAAGTAGGGGAGAGATATCAAAAGGTGATATTCAAGGAGTTTGGGTTTACTAAGTCTTATTGGGAACACATCTGCAGCTGCCATAGTGAAAGAATTTGCTCATCTAGCATCGTGTAAGCCGGTTTGAAGATCAACCGATTACACAAGAATTTACATGAAGATTATCAAGGTACAAAATGCAAGGCTTTAATCACTTTAAACACCATATTTGTTATAATGAGATTTTTTCAGTGAAATTGAGAGGTAATTTAAAAGAAATTTTAAAAAATTTTAGGTCAATTCGACAAAATGTTTTAGGTCAATTTAGCTCAATTCAAGTTGAATTGACATAAAATCTTTCAGATTTAACGTAAAATTGAAAGGTTTTATGTCAATTCAACTCAATTTGAGCTGAAAAAATGAAAATTGGTGATTTTGGTCAAGATCAGCATGTTTATTTTGAGAGGTCCTCAATCTCTCATTATAACTGAGTTTTTTGCAAGCCACGATCCGGATACAAGTTTTCTTCAATCTAGGTCAAAAAGGACAATCGTTCCATAAAAGTTCAATAAAAAGTAAAACAACATTAATCTAACCAACATCCAAGACATTCAGGATCTGCGTACCGCAAGATAGGTTCACTTAACTAGCTTTGAATCAGTGTACTCATGGTAGTGGTGCAAATGTCAAAAATCTCCGCAGAAAACTTTTTTATAGCTAATCAATGACTGCTTCACAGAGCGAGATTCACAGTCAACATAAGCTTACATAGTCTTACCAAAACCACTAAACATACACAATTTCTGCTACTCTGACTGTAGTCAAGCATCTAACCTCAAAAGTGACCATGCTCGAAAAAGGCAAGCTAATACAACGCTGTAGATGATTAGATGAACTTGAATAGTACTCCTTCAAATTATTGGTCTCTATAACGACTAGAAAATCCAAAACTACAAATGCTTCATGCAACTAGCAAAATATCCTTCGTAACCAAAAATAATTAATTAGTCCATAATAAAGGTTTATTGTACACCTGTGAAACAGGATTTAACCGAGTTCTGAAGTAACTCGCTTGAGAAGGCCGGTATCTTTGAAAGCTTGCTTAGCCTGATCCCACTCATCACTGTTAGGATTATTGGCCGGGTCTGCTCTCAATGGCACACCCACGTCCTTCCAGACTGAACCATGGCTTGCTCCATCCACATCCTGCAATAATAATATCAAAACCTAGAATGAGTACCTTTTGCAGTGACTGCAAACGACAGGATTTTCAAAACGTTTCATTTCGAAAATTTATCTGAGCTAAGAATTTCTTCAATCTATTATTACCCCTCTAACGGGTAGAAGTCCAACAGCCTGCAATACGACTTACCTATTCACATCAGTATTTCTTAAGATCAAAATCAAACATACAAAAGTCCTAAACCTTCCATCAAGAAACAAAATGTGAAGTAGACTTTTGTTGTCCATGTGTCTATATCATTAACTAGTCAAAAGAGGACTATGCACATAACCTACCATAAACTTCAGAGACCAACCAAGAAAACGTTCTTAACTGATTAATAAATCTTAGCATTGTTACCATCATTGATTGCTTTCACTCAAACCTCGTGACTTTCAAACATTGCCATGTCCATAATACGGTATGCAATGTGAACCCTAAAATACATATTGCATAAGAATAAACATCCCAATAATGGTGTATTAAGGATTTCTAGTACACATTGAGGTGATACCAGACGAGAATGCAGATCGACAACTGTTGATTCAAGAGTATAGGTTAACTTTACTTTCTAATCTTCAAGGTCATCTGGACATTACCAAAACAAAAGGGTATAGTCCAAAGTAGCCACATGAAAAGAAGAAATCTAACCTTGGGGAACCTCGTCACTTCGGGAGCGACAGCAGCGGGAGCTTCTTCGGAGCTGACTTTCTCCTCGGGATGCCTCTTCTCAGTCCCTACAGGAGCAGGATTGGCACTCGCCATTTCAGTTGCGAAAGTAGTAGAATAGATCTTTGTGATTCGAAACTGCACTATACAAAAACTAACTTTGGTCAAGATATTTGAGACTCGAACCAACAGAAAACTAAACACGGCAATCGGCTGAAGGGTATTTGCTGCTGCAAGTGGCGAGCGATCGAGAACAGACTCAACAGAGTGGGGAGGACGAAAGGAAGACCAAATAATTTAACAGATCTCGACGACGAGGAACAGAGACCGCGCAAGGTGTGATTGTGTATCCAAGAGCATCTGCACGCGTCGAGTATGGTGTGATCCAGGTGGCAGCCAGCTGGAGTGGAGCAACGTGGATGTACGAGAGTTAGTAGGAATGTATTATTAGGTCTCACTGAGGTAGTAAGGTAGGAGCACCCATAAGCGTGAAACTAAGGTAGACATACCCAATCCCGCGCAGCAACCTAATGCCGCTTGAATGTGCGCGAGCTGCACATTTTAAATCTAAAATCTAGGCCCATCGTAGATAGCTTATCTTATATGACATAGAAGGTAAGTTATTTATGACAAGCCTAGATTTTAGATTTAAAATGTGCAACCTGCGCACATTTGAGCGGCATTAGGTTTCTGAGCAAGATTGGGTATGTCTACCTTAAAGGTTTTGGAGCAGGAAAATCATTTCATGAACTTTGGAAAAAATAGTGTTAAATTAGGAAAAGGAAATCAAAAATATTGGCCTCAATTCAAAGGTTCCAATTGCAAATATTTGTTCACAAAGAATTTTCAAAGTCTTAAATCAATAAAAATGTATGGTTGTGTGTCGGAGATGTCTTTAGGGTGTTCATACACTCATAATACTAACTTGACTAGTTCTTAAACAGAGCAATGAGGCCCTCAAAACAATCATGCCAATCACCTAAAACCATCACTTTGATCACATTGTCACCCATAACCATCACTTTGTCACCCATAACCATTAGTTTGTCATCCATAACCATTAGTTTGTCATCCATAACCAGTTTTTTTTAAATGTTAGTCACTCACATCAATGACACAAGTAGGTATCAAGGATGGGAAAACTAATGGTGAGGGGTGCTCCTACCTTATGCTCTAGAGGTGTCACTTTAAGGGCTGGTTGGCTTTTTCAAGGGCTTCCCATAGCAAGAAGATATTTTGTCTAATTTTTAGATCAAGAGAAATAGATGGCAAATGTAACACACTTTTTTTCATATCTTTTGAAGCATTATTGAGTTGTGGATGAATTTTTAAAGCTTTTTTGTAGTAGATACCTATTTGTAACTAGTAGGTCTCCCAAAATTTGTCCTCTTGTAGCTTACAAAGATATAGGTGAAACCAAGGAGTTTGATTGGTTCTTGCAATACATTATACTTTTTTTTTGTCCACTCAATGGCTAAAGATAATCCATCTAAGGACCACTGCCTAAGCTAATTATAGAGATGCTTTAAGTGAGAGGGTAGCAATTTGAATATACTACCTTAACCCTTAAACGACCAAGCAGCCCTTTGCAACCAATACAACACGGGGTATTTTTCTTGTATTTGGAGTGCATCCACACTTTTATTACATTTGAGATCAACAAAGAAGTCAGAATATAGATCAATGTTGTTCTAGTGAGGTAGCCAAGATCCCAAATTAAAACTTTTTGTTGGTAGCAAATGCCAGTTATACAACAGCGTACATACTATGTATTATAGTAGCTCGGTCCTTTAAGGGTTAATTTACAAACTGGGGTGAATTGACCCCCTCATTGCTCCTACGTGGATGAATGGGGCCTTGAAATTCTATCCACTGAACATCTCTGTTCATAGGCTAAGGTGAAAATGCTTTGTGATTCTTCAAGTAAGGGCAAAAGTGATTTTGTCCCCAATTTTGGCATTCAATTGTACCCTCTTTCAAGGTTCTAGACTAAATAATGATCTCTAAATCAAGTTTGAATTCAAAATTTTCAAATTCAAATGCAATCTCCTAATAGTAAATTTCCAAGTTCAATATGAAAAAGCATAATCTTTTCACCTTGACCCCACAACCTCAAACATTGTATTCATTAATTTGGGAAAAACACGTGTCCCAACTTGTACTCCCCTCAAACCCAAAAAGTTACTTTAAACCAGATTCAAAGGTATCAAGTTCAATTTGAGCCACTAAGATTTTTTCCCTTGCAAATTCCTCCTCTTAGGTGAGGGCACGTGTACCAACAAAACGTTGCGAGCTTGGTTTGAGGTGATCACCTCAAAGTCCCAAAATGTACTCTTTTTCCCAATTCAACAAATATGGTGTTCTCATAAAACACTTTACTAAGCTCACGGCCTTGTTTTTCACAAGCTGAGGGCAATAAGGGTATGGTGTTTTTTTTTTAATTTCGTGAGGGTAGAGGCAAGTTTTTTTTTTTTTTGATTTTTTGACCAATGCCTGTGAGGCATTCTTTGAAAATGGTTTGTAGCTTGTGGGTCCATCCTTATTTTTGGTTAGAGTTGAAGGTGGCCTCTCTGCATGAATTTTTGTAGCATCTTAAAAAATTTTGTAGGCAAGAAGTATTCATTGACCATTTTTTGAAAATATCCAAATAAGCCTTGCCATTACTTGATTATTGCATTGAATTGGATTAAACAACACCTCAAATAATTTCAAAATGCTCAAATAATTTTAAAATGATGGCACCAATTTTCAATTTGATAAGAATTTTATGAAGACCCAGGGCTGCAATGCAATTTTCATTATTGCAATTTAGCTTTTTTTGAAATTTTCCCCCTTTATTTTCTATAGGCTTGAAACTCACCCGGTAACAAAAATTCTCTAACCTAGGAGCACAGCAGTTTGCAAACTTGCAGGAAACTTT
Source organism: Ulota crispa (assembly GCA_963920765.1). Classification (NCBI taxonomy): domain Eukaryota; kingdom Viridiplantae; phylum Streptophyta; class Bryopsida; order Orthotrichales; family Orthotrichaceae; genus Ulota; species Ulota crispa. The sequence continues at coordinate 12,819,158 of OY987242.1, forward strand.
TCAATTCAACATTCTCTATAAACTCAGCTCCGAGCAATCAGAAATTCGCTAAAGTCATAATTCAGGCTCGTCGCACGGTTCTGAGAGTAAATTGCACCAACGGTTGTTCAATTCCATTTAGAAAGAAAGAAGAAAAAAATGGAGAAGAAGAGGGTCGGCAATGTGAGGACAGGGGATTGCATTGGGAGAACAGAGGACTTGATTGCTGCGTGGCACTTAGAGCTTCTCCACTGCAGCCCGGAAAGAGACTCGGAACAGCGAGCTCCACATATTAATCTTTCAAGGACCGAGCTACTATAATACATAGTATGTACGCTGCTGTATAACTGGCATTTGCTACCAACAAAAAGTTTTAATTTGGGATCTTGGCTACCTCACTAGAACAGCATTGATCTATATATCAACTTCTTTGTTGATCTCAAATGTAGTAAAGATGTGGATGCACTCCAAATACAAGAAAAATACCCTGCATTGTATAGACCACAAAGGGTTGCTTGGTTGTTTAAGGGTTAAGAGCCATCAAATCATGATCTGATGGCTCTTAATATGTGGAGCTCGCTATCTGGGTCTCTTTAAGGGCTGCAGTGGAGAAGCTCTTAGCTTACCTTGCAGTAATCTTCCACATAACTTATAACCTTAAATGATTGAAAGGCCCTTTGCGACCAGTACAATACGGAGTATTTTTCTTCTATTTGGAATGGATCCACACCTCTACTATATTTGAGACCAACAAAGAAGTTGGAGAATAGATCAATGTGGTTCTAGTAAGCTACTTGAGATCCAAATTAAAATTTCTTATTGGTAGCAAATTTCAATTTTATGTCAACGTATATACTATGCCCTATGGTTGTTTAAGGGTTAGTTTTCATGGGGACCAGAACTGAAAGGGGCCTACAGGTTGACTTGGGCAGAGTCAAGGAAAAACTCTGAAATCTTTAATGGACAGAGAATTTAGAAAAGAACCTCTAGTCAAGGGTCTAGGCCTCTAGGATTGCAAGTCCATTTTTGCAGAATCGGAGGCTGGAGGTCTAACCTGGGCCCCTCTAGCCCCCCCTCCTATAGAATTTGGCTCTAATCCCTAAAGTCCCAAGCCCTTTTTGCTGTGAAAGTCACTGAAAACTGCCACTTTGTGGGGAATGAGTAGAAAAGTAGAAAATAAAGTTATTTTGCAAATCCAACCGTAGGATCTTGCCTCAAACTAAAAGAGGTACTTGTGGGAAAAAAACCAAGTCATTCTAGATGGAGAGGAGGGAGATATTTACATCTGAAGTGAAAAAAAAAGATTTTTTCCATGCTGTCCAAAAATTTCAAAAGTCTTTGACCACTCTTACATGAGAAAAATTGCTCTACACAAAGTTGCGCTTTATTTTTTCCATGTAGAAGACCAAGTTAGGTATGTGTGGGAGAATTTTCGAATCAGTTGGAACTATACAACATATGGGAAAAAAATAGTAAGTAAAAAGAAGTAGAGAATGAGTCAAATCACTAAATTGTTAAGAATTTAATTACTGAAATGAAAAATGAAAAATCCCAATAGCTATAATGTTGTAATAAACAATCTACTTCCTTAGGTTTAGTTTTTTTTCCAAAATATTGAAATTTGTGGAAAATAATGGACTTCAAAGTTTATTTTAGAGTAGAGGATCATCTACAAGCTGAAACATCTCATAACTTTCATTTCATCAGTTGAAATTGAATGATTCAAAACTTCTCACATATAAAAGATCGAAAGAACCGATTTCAGATATTATTTTATTAAAAACAAAAAAAAACAAAAAAAACAAAAAAAACAAAAAAAAAAATAAAAAAAATGGGCTGCCTGTATTTCCCTCTTTCCCCGGGGTTGCAGAAATTCTTGCATAACTTCTTTGTCAAATGTTAGAATGATGAAAAAATTAGATGCCCTCAGGCACATAGGTCTTGGAACTCCCCGCCTTCAATAAAGGTTTCAAAAAATCATGCAAACTAGTTTAGCTATAGGTACATGCCCAAAATCCATTTGCTCTGAGGAGACAATTGGGCCTTTAGGGGTTAAGATACTTACAATGCAACATCTTTTGATATAAGGAGACATTATAGATACAAGGAGGGATTGAATCAAACACTTATCCTACCGGGAATTATAAATCAGTGGTAGCCTTCCACAAAAGAGTGTGTTACGGTAGTCAAGCAAATAGTCTGATAAATAATGATGAAAACTACCAATATTCCCTCCGTATTAGTGAGGCTGCAGAGAATGTCTTGAAAAATTCGGCACAGTAAAGCCTCTTTGCAGTTCTGCAAACGCTAATTTTCATGTGCAAAAGAGGTGACAAAGCTTCAGCTGTTTAAATAAACATTTTATCTCAAAGGGTTGTTAACCCTACACCGCCCAGGGTATTTCAAAATACTTGCGAGAGGGGACATATTTCATTCCCTTGGGGCGGTCCAAAATGATAAAAATATGTTCAAATTAACATGGCTAAATTTACAGAAATTGTCCAATTTGACAGTTTTTTTGTCATTTTGAACACATTCAATCAATATGAACATGTTAATTAGGACAGAGTTTCTTGTAGTGTTAAGTGTGGATTTTAGTTTTTAGTTTACCACAGAAATGTCAATTATATGCCAATATACCTACTATGCCCTTGGGACGTTCAAGGTTCATTAATCCCTGAATGCCTGCAGCACCAAATTTTGGTGTTTGCAATACTTTGAAGTTCAATAAATCTAACTAAGTTACTATTTTTAGTAGTTTACATTTTGGATTTATTCTTTGTGAAGTTTGATTTTAAAATCAACAATCTTATTTTGAAAATGATCAATTATGAGTTTTTTTATTCAAGTTTTTGTGCAAGGGTCTTGATTTTCTCTAGTGCTGAGAGCTCTTGGAAATGAGCCTCAAATACACTAGATTTTGGAGAAAAATTTACATTAAAAAATCATTTGAAAAAATTGTAGAAAAGATTTTGAAAAGCTACAAAGTGATTGGGGTTATGTATGTTATTTCCTTTAACCTCATATTTTTTTAATGGTCATTTTTTTAGATCCAACATGTGAAAAGAGGATTCAAAGGCTTCAAGTCATTTTTGTAATTTTAACACCCTCATGATTAAACATTATAATCTTTCAATCAATTAGTGATATTGTTGTGTTTTATTTTCTTGTGTGACCTCTAACATACTCCCTCTATCCCATTATAAAGCTCCAAAAAACTTCTCCATGAGGGATTAATTGTCTTTTTAGTCATTATGCTAGTGACAAATGCATTCTAGAATCAATATACCACCTACCAAATATATGCAAAATCTCAAGTTTTTATGTTGCCATTTAGACTTCCAAATTCCATGCAAAAAGTTCCATTTTTGTGAATTGTTTGTGAAAAATGCTAGCTCCTCATTATTTTAGTTTTTGTGATGATGACACATGCATTCTAGAATCAATATACCATCTACCAAATGTGTGCAAAATCTCTAACTTTGATGTTGCCGTTTGGGCATCCAAATTCCATGCAAAAAGTACCATATTTGTACATGTTGCTAGCTCCTCATCATTGATGATTTAAAAATTAGTAGCAACAATGATACCTCATATGGGCAAAGGCCAAGCTTGTAAGGAGAGGAATGCTCTCTAATTGCTTAACTTGTTCCAATGAGATCATTGGACATGACAAACGCTTTCTCAACAATTGAAATTAGCAAAAGGGAGCTTTTTAGTGGGACAAGAACTATGCCTAATTAAAAACTTTATATTGAGATAGAGGAAGTATCTAATTTGAATTTGTACGGTTACAATTTATACGGTTACAATTCAAAAGAACTTGATATAGCTTATTAAAGTGTTGCCTTTTTGTTCAATTTGAAGCACATTCCTAAAAGCCCAAAAAAGCCTCAGGCATTTAGGGGTTAACAAATGAGTAAGAAAACTGTGTTCAGTTGTATGACTTCCGCACATGAACGGACGAGAACATAAATAAAACAATCGACGGCAATGCGAAGCAGGCGTTCGTGACTGTGCAACATACAAATTAAGTATGAGGAACATGGGATTCAACACTAATACAATGTCAACGACATGAAGCAGAGTCCAGAATGTAACTACGAAATCTTGGACTTGGACTGTAGTTTCAGACGCATACAGCATAATTATCATTCGTGCACATTGCCCTTAACCCCTGAGCGCCCAGATCTAGACTCACTCACACTCAATCCAACCAAATTGTCATCACAAACAAGATCCACAAAATCTAGCTGTATTGAATGGTAGGTGAGACAAGCTCCAAAGTATAAGGAAAAGGACAAATAATTTGACTATACCAATAAAAAGATTATAACAAGTCAAACAAGAACTTTTTCATTTCTGAGCACCCCATTTTGAGGTCTTGGGGCGCTCAAGGGTTAACCCTTAAGTGCCCCAACAACAAGATCTTGTAGTTGGGACCCAGATCTCACTTTTTCTCTTAATTTGTACGGTGAAAACAATCATGGATGGTCCCCATCAGCACAGAAGGTAGTCCTTTTTCAAATCCTACAGTAACTTTTTCCAAGCTCTGGTGGCCATTAAACCCCCATTTTCTCCTAAACCCTAAAATAACTCCGGGCGCTCAGGGGTTAACGTGTACTGTTGCAATGTTTGTCACAAATATTTTGCCCAAGATTCACGAAGATTCAACCACCGACCATGATGGCATGGAAGATGGCGAACATAACCTACTCGAATTTCAATGTATTTCATTGGATTCGATAGCTTCCTGAGCATTGCTATATACTGACACGAGCAGGGCAACGGAATGCAACATAAAATTAGATAATCAGAGTTCACCAAGAGTATTAAACAATTCTGAGTACTTTCGAGCAAAACAATCATTCGGGTGGAATTCCAAAAGCTGCCATGAGCTTTCATGCAAGTCCAAACAAGAAAACCTTAAGCTCCTGCAACTAAAGACAAACAGTGAAAACGAAGAAGTAAACCGTGATTTACGAAAGAAAGATTCAAAATATAATCGAGTCACGTGTAGCTGCCAAAGCTTCGATGATACGCTTCCCACTCAAAGCTGCATACCCATTCTGGCATCGTAGAATATCGTTGACATATCCAGCAGACTTGATAAAACACATCTCTGCACAGTTAAGAGAGAAAAACGTCAGAATCTGATAGGTGGATAATCGCATGGAAAGGTGTTCACGACAAATATCACTAATGAAAAAACTCTTCACTCCAAATGAAGAGCTGCATAGAATTGAACTCCATTTACAAGAGATTAGGGCACTTACAGATCTTGTTGAATGCAACAATGTCACAGCTCTGAATATACTGGTCGTTCGGTTCAGAGGTCAGGTGGTCCTCAATCAGGTTGTCGATACTGACTAGGTCGTCCACGACGGTCAACATGATCGACAACTTCTTGATACCCGCAACAACGGTCACCAGTTTGGCTGCAACCATAAACAGATATCTAGGTTAACACGCTGATCCAATCATATAGACTTAAAATCTACAGGACTGGTGCATCCTCAATTCTGAAGCATGCGCCGTGTAAACGAGAATAGACTTACAAGCTCCCCAGTGAAGACCTTCCATCTTCACAGCACGGACAGCCTCCTCCAACTTCGCCATATCCGTCTCATCATCCCAAGGCTTCACATCCATCACAATAGAGGACTTTGCAACTGTTCAGAAGGCCAAACAATAAATCATTAGCGTCAGAGTCATATATTAGAATAAACGAAAGTTATCATGATGCACACAAAATCTAGTATTCAAGGACAAAACCTCAAGTTCATGGCGTTCAGACGGCGGACGGTGATACTTACTAACTTTAGGCTTCGTAGATTTCTTCTTATCAGCCTCACGCTTCTCGGCAGCGGCCTTCTCTTCTTCGGTTTCATCGCCGAAAAGGTCAAGGTCGTCATCATCATCCTGCAAGGCAAGAGGTAATGCAGAAAAGTCGTTGCCCTAATCAGCAAATTAACATACAGAAATTTTCGACGCTCGCTCATTCTATTGTTAATGATAAAAATAACTTAAACAAATCCATTTACTACATTTGCTTGAAAACCTTGAGTTCCCGAGAACATACAGCAGCGGGCGGGGACGCAGCCTTCGCCTCAACCGGGGAAGGAGCAGACTCCTTAGGGGCTGCGGCAGGGGCAGCACCACTTTCAATTTGAACTCCAGCTCCTGGTGCAGCGAACCTAAGGAAAGCCAAAAATTCTTTAATCTGACGCTCTGGAAATAAGCAACTAATATTCGAACGACAACATTGAACCACAATTGTCCACAATGAGAATAACAAAAGCAACAAAAGGGAGGCTTGAATGCATACTGTGGTCCGGCCAAAGCTGAGATGTGCTTGAACCATCTTCCGACGTTCACGTACTCCGCAGGCACGCTCTCCACAGCGACGAAAACGGCAAGGTCATCCCTGGAGGCCTGGTACCTGAACAGAAACATCAATACCCTTTAAAAAAAAACATAGAAAACTTCGAACGAAAACAAGACGTTGCGCAGCACTAACCCCGAGATGTAACTGTGAGACGCAAGGTACTGGTCCAGTTTCTTCAAGCCCTCCGGCGTGGACAGCTTCTCGAAGACCGTCATGGTGAAAGGCTAGATGAATACCCCGCACAGCACCAAAAGTTGCGTGTGAGCACTAAAAGAAAGGCCGTCGCGTCCGGGTTGCGATGACAACAGTCCTTAGTGCAAGAAATGGAGATAACGCGAGAAAAAGGGGAAACAAAGAGACAGCGGTGGCCGATTGAACGCAAGACACAAATGCAGAATTTTAGGGCTAACTTAGAACAGTGCTTGCCTCTCTCTCTCGCTGGCTGCTGGCTTCACTTCCGTGACTTGGTCCTGGTTGATACCCTCCACGAACTGGTCCTGGTCGATACCCTCCATCTACTGGTTCTGGTCGAAACCCTCCCTGTACTGGTCCCGATAGATACCAATCGTGACTGGTCCTGGTGGATACCCTCCATCGACTGAGGACTCCTTATACTAGTGTTGGAGGGTAGCAAGAGGATATTATAATAGGAAAATTTGATGGATACCCTTGAAGTTTGCAATATTTTTATACATGCCTTGGTTTTTTTGGAAAGGGGTTGATATGTGCACACCTCGGGGATAAATTTTAGATTTCTATCAAGAAAAAGCTAAATTTGAGAATTTTGAATTTAGATTTGGATGTAGAGACCATGATTTTGTTTAGAACCATAAAAAAAGTTGCAATTGAACAACACCCAATGAAAAAGATTAATTAAGGGGAAGACTTTTACTTTTGTTTGTAAAAAAATAAAAGCTTTTTCATTGGATGTTGTTTAATTACAATCTTTTTTCATGATTCTAAACTAAACCATGATCTTTAAGTCTAGATTCGAATTCAAAATTCTCAAATTCAACTTTTTGATGGTAGAAATCTAAAATTTAGTCCTGGGAGGGTGTGCATATATCAACCCCGGTGTGTCCATATCAACCCCCGGTTTGCACATATCAATTCCCTTTTGGAAATTGTAAAAATATCTTCGGATCATAATTTTGAGGCAAAGGGCTTGTTGTGCTTGTGTGGTAACTTATGTGTCTTGACCAATTTGAAATAAGGGTTTCAGGCGGGGAAAGTTCGGCGTTTAAATTTAGGGTTTCCCCACATAAGTTACGTCGACTCTGTTCCGCAGGGTTTAACGATTACGGTTTCATCGCTGCTGACACTGGAAGTGCTCCGGAGCTTTTCAAGCTGAAAAGTTGAATGGCCTTTCAAATGGTGCGCAGGAGAACTGGACAGGTTGATCAGGATTTTCTGAAGTTGTTTGTCGTGATAAAATCGAAGCTGTTGTATTCTGCTCGTGTATATGATTCCAAAATTTTGGCATCTGCTGCGAATTGTGGCGAATAGACACAGAGAGGAGGTGTTGGGAGTTCGCCCAGGACGTATTATTTGACTTGACTGCGTCGCCATGGCTCTGTTTATGCCGGCGGGGGTGAATCCGGAGACGGATGCGGAGAAGGCTGATTTGGATGCTATTGCTGCCATCAAGGAAAGCGCTGCCATTGAGTTCAAGGTATGTATGAAGCTTTGCTCTTGCATAGTATTCGGTGTCAGCTCCTAGGATTTCAGTCTTGCCCTCACAAATTATAGATCTTCCACATGTATCACTTTCACGCACTTGTTACTAGAATAAGTTCATCTAATGATGATGTATATCACTGTATGTACGATGAACACGGGATTTTTTTTCGTAACTCACTTGCTCTACTTTTGCAGTAAGGTAACCGTACCCATACCCGAGCGTTTAAGGGTTTAAGGTACTTCAAGGTCTCGGAAAATTCAGGAAAAAATTCGTAGGGTTAGCCTTTCAACAAGCTATTTTGGAACGTAGTTTTTGTGGAAAAAAGTGTTGTAGATTATTTTATATTAAAAGGCAAAGTTGCAGCTCACAGGGTCCGTAATTCCCTATTAGCAACTCTAGACTACTCTTGAAATTGCTTTGATGTGCTTCTATACATGTGCTTGACGGTCCCAATCCTGACTGTCTCCCAACAACTTAGCAATTGACATTTGGCAAGATTTGCTTGTGCAAGTGGCATTCACTGCTCCACTATGGGTTCAAGAGTGTGTGGAGAACACCCTAAATCTAGAGTGCGGGAATGGGAACCGCTCATGTATGGGTGTGCTTTGGATGTATTTGGAATCATATCTAATCTGTGTTGTCTGTTGCAGGAAGAAGGAAATAAATTTTTGAAAATGGGAAAGAAGCACTATACAGAAGCTATAGATTGCTACACTAGGGCCATTAGTCAAAATATTCCAGACCCGCTGCACAATTCGGTGTGCTACGCCAACCGTGCTCATGTGAATCTACTGCTTGGAAATAACCGGCGTGCCTACGAGGATGCTGAAGAAGCAATAAAGCTCAATCAAGCCAACGTCAAGGTGTGTTGAATTCCAAACCCTGGACTTTGTAGAAGGAGATTCATCTATATGAACGTTTTGCTTTCGTTTGGCACCCTGTTTTATCCTACCAGTAATGCCCTAGACACGCAGTGAAACGTGCTAAATTTGAATATTCTAGTCCCTAAGTTTTTGAAAATGTCCTGAATATATGTTTGAATGCTGATTAGCAATACTGAAAATGGTGCTCTGAGATTTTGTGTAGCTTAATAAGAGCTGCACTGTTGCCTTCTTTGTAGTCTAAAAGATATCAAATCAGGAAAACCATCTAGCTTTGAGTACAATACAAATTTTGCTTATTTCTGTGAAGAGATGATGATAATTGTGACCTTTTGTCCCTTGGTATGTATTTGTACATGACTGGCAATCTTTTGATTTGGTCGTTAGTGTGGCATTTCTTTTTTCTGAGTTTGAAAACATCGAGTTCTCGTGTATGCAGAAATCTAATTTTTTTAATCTCGTGCAGGCATACTTTCGTGGCGCGAAAGCTGCCCTAGCTCTGAAGTTGATTCCAGATGCCTTGAATATGGCTGAGAAGGGCTTGCAAATTGATCCCTCAAATATCGAACTTAAAAAAATTGGAGACAAAGCAAAAGCAATCCAGGACGAGGAAGACGCTAAGAAGAAACGTGACCTTGAAGCTCTTGAAGGATCTGAGGTCAGTTCAGTGATCTCCCAACCATGAGTGCGTGTTTGCAGGATATTATATTGGTCAATTTTGATTGCTGCTGCGGAAGTCACAATTGTGTGCAAGCGGAATACGAGTTCGAATTTGGTCTTATTTAATGACTCCTCGTAGATGTTTGAGTTCAGGGATTTGGTATGTGCAGAAATTGGCCGTACTGTTGGAGGGAAGAAACATCAGAATAGGCCGAGCAACGTACAACCATTTAACAGAAGGCCGTAAGCCGTGGGTAGACAAGAGCTTGATGATGCATTGGCCAGTTTTATTTCTTCATGCGGAGGTAATGGTTTCAGATTTCATCCAAGACTTTTTTGAGATGGATACATTTGGCGGACATCTGGACATCATATCCTTCTTTACAATCATAATAGTCTTGTTATATGTTTTGCTTCTGTCACATCAACTCAAGGATTTACCCTAGACTTGTTGCAAGTTAGATATGCTCATGTTGGTATTTGCTTTCAGTTTGCATCTTTATTTGGTAATCCGGAATCTTTTAGAGCTATCTTAACTTATCTTTAACATTGGCCTTAAGGTGACTAGAGATGATTGTAAGCCATCACGTCTGAGCCTCAGTAGGTTGGTATTCGGAGTCAAATTCCGCTTATTTTGGAAGGTGTAGGGTTCTGTTCAAGTGAGGTTCCAGACACCGAAATTCTTTTTCTGTTGGCGGACAAGGATCCTTGATGCTTTGATCTCCTTAACGTTTGATGACACGCTTATGGTGATGGGTCGCCCAACCTAGTTTGGGATACGAGGCATGAATACACTCGCAAACGGGTGGAGCTCTATTATTTTGTATGTTCACCCTCTATGCTTCGTTTAGGTGTTGTAATGTATACTTCTTGCCTATCCTTAATTTTATTCGATTAGTTGAACATGCCACGTACACGATTTGCATTGTTCTTAGCACGGATTATTTGAGTAAACAAGGACGTTGACCGGTATCAAATTCGTTACTCAGGTGTCGCAGGGATCCTTTAATTCTAAAGACCGCTTATTTGCTGTTATATTGTGCAGTCCGATGCTGCAAAACCTCTCTCAAGAAAAAAAGTTGTGCACTGGCTGCTGGAGAATGATGGTGGGCAGCAAATCCAGGAAGCAAATGATGATGATGATCGTAATGGTGAGACTAGTTATTTTCTCTTATTTCTGTTTGCAACAGATGGAGCCACCGCAGATGACCACCTTCAGGATTTTTTTGCTCTTGAAAACGCTACTATTCTCTTGCACTTTCATACGATGGTTTTAAAGTACGAAAACGGCGGAATAATGACGCTTGTGTTCGCAGATTACAAAAAACAACGTTGGGTGAAGGTGGATGAAAGAGCAACTCTTTATTCAGTCATATCTCGCCCTGATCATATTATTTCAGGAATTCCAGGTTTGATCTTTTCTTCGTAGTCGCTTTTTTTTCTGGCATCAATTAATTGCGTGGCTTAGGTAGCAAAGCTCCAATAACCCTGATCGAAGCTTACTTTGCCCTGAGATGTCTTACATTGTCAGGATTTGTTTGATTGTTTGGTGGTTGAAGTCATCACTAACATGATTTGACGTCATGTTTGCAGTATTCTTTGTAATTGCAGCTGGAACAAGCTTTCATAAAACATTTCTTTCGGGTGGATGGTCTCTTCCGTAACCATTGTTGCCTGCCTCACTTTGTCATATTCCGTTCATCAAATCAAGCCCATTTCTTGTTGGTGTACACTATCGCCTTGGATATTAAATAGCTTTGGATAAGTCACCTTACTACTTGTGACGATTCACCAGCTACATAAGTCATGTCTAATAATCCGAAAGTACCTGTAGTCAGAGGAGGCTCACATTATAGTAAATACACAAATTATAAGTGTACGAATTAACCGTTTTTTAGAGAGTGTCCTCCTGTATTAGGACGAGATTTTTTAGCACTTACAGACGTCCGTTGAAGGCGTGGAGCGGCGCATTGTAGTTCTGTAGCCAGTTACCCAGCTAGAGACATCACTTTCAGAGCTCAACTGTTGAAGGTATTGTGGAGCTCTCTTGAAATCAATGGCTCTTTACATTATGTCAGGGAACGTTGGCTTTGAGATCCTCATTAGTTACGTAGATCGATGCAACCTGCTGTTATTTTTCCAGTTCTAGACTTGTGGACTTGTGGACATGGGTGAAGATTCTGAATCGAGATCTTTGAGGATTTGATTGATTTGGTTTTCTGAGTTGTTCTATTGTGTGCAGCTCCTTTACAAAAATTTCTCTAAGGCAAGTTATATTGCGAAGGAGCTCCTTAATAGGCCTTGTGAGGAGGTCTTTGCGCATTCATGGATAGCAGAACTCCGTGGAATTTTAATCAGGTGTGATGCCAATCAGAATAGAATTCGTTGTTCAGTTGCCTAGCTCTGCTAGGCACCTGTTTCTCTGAAAGCATCCATCACTATTTGCATATTCTTTGTAGCTTGTGTGCATTCCAACACATCATTCTCCAGTTCTAGTGGGGTCTCATTCTATCCTACGAAAAGCTAGTGAGGTGCTAATTGTCACCCTGATAAAAATTATCGTCAAGAATCTTGGGAAAGAGGCATCCCATTTTTTGTTGAGGTATTATGAAAAATCTAAGGAAGGAAATCTCTAACATTAGAGAGCACATAGTTGTGACAGTACAGAATTTGATCGCATCGGGACCTTCGAATCAGACAAATCGTAATCTTATTTATAAGTGTCCATTTTATGGGCATTTACTTTAGATTGTAGGATAATATGTTTATAATTAAGTAAGAGATATGTATACATCGAGGCCGTGTGTGGACTTTTCAACTCTTCATAAGATGTGTTCATTGTGTTAATTCTTAGGTTTGCTTGTGAACCAAAAAACCCCTCCACTATGGGCCCCTATTATAATTGCATTTGAGTGGTAGTGTTGTGTCAATGATGTTCCTTGAACCTTTGGGGAAGGGAGCATCATGTATTTATATTTCATTTGAGGATGGAGCATCATACATTTACATTTCAAAATACTCGTCTTTGCAGGCTCAATTTCTTTTATATGAATTTTTTAGTGTGATTTTTTGCCATGAAATCACATTGTTTTTGTTAAGGGAATTGATATATGCACATCGGGGGTTGATATTTGTACACCCCATTAGGCTAAGTTTTAGATTTCTACCATCAAAAGGCTGAATTTGAGAATTTTGAATTCAGATTTGGACTTAGAGACCTAGTCTAGAGCCATAAAAAAGGGGAAAAAGTGTTACTTTACTTTCATTTATAAATAAAGATAAACTTTTTCATTGGATATTGTTGAATTGCAAACTCTTTTACGATTCTAGTCTAATTCATGATCTCTAAGTCCAAATCTGAATTCAAAATTCTCAAATTCAAATTTTTGATGGTAGAAATCTAAAACTTAGCCTAAGGGGGTGTGCAAATATCAATCCCCCGGTGTGTATACTGTATATCAATTCCCTTTTGTTAATCATAAAATTTTCAGATATACTTGTGAAGATCTGAGATTAAGCTTACTCTTGAAAAAATGTGAAAAAGTCATATGATGAACATTTGAAGAATCTGAGAATCCCATCATAATTGTACGTCATAATATGGTTTGTTTTGCTCAAAAGTAAGAAGTCTATTTGAATGTCTGAACCTAATTTTGAATGATAAATTAATGGGCTAAAGTACATTATATGTGCACACTATTTTTTTAAGCTTTGTCCATGTAGCACTCAAAATTGCTTCTCCTTATGTAAATCCTCTTCCCCTGTGAACCAATAAAAACATCATATTCATTAAATTGGGAAAAATAGATTCCCAAGTTGTACCCTGATGGTTGGTTTAAGCTGGTTAACTTAAACCTAAAATATTACAAAATTCTCAATTTAATGAATCTAGTGTTTAAAGCTATTCACAAAAAAGGAAGAAAATTTGTAATTTATCATTATTTATTGACCTATAGAAATCATTTATTAGCCATTCTATGGCTTTGATGTTACAAGGTTATTTGGTAGTTATTCAGTTTCTTGTCCTTCTAATGTTTGGTTTCTTAAACTCACCATGGTGTAACTTCAAGTTTACTTCTTATCTCTTATTTTCTTTATTGCATGTGTATGCAAGTTGATAAAGCTTTTGTTGGTGGTGGTTATGAGTTTCAATATGTATAATACTAGTAAGGTATGTACACCTTTATCCTACTGGTCCCCAAAGTTGACCCCTATGGGTTGAGTTACGTTTGAGGTGTTCATCATACATTCTTGAACCCAAAGTAGAGCTGTGAATGCTACTTGCACAATCGAATCTTGCCACAAGTCAATTGTTAAGTTGGTTTGGGAGGGTTGGGATTGGGATTGTCAAGTGCCATTATAGGAACATATCCAAGTAGTTTCAAGGTTAGTCTAGAGTTGCTTTAAGGGATCCTATGAGTTGTAAATTTATCCTTTAATATAAAATATTCTACAATACATTTTTCCACAAAAATGATGTTTCCTAATAGCTTGTTGAAAGGCTAATCCTACAAAAAAAAATCATCAAATTTTCCAAGACCTAGCAATACCCCCAAACCCTTAAATGGTTATGGGTGTACATACCTTATAAGACTATGATCTAATTTAGTATTTGGCCTTGGAACTTTGGCCAGGTTCCTTTTTATATAAGATAAATAGATTGTAATAATTTTTAAAATTTTGTATGAGTGTGGGAGCTTAGAAGATGCTTAAAATTTCTAAATTTGTTCATTTTTTTTGTGTGCAACCTTGTTAATGGTTTATCTACATTGTTGAGTAATTTTAAGGCATATAAGTTATCTTTTGATTCCTTGCAATATTTAAAACAAAAATGGAATTCCTTTAGTTAAGTTAGCTTTGTGGCCGCTTATTTACAATACATTACTTAAACATTTAAAAGTGTTTCTTTTCCTTTTGAGAAAAATAAACAAACAAAGTTTTTCAAGTCGAGTTTCTAAATTAAGTCTCACTGCTACACAAAATTGAAAGGCTGTTATTATGCTTCTAAGGTATGTCCACACTTGGTGTTATGAAGGATATTAACAATATGAATGTAGTCTAAAAGTGTGTCTAAATATATCTAATTTTTCTTTTCTACTACCTCTCTTAAGATCAAGTGAGAACATTCCCTAAGTATAAAATGATAAGGAAATATACTTCACTCAACATTATACTAATGCTTTTAGTGCGTGACTTGTATTAGATATAAACCTTCTTTTGTTTTTCAAATTCCACAATAGTTTTGAGTTTTCACAAACACCTTACAACTTGATGAAGACATATGATATTCTCTCATAATATTTACATTTAAAATTACAGAATTACAAATTAATTTTACATAAGACCATAATTTGAAAGTAATTAAAAACATGGACACAATTACAACTCAAATGTTAATTTGTTGAGCTACATCCACAATGATGTTGCCTTTGTTGAAGCATACCCACAATATTAGTCCCTGCTGAGCACCAAATGGTGGAAATTTGTCATTTAACCTTTGATACTCCTAAGAATCCCTTCATGCTTGCAATAATGGATGTTTTATCCCTTTTCTCCACTCTTTCAACAAAACTCAAATGACCATTACATGTTCTTTGACGCCCCAAAAGCAATCCTTCTTTTGTTTGCCGGCTTGTCAAATAGTTGATTAACCCCTCTTTGATCAAATTGCCTTTCTTTTAAGCAAAACTTAGAGGATGTGTATCCAAGGAGTAGCAAAACCAATGCAACAATTTTCAAATCATTTTGATTTGTAGAATTTTTTATATGATGAAATATGTAATTCTACTTGTTTGTTGGATAACATAGGAAGATTTTTTTACACTGCATCTTAAATTTCAAGATCTTGCCCAAAGGTTGAGTGGTAGAGAATCTTTTTTGTCAAATCTAATCCAACCTCATTCCATGAAGGCAATTGATTTTGCTTATTGCCCTTTACTTTGCCTTTGTAAGAGCACCTCTTGCCACCCGCTTCAAGAAGTCCTTGGAAACTAGGTTTGGAGGGGATGAGAGCAAGAAGTAGCAAGCCATGGCGTGAAGTTCCCCTATAATCCAACATGAAGTCCTTGCAGTAGCACAACAATAGCACCAAGGAGCCCTCCCGCCCTAATAGCCTTGTTTTTGCTTCCATGTGCATGATAGGGGCTGTGAAGGGGACTTGTATAGAGCTAGAATTTTCTATGAATGAGGCTTAGCCTAAAAGGCCCCGCGTCTGCACATTGATGAGGACAGTGCTATTGGAGACTTAAAACAAAGAAGCCGTTATAGGTTGAACGTAGAGGGTTTATTTGACGGGTGGCAAGAGATGCTCTTAAAAGTGGCCAGCCATATGCTAATCAAGCTTGTCAAAGCCACAATTTTTGGCCAATTTCCTTTTTTTTTTCCTTCCTATGAAGCTAGGCTAAAATCTAAAGGTCCATTGTTGATATTTTGAAAAGATTGTTGTATGTAGAAGCTAAAAATTGTCGAGAAACCGACTTTGTATGAGATTTTTATTGAAGCTAGGCTTGTGTTCTATTTTTTTAGTATGTATTCCCAAACTCAATATGTTATGAATTTTTCTAAACATATGGCCAACTCTATCACAAGCATCAATCCAAAAGATTTCAAGCAAAAATATGAAATTAGCTAGTGGAAAGGCCTCCGCAAATTAGAGTTGCCAAAAATTTGAATGTCTAAAAAAAGTATTTCTCACTTTGACTCTATAATCTCACAATCACAACAATAATTATCTTTCACATTTTTATCACATCATACTAAAGTAGTCTACTACTAGATCCTATAATAAATTGTACCAAGATATTGTTTTAAAGCTTATTTTTGTCTTTGCAATCCAAATGACCCATTTTGAATATTTTTTTGTGAAAAATAGTCAAAAAAAAACTTTACTGGTTAACAAAATATTGTGAGTATGCCCCTATTTATAATTTACTTCAAACTATGCCTTCATTAGCAAAAATATTGTAAATTTGTGCCCTTGTTTATGAGTTCTCTTTTTATCTTTGGAACTAAAAATACATTTATATTTATACCAAATTCAATAAAAAGAACCGACTATTTTTCCACCCATTTTGCTAAAATTGTCATGGAAACAGTGTCATTGAAATTATTCTATTGGTCAATTTACCCGTAGCTGAACATACCCCCCCCCCCCCCACCTCACTCTTGATCAAGATCCAAGGTTCCAAATGTGGAGTTTCTACCAGTCAGATTTGCGATTTTTTCTTTGTTTATGTAAAGTGAAAAAAATAAAAACACGATGAAGTTTCTTGATGAAACAATTTCACATTTTTGTAGATTTAATTGGAAGCACTAGCAACAAATTTGTCAACAAGTTTTTTACATTCAACACATAAGTAGACATACACATTACCATCCTTTTATCAAGTCATACCATTTGTATTCATTTATGTTTTAAGAATTTGTGCCGCCAATAAAGGGATTGAGTATTGGATGGCAATGGGTAGAAGAAGTACAATATACAGTAGTGAATTGCCAATTTAGAACGCAATAGAAGGGGTCAGACTAATTTGCAAGGTACACTGGCAAAGGGACTGGATTTGTGGGCCCATCACAACGGTACACACAACAAGGGGGTCCACATCTCAAAGTGCAAGGGCTGTGACATTCATACAGTGGTCCTTTTCAGTGAATTGCATCCCATTAACCCCTAATGGACCATTGTCCCTTCGGGGACAGGTTGGATTTTGGGCATGTACCTATGGCTAAATTACTTTGTGTGATTTTTTGAAACTTTTATTGAAGGTGGAGAATTCAAAGATCTACTTGAGTATTTAATTTTTTCTTCATTTCAACATTTGATGCAGAAGTTATGCATGAATTTATGAAAATTTGGGGAAGGCTGCCCGTTTGGGCAGCCTAAAAACTTTTTTAAAATTTACTTTTTGAAAAAACAAAAAATTCAAATTGGTTCTTTAGATTTTTTAATTCATGAGAAGCTTTGAATCATTCAATTTCAATAAATGACAAGAAACTTATGAGGAGTTTTTGTTTGGGGGTAGTTATGGAATCTCTTCTCTAAAATAAACTTTGAAGCTTTTTATTTTACTCAATTTTCATTATTTTGGAAAAAAAACTAAACCTCAGGAAGTAGATTGTTTACGACAACATTATCACTGTTGGGATTAGCTTTTTTCATTTCCATAATTAAATTCTTAACAATTTAGTGTTTTGACTCATTCTCCACTTCTTTTTACTTACTATTTTTTCCCATGTCTTGTAAAATTCCATTTGATATGAAAATTCTCCCACACATACCTAATTTGATCTCCTACATGGAGAAATTAAAGCGCAACTTTGGGTAGAACAATTTTTTTGTTATAAGAGTGGTAAAAGGCTTCTGAAATTTTTGGGCAGCATAGAAAAAAACTTTTTTTTCCACTTTAGATGTAAATATCTCACTCCTCTCCATCTAGAATGAACTGATTTTTTTCCCACAAGTACCGCTTCTAGTATAAGGCAAGATCCTACGGTTGAATTTCCCAAAAACAAAACAAGAAATCTATTTTTTCTAAACCTCCTAAGAGTGGCAATTTTTTTAGCGATTTTGGGAAGAGAAAAGGCTTGGTCCTTTAGGGGTTAAGAGGGGCTATGATACGTGGAGGCACAAGGATGAGTTTACTTTTCATGTTTTTGAAAAAACACTGAAAAGAAACTTTAAAAAAAAACTACAGAGTAGGAAAGTGGTAAGCAACTAAGCATTGTACCCGAAAAAAGTTTAATGTCAAATCTATATGTCAAAGCCACCAATGTCTATTTGACACGTATGATAAAACTTGCATTCTATTGGCCACTTTTTTCCTCTCATATGTAATTTGTACGATGAGACATTTTCCTTCCTTGAAGTATTGCTCTACGTTAGTTATGGATGAATGCCAGTGGGCTAGAATGGGTCACGTCTTGGACCCGCCATTGACAATTTGATACATAGAGTTAGTGAAAAGGGAATTGATATGGGCACACCGGGGTTGATATATGCACACCCCTCAGCAGGGTGAATTGTAGATTTTTACCATCAAAAAGTTGAATTTGAGAATTTTGAATTTGGATTTGAACTTAGAAACCATGATTTGGTATAGAATCACAAAAAAAGTTGCAATTGAACAACACCCAATGAAAAAGCTTATATATTTCTACAAATAAAAGTAAAAGCAACACATTTTTTTTCTAGTTAAGTTTTTTCATTGAGTGTTGTTCAATTGCAAACCTTTTCTACGATTCTAAACTAAATCATAGTTCTTGAGTTCAAATCTAAATTCAAAATTCTCAAATTCAGCTTTTTGATGGTAGAAATCTAAAATTTACCCCCGGGAGGTGTGCATATATCAACCCCGATGTCAATTCCCTAGTGAAAACGGTCAGCCTAATATAATGATATATACGGTTGCCTTGAGTCTCTATGTTAGTTATTCTAAGAATTATTTCCGCAAATTACAATTGAGGGTAGTTCCATGTTGACTTCTTGACAATTTTGAGTTTTCGTTGTACACAGATGATACGTATATTAAATTTTTATTTTTAACTAGTGTACTAATGGAGTTAGCTTGGGTGCATGACAAAAAATAAATAAATAAAATCTCTCGTAATGAAAGAGGAGCGCAAAGCAGTGTTTGGGGAGATTTTAAGCTTTAACCCCTGAAGGACCAATTGTCCTTTCAAGGGATAAATGGGATTTTGGGCATGTACCTATGGCTAAATTACTTTACGTGATTTTTTGAAACTTTTATGGAAGATGGGAAATTCAAAAATCTACGTCAATATTTAATTTTTTCTTAATTTGACATTTATTGAAGAAGTTAAAAAGGAGTTTCTAGGAAAAGGTCTAGATTGGGCTGCCCAAAAATTTCTTAAAAATTGCATTAAAAATAAAAACAAAAATGAAATAGGTTCTTTAGACTTATATATAGATGGGAGCTTTGAATCATTCAATTTTCATTAATGAGATGAAAGCTACAAGAAGTTTTTGTTTGTGGGTAGGTGTGATTTTGAGAGAAACCATACCTATCCACAAACAAAAACTTCTCATAACTTTCATCTCATTTATAAAAATTGAATGATTCAAAGCTCCCCATCTATATATAAGTCTAAAGAACCTATTTCATTTTTGTTTTTATTCTTAATGCAATTTTTAAGAATTTTTTGGGCTCCCCAATCTAGACCTTTTCCCAGAAACTCCTTTTTAACTTCTTCAATAAATGTCAAATTAAGAAAAAATTAGATGCCAACGTAGATTTTTGAATTCCTCATCTTCCATAAAAGTTTCAAAAAATAAAAGTTTCAAAAAATCACGCAAAGTAGTTTAGCCATAAATACATGCCCAAAATCCCATTTATCCCTTAAGGGGACAATTGATCCTTTAGGGGTTAATGGCAAAAAATCCAACATTTCTCATTTTCAACCAATTTCTTAAGTGCACGCACCAGATATTTCTTGCATACTTGTATTATAATTAGATGTTTCTAGAAATATGGCCAATTTTCATATGATGAATTCAAATTTCATTTAGTTTTTTTTGTCAGTTTGTTTGGGTGATTATTTTTTGTTTTTCTAATCTCCCCGTTCATTGGCTCAGACTCGATATTTACATTTACAATGATTGATGGTTGTGGCCAAAAAATGCAGAAATTTGGGGTTAGATGTACAGCTTTGGTGAAACCCGATAAGTGTCAAGAATTTTCTCGAGATAAATTCATTGTGGTTTCATCAAAAAGTCCACCTAATGTTTTTTTTCCAAGTTGAAGGTAGCAAGTATCTATAATGAGGTAGAATTTTGGTGAAATCTTATGTCCCAAAAAAAATACCAATACACGTTTAATAAACCCATGTCATTCCTTTTTGTATGCTTATGCTCCAATACTTCTAGTTCACGTATGGTAGCTAGGACTTTATTTGGGTTTTCATTAGTGCCCTCAAAAACCTTGTCGGTAAGGAATATGTAGGGAGAATTTTCCACACATGCACGTCCATATGTGAAGCTTTATCAACCTTGTTTTATTTTAAATATGGATTGGATACTCTTAGAATACTAATGAGGATTTAAAGGATGATTTGGTTAATATTCTAATCATGATATATATTTATCATACTTGATTTCAATTAGTGTGTTGACAAAAGAAGATTGGGATTAGGCAATTTCAAATGGATGAGTTGTGCCTTGACGTTAGAGACCTCCATCTAAATGACAAAGGGAGGAGAAGTATATTGCTCTAAGGGTAGAGGGATTAGTGTACCAAAGATAACCAGTTGTTAGTCAAAGGCAAAGTTAAAGTAATGAAATTTCCAACTCCAAAAGAGTCAAGAATTTCTATGTTGATGATTACTTTGAGATAAAATAGCAAGTAGAGTATCAAAAGTAGGAGAAATATTTATTTATATCTTTAAGATTGATAAGCATTCTTATTAGATGGAGCTCCTCTTTACGGCTGGGTCTTTGAGCTTTCTTGTTGTCATTTGCCTTTGTTTTATAAATAAATTGTGATTGGTTCAATTATCAATAGTGAGAACTTTGTAATAGATACTCACATTTTAAAATAATCATATCCTCTAAATAACTAAAGATGGATATTTGAAATTAGACAATTTCCAAAGGGAATGGCAACTTCAACTTTTTTGATCACAGTCAAACCTTTTCATGTAGATGCTAGCAAAATAATTCATAAAAATTGGATCAGTGATGCCATAAGTTACACATCTAGTTTAGCCTTATGTGTCTTATTGTAGGCAAGCTGGAAAACTAAATACTTTTTGATTTTGGATCTTTTGCTATTGATTTATATATTTTGTGAATTTTAAAATGAATTCAATAAAACACCATGGAGTTGCCAAAACTTTAGTAAAGACGAAGTCCTCAGTTTTGCGTGGATAGCAATGCTACATGTAAGAGTTCCTATTTGGAGAGCCTTCCATGAGGCCATAAAAATTAAAGAAGCATTAGCACAATTAGAATTAGTTTTCATTGGGAAATGGTTGGATCAATTTTGTACTACATGGAATGATGTTTATCACTATACCCTACCTCCTTATTTCACGCATTTTCATTACCAACTAGCGTCAAGTGGGCCGAATTGTGAGATAGATACATTTATCATCCAAAATTATGAAGATGAACCATGCATTTGCTATGCATGTGAAAAAAAAACTTCAAAACTGAAGCATGGATATGTAAAATTAAATAAGCATGCCTTTCATGATAGGTTCAAAGGGATTCATAAAAAAAAACGTTTAATTTTTTTTTTAATTGTTTAGATATTGGAGTTGCTCCTGCTGAGATGTCAAATACGTTTCACTTCATAACCACTTTGTTGTAAAATTATTGTATCAAGTTTCTAGTAATGGAGTGCATTCACGAGTTCATTTACCCGAAAAATTAGATCAACAATGAAACAATGAATAAAAGTAGGACTTTGATTGTAATGACCAGCTAAAAAACTTCTGAAGCATCCAAATAGTAATTTCAAGCCAAAAAAAAAAAAAAAAAAAAGCCTATTAACCCCTACAGGCCCAAGCCCTTTGTTCTATGAGAGTCACTCAAAACTGCTACTTTTAAGGGATTGCGCAGAAATGTAGATTGGGGGAATATAACCATGGGATTTTGCCCTAGACTATGGGAGGTGATTGTAGGAAAATATCAGCTCATTTTGAATGTAGAGGAGTGAGATATTGATATTTGAAGTGACAAATAAAAGTTTTTTTCTTTGTTACTCAAAAGTTTCAGAAGTTTTTGATCACTCATACAATAAAAAAAATTATTTTACATAAAGTTGAGGTTTGTGTTTTCTATGTAGAAGACCAAGTTAGGTATATGTTGGAGAATTTTTAGATCAATGAGACATGTACAACATAGTTCAATCTTTTTTTTAATGTTTGAAGGTCATGAAACTTGCAAGTATACTAGGTAAAATTGGAGAATTCACATAAATTTAGAAATTTGAATCACACTAATCTAAAGAGTAAAAACTAAGGATTCTTAGCCTACTACATTGGGGAAAAGAATTATTCAAAAAACAAAAACTCAAACCGCTCAAAAGATCAAACCACTTAATTTTACAAGGGGCAAAAGGAATGTAGGTTTGGAAGTCCCCCAAGATGGGCACCTTCCACTCCACTCCCCTTTGCCCAAGTGTCCACACCTTGTGCCCACAAGGGATGTCCCTCTTTGGAGTCAACACTCACTTACAAAAAAGAGGCCCTACCCAAATTGCCCCTTCTTGCCTAGTTTCATAACATTCTTGATAACTTCTTCATCAAGTGTCAGAATGAAGAAAAAAAAAGCCCTTATAGGTCTTGAAATTTCTCACCTTCAATAAAAATTTCAAAAAAATACACAAATTAATTTAGCTATGAGTACATGCCCAAAATCTATTTATCCCTTAAGGGACATTGGGCTTTTAGGAGTTAAATGTGTACTTTACTTTACACGTTCTCAGCATAACATTGTTAACCAGCCCCTCCCCCCGGTGGAGGGGCTGGTTAACAATGTTATGAGAATGGATAAAATTACAGTTCCATAACTTTCAATTAAATTCGAATATTTATTTTTAGTGTTTTATGTATTTTATATAGCAACACATGGCTTTATCATTATTGATATGAAAAATGCATTGCAGTTGCACAATGTCTATTTAAGTTGTATATTGTATGTAGTATATGTTCTTTGCAGAAGATGTACCTTTTATTTAACGAACCCACACAAACTTTGGTCCTACACATGATGAGTTGTACTGTCTATTTAGACATTATCTGTCATGATTGTATTTTTCAATTCTTTCTTTATGAGTAAACAACATGATTCCTTCTATCAATGAAATTCATATACAAATGATAGAAATCTGTCCATTAAATCGAATTCCAAGAAACTTTAGCCAATAGAAAACAAGTTTGATATGATTTGGACTTTGCAATATTGTAATGGCTTGAGTTCCTGTATTGCTTAGAGCAGGAAGGTGGAGAATGTAGGTGAAGACACTTTGGAAGCATAATTTCAATTTGTAATGCCTCAAAATATTGTTTTTTCACTTCCTAAAATGAGACTATGAGAATTAGAAATTAAGGACAAAAGTGCTTCAAATTTTAATAAAAATAAGCCGAATTCAAAAAATACCTACCCCGTAATAAAACAATGCCTACGTTTTGAAAAACTTTACAATTAAAGGCTCAAAATCACAATATACTTATAAATGAGGCACAAGCTAAAAGTGATTATAGATAGGGGCATAACCACAAAACTACCGTTGTTTTTTGCTTGATGACCTTGAAGTGTCCATTCTTTAGTACTTCTAAAAATTCCTCACTCAAAGTGCTACTTACTTGTGCATGCATTAGGTTCCTTCTTGCAATATTTTCTATTGGACACTACCCAATTTTTTTAGCTCTCATAGCAAACCATCATGTTTGTCAAATAAAAGGCAATGAAGACACTAATTGGATCCCTACTTGTAATTAATTTTAATTGTGCTTCTATTTGTATCTGTTGTGTGATTTCTTGTCCTTAATTATGAATTATGCTTGATTTTTTGTATATAGAAAATGAAATCTTTATGGTTTTCAAGTGTTAGAATTTGCACTTACAACAAAAAATTCTAGAAAGTTTTGGAAAAAGATACATTAAAGGAAATCCTCCCACTTAGTACTGTAGATAGGGATGGATTTTTTTTTGCAAAAACAGGTATCTTATTTTTGAAATCTTCTCAAGCCATAATTCATTTTGACTTGAAAAGGCCACAAAACAAATTTTCACCATACTGGTTACGCATGAGCCAGCATGGCCGTGGCATGAGCACCAAATCCAAGGAAGGATATCTCCATTCACAATGGTTGGGGCAAACATCCATGCACTAGCTAAGATGACAAAGCTTTGAGGCTTTTATATGAGTTGATAAAGTGTGTTTCCACATTGCCAAACAAAAATTTAATCGATCACTGCCATGTGAATAGGGAGAAAAAACATGTGACAAGTTCCTTGCAATTTGAATTGTACTCTCAAAATTGGATGATTTGTAGGAGGAGCTACTCTTCCGTCTCCAATGTGCTACAGTCGTAAATCCTTCTAACCAAACTTCCCGCTTTTTATTGCTTGAACATTTCACACTTTGATATGATCTTGTTGTTTTTTTTTTCTTTTTTTTTCACTTCACCAAAATCGGCCTCACAACAAAAGTCCGTCCTTAGAGGGGGGCTTGTGGGGTCATTCTTGGCAACTCCACTCCATGGAAAAGCCTCCAGGGGGATCTGCCGCATTGGATTTCATTCCAGGGTTGAGCTTTGCTTTACCTGGAGTGCGGGCAGACACCACCGTTTGCAATTACCTCGGGCAGTACAATAAAAAATACTCTGCTCATGATTGACCGGGAGGCTCTCAAATTTGGATCACACCATTTCCAGATTGGGAAAGGCAGGGTGCTCGGGTGCCCAGAGAATTCCCTTTTTTTGTTTGGTTCGTTTGGTTTTTTTGGTTTGTCCAGCTGACTGCAGCCCGGCCAGGGTGAACTGATCCCTCATTGCCCTATGCCTCAGCGTTCTTTTTTCTGGCTAAATTTCGCTAATTTCGCTTAAATCTTACCTCAAAAGTAGCCTGGCTACTAATAAGGTATGTACACCCATAAGCACCACTGTCTCCATAGCCATCACCTCTAAAATCTTGGAAAATTTATGGAAGTGAGTAGATGTAATGACAAGGATGTACAACATGCAAACATGAAATCTTGAAAGTGGTTATGGGTACAATGGCAATTTGCTCTTTAAAAATTCACAACTTATTCTCACAGTATCCAAATAATACATTCAAAAGTGCAAACTCATTATTTTTTTGTTCCTAATAGGATCCTATAATTTGCTAGATGTTTATTGATACTCATCATGTTCAAAACCCTTAGTTTGACGCTTATGGGTGTACATACCTTACACTAAGAAATTTGGTGAAAACGTGGATGAAATTGCCATATCCCTCCTTTAGCATAAACTCGATTTGTCACATTTGGATGAAAGTAGCTAATATTAGTAGTTTTATGGATAAATCTCCACCTCTCATTCATTCATTTCAATTTTAGCCAAATTTTCCGTACCTGCATGCATTCTAGGCTGCCAATCTATCTACCTTGACAAAAACAAAAACAAAATCCTGCCCTACTTGGACAAACAGGGCTTGGGGTTTAACCCTAAAGGACCAAGCCATTTTTTCTGCAAAAAATATAGAAAACTGCCATTTTTGGAGAAGCAAGTACAATGGTAAGAAAAAAAAAGTTTTTTACTAGAATTCAACCGTAAGATCTTACATTAGACTACAAGAGGTACATGTGGTAAAAAAATCAGCTCAATTTACACAAAAATGAGTGAGATATTTACATCTGAATTGCGGAAAAAGTTTTTTCTTGCTACTGCCAAGAAATTTTAGAAGGCTTTGACCACTCTTATAGCAAAAAAATTACTCTACACAAAGTTGAGGTTTATTTTCCCCATGTAGGAGACCAAATTAGCTATGTGTGGGAGAATTTTCAAATCAATTGAAACTATATAGCACATGGGAAAAATCAGTAAGTAAAAAGAAGTAGAGAATGAGTCAAATCACTAAATTATTAAGAACTTAATTATTAAAATGAAAAGTGCAAATCCCAACGGTGATAATGTTGTGATAAACAATCTACATCCTTTGGTTTTGAAAATTGAGTAAAATAAAGGACTTCAAAATTTATTTTAGAGTAGAGAATCTAAAACTGCCCGCAAACAAAAACTCTTCATAACTTTCATCTCATCTATTAGAATTGAATGATTCAAAGCTCCCCATGTCTATATAAGTCTAAAGAACCTATTTCAGAGTTTTATTTGAAAAAAATGAAATTTTTAATAAAGTTTTTGGCTGCCTGGGGAGCAACTTTTTCTAGATTTTCATGCATAACTTCTTCAATAATTGTTGGAATGAAGAAAAATTTACATTCCTAGGTAGATCTATGAATTCTTCACCTTCAATAGAAGTTTCAGAAAATCACGCAAAGTAGTTTAGCCACAAGTACATGCCCGAAATCCCATTTGTCCATTGAGGGGACACTGGTCCTTTAGGGGTTAAAATAAAATTATGGCCTTCAAATCCAAAGGTGAAGTCAAAATTTCCAAATTCAGATTCCTAATGGTAAATTTCTGAATTCTAATAATTGTTGAAGTGTGAAAGCAAAGCTTTTTTGCTTTGGCACCACAATATCATAAAGTAGTTTACACAACTCCCAACCCCATTCATGCAAGAAAAGGATAATGAAAGGGTCAATTCACTATGGCCCCACCCGCACCCTACATTAACCTTTCAACAACCGTGGTCGATTCTAGGGTTGGGCAATCCTTTATTTGGCCATTTGGGGCAAAATTTCAAACTATTAAATACAAATGTCTATCACAAATCTGACCGTACATATGGAAGTATCTTGCAGGGTTTAGTGTTATGCATCATGAATTATGCTCACTCTTTAGTTGTTAAGGCCATCTTTTTGCATTCATTGATGTATTTTTAGCATGCACTCTTTTAGTTTTTTCAACACTCTGACCACATGCCACCTCAGATTGGCATGGTTATTGCCTGAACTCTTCACTTTCCAATTCCCTAGACCCATCCCCTTTGCAACGTCATCAAATTCCTTGACATACTTTCTCTACAATATGAAAAGAGTCAAAATTGGCCAGGAACTAGTTGATTGGTCGTTAAAGGGTTAATCCCTAAAGGCCCAAGCCCTTTTTCTTGTGAAAGTCACTAACTGTCACTTTTGGGGAAATGAGTAGAAAGGTAGGAAAATAATAATAATCAGAAATCCAACTGTAAGATCTTGCCTTAGACTATGGGAGGTACTTGTGAGAAAAGAATCAGCTCATTCTAGATGTAGAGGAGTGAAATATTGACATCTGAAATGAAAAATAGTAAAAAATTGTTGTTGCCCAAAAATTTCAAAACCCTTTGGCCACTCCTATATCAAAAAATCACTCTACCCAAAATGAAGGTTTATGTTTTTCCCATGGAGAAGACAAAGTTAGGTAAAAGTGGGAGAATTTTCAAATGAATTGGAGGTGTGAATCATACCTTGTAAAATCTCACAGTGCTATAAGGCCATGAAATTTGCATATACACTAGGCAAAATTGGAGGATTTATGTAAAACTCATAAATCTAAGTTACTTTGATCCAAATGGTGAAAACCAAGGAATCTCAATCTATTACAACTTTGGAATTTTTTTAATAAAAGAACAAATACAGAAAGAGTTTGAAAAAGTAAAGCACCAAATTTTACAAGGGGCAATAGGAATGGAGGTTTGGGAGTCCCATACCTACCAACAAACTAAAACTTCTCATAACTTTCATCTCATTAGTCAAAATTGAATGATTCAAAGCTCCCCACATATATATAAATCTAGAGAATCAGCTTCAATTTTTTTTTATAAATGCATTTTCTAAAAGTTTTTGGGCTATTTGCCCTTCTTTATTTTTCAAAAATTCATGCATAAATTTTTCAATAAATGTCAAAATGAAGAGGAAATTAGATGCCCATGCATGTCTTTGAATTTCCCTCCTTCCATATTAGTTTCATAAAATCACACAAAGTAGTTTAACTGTAAGTACATGTCCAAAACCCCACTTGGCCCTTGAGGGGCCACTTGGGCCTTTAAGGTTTTAAGAGTGGATTTTAAGTTGCCTTAACAATTAGGTTGTCTTCTCCTAAAAATTTACCTCATGACTCATTGCTTGGCCACTTGGAGGCACGTTCAACTCTCTTAATATTGAGATTTTATATGGTTATGACCTAGGCGTTACTAGTTTATTTTTTTGCAACTTTTGTAGTTGTTGCCAAGCCCTTTCAAGACTATTCATTGCAATCATTATTGATGTAGTATCAATATGTATTTGTATAAAGTAAAACGTCAAGAAATTAGTATGGGGCAACTTAAATGCACTATTTAGTATAGAATGCATGCACATAAGGAAAAATGCATAGAATCATGTCCACATGTGCACTTTCATTCATAAAATTAGCTACTATTTAAATCTTTCATCTAGGTGTCCTTTCAAACCTACTATTTTTGAGAGGGATTCACAATTCCATTCAATTTTTTCAAGCGAATTGTGTTAACCCGTAAAGGACCAAGAGTCCGTTCAAAAGCCACTTGAGAACTTGGGTAGGGTCATATGGAGCCAATTTTTATTGGATGTTTTTGAATTTGTTACACAAGGTGTAAATCTATATCCCTCATGTGGAAATGTAATTTCTTCCCCTACTGGATGTCTGGTTCAAAAATTATGCTGCCCAAATTCTTTTGAGCAGCTTAGGCAATTTGGGCATCTTTGGAGAATCTCATGCTAAGATTCTTATCAATTTTTGAAATTTGGCACGTATGTAACTAAAAAAACATGGTGTACAATTGTCAAAAAAAAAAAAAAAAAAAAAAACTCTCACCTTCCAAAGGGAGTCAAACATTGGTAACTATGTTTGGGCAGTTTTGAGAAAAAATAATTTCCTCTAACTTCAAGCCCTATTATTTTTCAACCTATAAATCCAAAACTCTTGAAACTTTTTTTCACATATTTCAAATGTTAGTCTCTACCTTTTCACCATTCATATTCTAACATCATTGCTCAAGAAATTATGTAAGAATGATTAATGTATTGTCAATTCACTTTAACCTCCTTGCATTGCAGGATGATTTAGAATAAGCTAGATTCTACATTTGCATCTAAAAAATTTCATGAGTGGATCTAACAACATATACTTGTGGATGGTCAAAAAGTTCATTTTTGTGTAGAGCAAAAACTTTACTCTAGGAAGGCTCAAAGTCTGTTGACTTTGTTTTGCAGGAATGAAAAAATAATAATCTCACTTCAAACTTTATAATCTTCCTATTTGCATAGTTGGGGCTGGAATATTTTGCACACATTAATTTATTGGTTTTACAAACTTTTGTATTGTTGAAATTGAAAAAAGAGTTTTCATTTTCAATTTTGGACAATGCACTAAAAGTCGGCAGTTCTTGAGAATTTTTTTAAAACAACATCCTTGGTCTTTTAGGAAATCCTAAAGCCCTAGGGCCTTTATTTTGTCAAAAGACACTCAAAATTGCCATTTCTATGGCAAAAAGTAAAAAAATTTGAAAACCTGGTTTTTTTGCATATTTTACCGTAGGATTTTTTACTAGAATAGTAAAATAATGTGCAAAAAAATATTCAAAAACCTTGACCGCATAGATTGCAAGATACTTGCATTTAAAGTGTAGAAAACAAACTTTTTTGCACCTTGTATGACTAGATGATTTGACTTTGAACTTTTTTTACTTAAAATTTGTGCACCACAAATTTTTTGATTTTGATTTTCTTATGGTGGAAAATTGAGTTGAGAATCTTTGGAAAAATACCAAAACAAAAAATACTTCATTTTCCATTCTTAAAAAAAGAATTAGGTAGAAGAAGGTATGAGATTGTACAAAAACTTAAGTTGTTAATAACCTTGTAGTGAAATTGAAACACAATAATCCCAATGGTAAGATAGTTCTAGAAAGCAAACTTCACCTTTCCCGACAATTTTTTTTAAAATAATGTTAAACTTACATTCAAAAATGAAGTTTTTAAGTTATTTTTTCAAGAAGATGCTTGAATTGCCCAAAAAACAAGATTGTCCATAACTTTCTCATAACTAGTCCAAATGGAATGAATAAAAGCTTCAGATGTAGACAAAACTATAACCTATGAGAATAAAATAAAAAAAGATTGTTTGGAATTTTTGTAAAAAACAATGTGCTGCTTGATTTCCATAAATAATTGCTTATTTGGGCATAATTTTTCTCTTGGGCATAGACTAGAATAAAAATTACATTTCTCAAAAGCTAATGTGCTTTTCTATCTTCAAAAAAAAATCAATAAATCAAAACAAAAATTGAGACTGCATGAACCTGCCCAAAATCCCATTTGTCCCCTGAGGAGACAATAGGGCTTTAGGGGTTAAGGCAACCAAAGTCAGAGACAGGATTCTGGCAAAAAATTCACCCAAACAAGAAAATAGTTACTGAAATGCTTGCATGTTCATCCATACAAATTAGCTCTTCCTATAAACTTTCATCCAATTATGGCACACCTAGTGTTTCTTTGAGAGGGATTTGGTTGCTTCATCCATTTTTCACCGAATTGTTAGTGTTAACCCCTAATGGACCATTGTCCCTTCGAGGGACAAATGGAATTTTGGGCATGTACTTTTGGATAAGCTACTTTGTGTGATTTTTTGAAACTTTTATTGAATGTGGGGAATTCAAAGATCTACAAAGGCATCTAATTTTTTCTTCATTTGGACATTTGACAAAGTAGTTAAGCAAGAATTTATTAAAACTAGGGGAGGAGGGGCAGTTTGGGCAGCCCAAAAACCTTATTTAAAAATTGCACTTTTTAAAAACAAAAAATTGTTCTTTAGGACTTTTATGTGTGGGAAGCTTTTAATCATTTCAATTTCAATCAATGGGATGAAAGTTATGAGGAGTTTTTGTTTGAGGGCAGTTATGGATTCTCTACTCTAAAATAACTTTGAAGTCTTTTATTTTACTCAATTTTCCATATTTTGGAAACAAAATTGAACCAAAGGAAGTTGATTGTTTATCACAACATTATAACTATTGAGATTTACATTTTTCATTTCAATTGTTAAATTCTTTACATCTTAATGTTTTGACTCATTCTCTACCTCTTTTTAGTTACTATTTTTTTCTCATGTGTTGCATACTTCCAATTGGTTTGAAAATCCTCCCACATATACCTAACTTGATCTCCTACATGGTAATTTAGAAGCACAACTCTTGGTAGAGCAATTTTTTTCATGCAAGAGTGGTTAAAGGCTTCTGAAATTTACTAGCAACAAGGAAATAGCCTTTTTCCTTCACTTTAGATGTAAATATCTCCCTCCTCTCCATCTAGAATGACCTCATTTTTTTTCCCATAAGTACCTCTTCCAATCTAAGGCAAGATCCTATAGTTGGATCTCCAAAAAAAGTAAATAAAATCTACCATCTTACTCATCTCCTAAAAGTGGCAGTTTTCAGTGATTTTGGCAAAAAAAGGGGCATGGTCCTTTAGGGGTTAAAGTAGAGGGCCCTAAAATGGAGTGGGCTCTAAAATGGTGCACTTCTAAGAATGGTTCACATGTTCCTCTCACATATCTACTACTACCATTGATGAGTTGGGTGGGACTAACTTTGGGACTAGCTTTATAGCTAATCCCACCTAACTCATCAATGACAGTAGTAGATATGTGAGAGAAACATGTCAGCCATTCCTAGAAGTACACCATTTTAGAGCCCTCTACCTTAATTGATAAACTTGTGTCTAACTAAAAGAAGGATAATCTTTGCTTTTATTGTTTTAAAGTTAGGTGGCTGGGGCCACACCAACGAGCTCTTATGGCCAATTCTAGAGTTGGAGTAAGGTAGAAGGCTCGAAAGCCAACCATCTAAGGGCTAAAACTGAATTTTGGGGAAGTAGAATTTCTTGAAATAATTTTTAGTAAAATTTCCTTGAAAAACAAGAAGAATTGACATCTAACCCAAGTTGTTTCATATTTTTTGGAGTTTTGTATAACTAGTTGTGAAATTTTAAAGTAGAAAAGTCATAGGACTCTAAAATGGTGCACCTCCTCAAATGTACATTTACTGTACATTATGCAAATCTATGAAAAAATACATGTACAGAATAAGAACATTTTGGAGGGTGAGCGATTTTCGAGCCTGGACGGTTTTCGAGCCTTCTACCTTACAGAAAGTCCATGTGCACCACCTCATTTTCCTTCAAAACTCAGAGGTTGGATTCAGGCTTTAATGCTGCCTTGCCAGTTCCATCCAGTTTGGGTTTTATTCTCATTCATTCAGGGGCCAAGGGTACGGAGCTAAAACAACAGGGACTTTCATGCAAGTCCCAGAGAATTTTGGGGCAACTTTTGTTTCGTCAGAATCTTACACTCATTTTGACACTGCCTGTCATGACATTAAAAAAATTAGAAGAAATAATGGGCAAAATCGTCAAATTCCTCTGAAAGAAACACGAGGTGTGCCAAAATTTGGGTGAAGGTTGCTATTTAAATCTGGTTTATTGGATGAACGTGCGCACATTGATGATTTTTATCTGTATTTTCCAAACTTCTACGCATTCTTGAGTTCATGTCTCTCGATGAAGGAAAAAGAATAACAATAATAGGTAATCTTCCCTCCCAATAAATGCAAGTATGTTTCACCCTTACACAATTTGAAAAGAATTTAATCCCTAAAGGTCCAAGTCCTTCTTTCTGTGAAAGTCATTGGTGCCAGTTTAGGGGGAGTGAGTAGAAAAGTAAGAAATAAAGTTTGTTTTGCAAATTCAATCATAGTGTCTTGCCTTAGACTATGGGAGGTACTTGTAAGAAAAAATTCAGCTCATTTTAGATGTAGAGGAGCGAGATATTGACATCTAAAATGAAAAAATAATAATTCCTAACTGCCCAAAAATTTCAGAAGCCTTTGATCTCCCCTACATTAAAAAAATTGCTCTACGCAAAGTTGAGGTTTATTTTTTCCATGTAGCAAACCAAGTTAGGTATGTGTATGAGGATTTTCAAATGAATTGGAGGTATGTATCATACTTTATAAAATCTTACAATGCCGTAAGGTCATGAAATTTGCATATTCACTAGGAAAATTTGGAAGATTTATGTAAAATTCAAAAATGTGAATTACTTTGATCCAAATGGTAAAACCCAATGAATCTTAGTCTATTACAATTTCAAAAAAAGACTCAAAAAAAATACACAAACTGCTCAAAAAACTAAAGCACCAAATTTTACAAGGGGCAAAGGGAATGGAGGTTTGGGGGTCCCGTACCTACCCGCAAACTAAAAATTTTCACTCATTGATCAAAACTGAATGATTCAAAGCTTACCACATATATATAAATCTAAAGAACCAACTTCAGATTCTTATTTTTTTTAAATGTAGTTTTTAAAGAAGTTTTTTGGGTTGCCTAGTCTACATGCCCTTTCCTGTTTTTTAGGAATTCATGCATAAGGTAAGAGGTTCTAAAATGGTGCACTGCTCTAAAACAGCGCACTTCTCAAATGTACTCAAATTGTACATGTTCTTTTCATAACCCTTCAACAATGTATAGGTGATGTACATTTGAGGACATGCACCACTTTAGAGCACCTATGGCCTTTCCACTTTAAAGTTTCATTACTAAGTCCACAAAGCTCCAAAAATTATGAAATATTTTGGGTTAGATGCCAATTCCTCTTGTCTTTCAAGGATAATTAACTAAAAAATATTTCAAAAAGTTTCACCTCCCCAAAATTCAGTTTCACCCTTACATGCTCCATTTTAGAACCCCCTACCTTAACAATAATTGTTGAAATGAAGAAAATTTTAAATGTCCACGTAGGTCTTGAAATTCCCCACCTTCAAGAAAAGTGTAAAAATATCACACAAACTAATTTAGCTATAGGTACATGCCCGAGGTTTCGGGGGACAGTTGGGCCTTCAAGCGTTAATAAGCAAATGACATGAGTAACTTAAAATACCATCTTTGATGGAAGTTTTTGTGTTTTGAATTTGTAACGAACACTATACATTTCAAACTTCAAGGCTGCTCGAAGGGGTGAAGAAGATGGAAGGAGATTTGAGTTTTTTGTAAATCTGGTAAGATATACATCATTCATTTAGCAAATTTGTCCGCATGTACTAGTTGATTATAAGTGGATTCTAGAATGTATGTTGCCAGTACATAGGGATTAAATGAGTTTTGGATCAACCTTACGTACTTATTGACCATTCTGTTATGCCTTGTAACATAGTATGGTGTTACTGACTTGTGGTTTTTTTTGTTAAAATTTGTAAAGAGTTTGTTTTTTACTATCCAAATACCTCTAACTTACGTAGAATGTATGATATGCTTGCATCTTTTGAAATTTCTCCAAAATGCCCATGCTTGTACAGTGGGGGATAAAAAGATTGGGAATACCCAATATGCCATTCAAAGAATTTTGCATAATTATCTAGAATATAATTGACATTTTGTTGTCTTGCATCATTGGGGTTTAATTCTTATGCAATCCCAATCAAGCATATCAAATTTCAGTTCTTAAAAATCCAAGCCCTATTTTTTGGTGAATCATTTTACATGAAATTCACTATTTACATGATAGTTGATTAAAAATAACTGGTGATGCATTTTTTAGATTTGATTGCACGGGTATGTAAGAAACATCCATATGCACATCTTTCCTTCATGCAAGTATTTCCAAAAAGCTTTAGAATTCCTTCTATGGAGATTTTAATGTTGAGATGAGAATGACCAAATTTAGTAAAATAGATATCATTGTATGATAATTAGATTTTTGTGTTTGACTTATTTTAGTATGATTGAGTTTGTAACTTTGAGCATGACAATATTTTTATTTTGCCAAAATCTAAGTTTCAACACATATATTAATTTTACAAAATTTGGTCACTATCACATCTACACTAAAATCTTTATAGAAGGAATTCTGAAGCTTTTTGGAAATACTTGCATGAAGGAAAGATGTGCATATGGATGTTTCTTACATACCCATGCAATCAAATCTAAAAAGTGCATCACCAATTATTTTTAATCAACTATCATGTAAATAGTGAATTTCATGTAAAATGATTCACCAAAAATAAGGTTTGGATTTTTAGGAACTGAAATTTGATATTCTTGATTGGGATTGCATAAGAGTTAAACCTGATGCAAGACAACAAAATGTCAATTATATTTTAGGTAATTACGCAAAGTTCTTTGAATGACATATTGGATGTTCCCAATCTCTTTGTCCCCCACTGTATTGTAAGTTGAGAGCAGATTTGACATGTCTGTGCCGACTGTAATGAAAGTTCAAAATACAAATACTTTCCAATTGACGCTTTAGTTGCTTGATAAATTATGTTTGACAAAGCATTACAAATCTATCATTCAAAGCCATACAAATCCACAAAGCTCTTGCAAACAAACATTCTAGTGAATGGGAAGAAAGGATCATAATCAAGAGTAATCAAATTGTGTATTCTGGAAGACGTGAAAAATTGGGCCATTTTAGAACATGTAGAAAACCTCTATAAAAATACTAGTAAAAGAAATTCTAAAAGCTTACAATAACTTAACCCCTAAAGGACCAAGTCATTTTTTCTGCAAAAAACACAGAAAACTGTCACTTTTGGGGAAATAAGTACAATAGTAAGAAAAAAAGTTTTTTACTAGAATTCAACCGTAAGATCTTACAATAGACTACAAGAGGTACACATGGTAAAAAAAATCAGCTCAATTTACACAAAAATGAGTGAGATATTTACATCTGAATTGCAGAAAAAAGTTTTTTTTGTTGCTGCCCAAAAATTTCAGAAGGCTTTGACCACTCTTAGATAAAAAAAAAAATACTCTACACAAAGTTGAGGTTTATTTTTCCCATGTAGGAGATCAAGTTAGCTATGTGTGGGAGAATTTTCAAATCAATTGGAACTACACAACACATAGGAAAAATCAATAAATAAAAAGAAGTAGAGAATGCGTGAAAACACTAAATTGTTAAATATTTAAGTATTAAAATGAATAATGCAAGTCCCAACGGTTATAATGTTGTGATAAACAATCTACATCCTTTTGGTTTTGCTTTTTTCCCAATATATTGAAAATTGTGGAAAATAAAGGACTTCAAAGTTTATTTTAGAGTAGAGAATCTAGAACTGCCCGCAAACAAAAACTCCTCATAACTTTCATCTCATTTATCAGAATTGAATGATTCAAAGCTCCCCATGTCTATATAAGTCTAAAGAACCTATTCAGACTTTTATTTGAAAAAAATGAAATTTTTAAAGAAAATTTTGGCTGCCTGGAGAGCAGCTTTTTCTAGATTTTCATGCATAACTTCTTCAATATTGTTGAAATGAAGAAAAATTTACATTCCTAGGTAAATCTATGAATTCCTCACCTTCAATAAAAGTTTCAAAAAAATCATGCATACTAGTTTAACCGTAGGTACATGCCCAAAATCCCAAATGTCCCCCGAATTGACAACGGTCCTTTAGGGGATAACTGAAGTGAAGAGGTTTAGAAACAAAATTATCGTAAATGGTTTTCGAAAAAATGTTTTATAGTTACATGCAGTTTGAAAACTTTCAAAAGATAGGATATTTTGTTCAACTCCTAAAAAGTAAAGGGGTTTGTGGAGATTTTCCAAGTAAATGTAACATCCTAGAGTATTATAACAAAAAAAACTTCTATTACAATCAAAGATCCTACAACACAATTTTTTCTGACACGTGTGCATCGTTGTCTATATCAAGGGTAGTCAAATGATTTAAAATTTATATTTTGCAGCAAATTTTTAAGGCAAAATAGCGATTCTCCGTTGAAACTTTGATACACTTTGTGATTATCCACACGACTAGTCTTACTAAACCAAATGACTATTAGAACAGGGTAATTACGGCCATTGGTGGGATTTGGAGTTTCAAAGGGCGTGTTCCAAACCAAGTCCCATTGTGTTTCAAAAAGTAAAAGCTAAAAGATAGTTGGCATGAAGAAACTTGCTTTGATTTATTTGATTTATTTTTTGCATTTAACCAAGTGTTCCTCCACCAAACCTTGGATCTTTGTAGTAAACTTTATGTGGTAATAATTGAGCTATTTATCATGGTGATATCTATGTATAGGGAATTGTTAACGCGACACCCTAAATTGCTAAGAGGACACTCCGTGAGCATGAGTTGTGGTGATTTAGTGCTATTTTTGATTTATTGAAGTGATTCATCGTTCAATCAATCACGGCATTACCATCTTCTTGAAAG
Organism: Ulota crispa; assembly: GCA_963920765.1. Taxonomy (NCBI): domain Eukaryota; kingdom Viridiplantae; phylum Streptophyta; class Bryopsida; order Orthotrichales; family Orthotrichaceae; genus Ulota; species Ulota crispa. Next base: position 12,856,588 of record OY987242.1, read on the forward strand.
AAAACATGACAAATACAGATTTTTGTTGAAATATTGTTGGATCAAAATTATTTTTGATGAATTTTTGTTTCAAGTACCTCAAAAATCCTATATTTTTAGTTTCAAATTTAAGCACACTTTTTTCTTTGAATATAGCCTTAGAATGATAAAGGTGAAATAAATCTTTTGATTCAAACTAAAAAATCAGCATTAAAAATCACAACTCATGCTCACAGGGGGTGTCCTGTTAGCAATTAAGGGTGTCTCATCAACAATTCCCACATATATATATATATATATATATTTACATACATATATAAATATAAAGTGTAGGAAAGCATAAGCTTTAAAGCAATACAATGTTGGGAGTTGGGACTTAGCTTAGGTCAACCTAACTCTAGCAAAGCTAGCTTCAAAACATGAAAGCAACAAGTTTGACATAACTTAGAAGTAATAAAAAAGGGAATTGATAAGTGCACACCGGGGGTTGATATTTGCACACCCCTTGGGGGGTAAATTACAGATTTCTACATTTGAAAAGCTGAATTTGAGAATTTTGAATTTAGATTTGGACTTAGAGACCATGATTTAGTCTAGAACCATTAAAAAAGTTGCAATTCAACAACACCCGACGAAAAAGTTTAACTAGAGGGAAAAATATTACTTTTATTTTTGTTTATAAAAAAAGATAAGCTTTTTCATTGGATGTTGTTCAATTGCAACTTTTTTTAATGGTTCTAGACTAAATCATGACCTCTAAGTCCAAATCTGAATTTAATATTCTCAAATTCAACTTTTTGAACGTATAAATCTATAATTTACCCCCATGGAGGTGTGCAAATATCAACCCCCGGTGTGCACATATCAGTTCCTTTAAAAAAATGTAATGAAAATAAGATACCATTAAGAACAGAAGAATTAGTAGCTTAATAGGGGAATTGAATTGATATATGCAAATCCGAGGTTTGATTTATGTATACTGGGGTGAATTTTAGATATTTAAGGTCACCAAGTTGAATTTAAAAAATTGAATTCACATTTGAATTTAGAGACTTTGAATTAGTTGAGAACCACAAAGAAAGATACAATTGAGCAACTCCTAACAAAAAAATTTGACTTTTTTTACAAAAGAGGTTAAAAGTAATAATTTACTCCCTAACTAAACTTTCCCACTAGGCGTAGTCCAATTGTATCCTCCTTTATAATTCTAGCCTAAATCAAGGTCTCTAAATCCAAAAGTGAATTCAAAAATTTTCAAATTCAACTTGGTGACCGTTAATATCTAAAATTTACCCCTAGAGGCCATAGGCCTAGATCTCGTACTCTAAATTATAGAGAAGTGCAAAGTGCCTTGTCATTCGATTCCTAGCCATGTACAGACATGATCAATATAAGCTTAGTGTAAACTGCCTTGGCTTGCGTTGCCCAGTTTAAAAACAGAAACTCACATATCTTCTAGTAAATTATTGCCAATTTGTCTAATGATTTAAAAACTATTGTGCTGGAAAAGTTCTCTGTACACACAAGTCCTACCAGAAATTCAAAAAAATACATAGAAATTGTTGTATATAATTGAGTTCCAAAATTGTTTCGTTACCAAGAATGGATGTCTGGTCCTTTAGGGGTAAAAAAAGAATAACCATCTTCTTGAAATTGCTTTTATGCAAGTTCGGCATTTCTAACTTCCCAAGCTTATCACACTTTCAAGTCGATTACATTAGTTTTTGATAGTGAAAAGCCCACAAAGCATCAAAACAAGGTATTTCTATATTATTCAAAGATTGCACACAGTCACCGGATTACTCGTGGGGTAAAAAATATATATGTAAGTTTACAAAGTTTTCCTATGCCATCTAATATTTAAGGCCAGTGTCCAACACTCCTTTGATAAAAATATATAAATAGCAATTACTGATGTTTGTGATGTTTCCCTATATATACATATACAAGTCTTGTAAACCCATTTACCAAGGTAAATGAATGTCTTAACACATTCTCAATGTCTGTGTTATTTTTTGTTTGATGTTTCTTTTTCAAAATAGTTACACTTCCAACTTACGTTACAATAACAACTCATGAACCTCACTTGCAAGCAAGCATAAATGCTACAAAGTAATTGAAGATGTAAAGATCTAGAACCTCATTGACAAGCACAAAGAAAGTGCAAAGATCCACAACCACTATACGGATAGGTTGCCAACGTGAGTTTTTTTAGTTAATTGTAGATGTATATATATATAAATATATATATATATATATATATATATATATATATATATATATATATATATGTGTGTGTGTGTAGGGAATTACTAATGCCACACCCAAAATTGCTAATGTCACACCCCTATAAGCATGTATTTTGTAAATTTAATGATTTTTTTAATATTCAAGTGGTCCATCATTCATTCAATCAAGGCATTATCATCATCTTGAGAGAAAGAAAAACATACGCAATTTTTTTGTTGAAATTATATTGCACCATTGCTATTTTTTTGATATATTTTTGCTTCAAATATTTCAAAACTCATACACTTTTAGTTTCAAATTCAAGAACCTTCATTTTTTTTAATATAGCTTGAGAATGATAAAAGTGAAACAAATCTTTTGATCCAAATTTAAAAAATCAACACGAAATTCTCATAGTTCATGCTCAAAGCAAACCTTAGGGTGTGGCATTAGCAATTTTGGGTGTGGCTTTAACAATCCCCTATATACATATATATATATATATATATATATATATATATATATATATATATATATATATATATATATAAAGGCTAGTGTGTCATGATGTAATGACGTGTCATGCCATAGATTCTCTATTAATACCACAAGTATATAGAGGGGAAAAGGAGAGGAAAAAGGCACTCAAAAGGTGAAACATCACAAAGGCAGAAGAAAAGGCCCTCAAATGTGAGGGTGAAAAGACATTGGAATTATTAAAGTCATTTGGAATTGTGAAAAACCATTAAATTTAATTTATTAAAAAAAACTCGATGGCACTACAATTTTGATTTTTTTAAAACTATGAATGGTCATTAAATTATAAGTCTCTCTAGCACTAGGTGTTACAAATTTTGCCCACATTTCATTTATTGATTTCAAACAAACGCCATGCAAAGCACAGGCAAGGCACACTTGTATATGTATG
>OY987242.1:12859923-12927865 GCA_963920765.1 Ulota crispa
GCCAAGGAGCAAAGTGATGAACATGGTAGTTGGGTGTGAAAGGATGTCTTTGGTGGAACACATTGAATATTTTCCCAACTTGAATTTGCAATTTAGATACAAAGGGGTGGGGAGGGAGATGAAGAGACAATTTTATTTGAATCCAAAATTGAATTTGAGTGTATTTTATCCCATGGAGTCCTTTTTAAAGTGAACATGGGGCCATGCCATAAAGGCCATGGAGGGCATGACCTATTGATACAACGGACACATAGGGTGTAATAGTACATATATAAAAGTGTAATTGTAAGGATTAAAATTGTAGTTTAGAAATGTCAAAACAACATTGAAAATAGAATTGTAGTGGTACCATTGTATAACACACTATATTCATATGATCATAGCACAACAACAACAATAAACAACACTCTTTTAATAGTCAATTCTTCAAATATCAATAAATTAGAAACAATATTACTATGATTTTGATTTTTTGTAATTTTTCATTAGTACACTGTCTCTGTAATACATACCTATCAAGAAACATAAAAAAAAGTGAAACTACCTCAATCAACAATTAGAAGTATTTATGATGCGTGTGTTGTATAAAAGCCAAAACAAGCACTAGCAAACATGTCAAGAAGCATCTCAACATACATGTATGAAGCATATTCGATCACCTATACTTTTTGGATATATATACTTGTAAGGTAGGAGTTAAACAACAAGATTATTCAAGTCTACAATAAATAAAATCATAAAGGCAAGAAAACAAAGTGAGGATAAAAAGAAAATTTTAGTATGGTAGTAATAGGCTGATAAACAACCTCATGATTGTTTAAGCAAGATACAAGTTTGTAGACTTTAGGCCCTTATTTAATAAAGTCATGAAAAAAAATTTGTAATGAGGGATGAGTTTTACATAACATTCCACTCAGCAGGTCTGTCCTCCCTCCAATTGAAGAGTGTGAAATATTCCACATCCATCAATAGTTAAGAAGACACTTGGCTGAATTTGTCAGAGAGTTTATGAAAGAGAGGCTCAGTTTAGTGCACATACGTCGATGTGGAGGCCAGCCATGTCAAAAAAAAATTAATTTAATTTAATAATAATAAAATAATTGGATGTCATGATGAAGTTTGTGGATGATACCTAAAGAGAGGGAAAGGCAGCCTCTCTTCATGCTACTGAATGTTATGTAAATGTATTCAAGGTCACTCTACATTGTCAAAAGCATGCTTTGATTAAAGTCAAGACCAACAAATCCAAAAAGATGCTACATCCCACCAAGGAGTACAAACTTGGTTGTGATTGTGTATTGCTTTGTGAAGGTTGCTCAAGCAAAGGAACCACTGTGTACCAATATTGAGTAGTAAAAGTGATATATGAGTGATTTATAACAAGAAATAAAATTTTCAATAATTACAATTTGGAGATTTAGGCACACCTTGTTTTTTCCCTAAACACTAATAAGCATTTAGTGGAGAGAACAAAGGGGATGAAATTTTTCCATGACATTCATTGAGACAAATGAATGAAATATAATATGGATGAAAGATAGAAGTTTAGGATGGATGAAAAACCAAATTTGGTTGAATTGCAATGAAAAATTCAAAAACATCAGATTCCATTTGTCCATAGATTTACCTTTAGTCTTGTTGGTGGAGCTAATTGTTGCAATTCCTTTGTAGATCATTTACAGTACATTTAAACATCTTAACTCTTATATATATGCATAACTCATTTTATCTTATCTTAAAGATTTAGCAAGGTTGGATACGCCTAATAATTAAATCCTTGTTGTTCCAAAACTAAAGTCATGTCTTGTGAGAAATGTTAATGTTTCAAGAAGCATAATTTTCACCACATGTAACACTTGCTTGATTTTGTGGTTATTCATGTGCTAGTACTAAAAAAATTGAAATGTTCTCAAGAATGCATCTTCTATAGAACTTTGAGGATATGGTAGTTGCCATAGAGGATTAGTCAAGCTAAATACTAGGAAATATTGGAATACTTATGTAGCCTCAACTAAAATACAAATTGAACACCATCATTTATACATAGGCTTTACAAAAATGCCACATGCTACATAGTGGCTAGCAGAGGGGTTGGCAAACTATCAGGAACAAAACTAATTAAAGTTCTCAATAAAGGAAAATTGGAATAAAAATATAGTAAAAGCAACCTTTCTAGATAATGAGCTTTTAACAAAAGCCTAGTCTTGACATCTAAAAAGGCAATGGTCATGACCCATTTGAATTCAAATATCAAAAACTAAAAGTCTTTGTAGTTGATTACATAGGGGAATTAGTCCCTCCTTAGGAGGAAGTAACCAAATCTTAAACTTATGGTTTAGTGAATGTTCATAATACATTAAGTGGTCTTACAACACATACTTGTCATGGACCCTATAAAAAGAAGAAGAGAGGCTTTATAAAGCCAACTAGGAAAACCCTACACTTCAAAATTTGCCTAGGAAATCATTCAAGAAAATATAGAGATTGTGGAAGTCTCCAAATAGTTTAATTTGGTCTACAAAGCCACTCAATGTATTGGCTAGAATTTTTGGAAGAAAGAGCTATATGGCCTATTTGAATTCAAATAGCAACTTCCAAGTGTTGCGTGTTGATAGTAAATGTTAGGAAATAGAAAACAAATGATAGGGTTATTCAAAGAAAAAATCCCATACACTTTACTAAGTGTTTTAATAAAATAGTGAGTTTCTTCATTGTCACAAGAAAAGTCAAAATCCAATGTAAGAACAATGTTATACTTGGAAAAAAATTGACGCTTATAGGTATGATATTTCAAAAATTTAAAGAAAATTAAAAGGTTAATATATGTAAGATGAATTTAGGTGATAATATTTTAAATAGAATACAAAAACTTGATTGAACTAGGCAATTTCCTTCATAAGTGAGTGAGTAAACTAGGAGCATTTGGTTATGAAGAAAATGCAAAATACCACAATAATTATTGAGATTTGAATTAGTAAGAAATTGTTTAACAATTGTTATTACTAATAAAAATATTATTCCATGTAAGGTATGATATTCCAACTCATTGCTTTTTGAGTATACTGACAAATTGTGTCAAAAGATGGTGACCTACACAGATCTTCCATCAACCCTACAAAATCTCTCACGGGTTCACAGGTTGCAATTGTAGAATGAGGATTTTGTCACCGAGGAGCAAGATGTGTAGCTTACCTAAGAGGAACTCGTCACACATATTGGACAAAGTAAAGTTGAACTTTGATAAGATTATGCAGCAAATCAAATTCCAACTAGCAGGACTAGGCTAAATGAAGATTTCTCTCTACTGCATGATTCCACTGCCTCTCGATTTGCAAGCTCATGTTATCAAGATGGAATCCAATTTTGTTCACAATCAACGTGAAGGCAATAGAGGTTTTTTTGTGTCAGTTTGAAATGACAAAGAATAATCCTAAGCAGTTATAGATGAGACTATAATTGAGTGGGACACTCATTGGATTGCCACAACCAAGAAGTTCAAGCATGGTTTATAATCAAACAAACATTGAGCTTGCTTTAGTGATTGGATGTTCTTTGTTTGGGATGGAGACCACTGTCATCAAACATAGACCAAGTATATCAACAAGATAAAAGCTGATGACACTAGTCAAAAAACAGGTCCTAAATGACTAAGTGACAATGATTGCAATGACTATACAACAACTACAAAATGACTATACAGTCATGGTTTAGTCATTGTCACTTAGTCATTTAGGACATGTTTTTTTACCTGTGTAACAAAGTGTGGCATTATTGTGTTGAGTCTATTGTTATACTGTCTTCTAGTCCACGTGCATGGAAAGTTCTTTGAGTTCACTAAGTATTTAAGCACATAGTGAATTAACCAAAAATGCAATTCAAGTTCAAAATGCAATTGAGGATGTTCATTTAAGTTTATCACTAAACTGCTCGTATTGAATAGAATAAAAAATTATCTCAATACACATGCACTGCATACAATGCTGTCAAGATGGCTATTATAATTTCTATTGTCTTTTTCATATAATTTTTGTTACCATCGTTGCAGGCATGGTGTAGATAACACAATTCAATTTCAAATTGCCTTATTTGCATTGCATCCTGTAGTTGTTTTCATTTCACTAAGGGCTTGGAGATTTGTTACAAAGTAAAATTTGGAATACAATCGTGAGTAAAATTGATGCAGAGGAGGCAATTTGATTTTGAATTTCATTACAAGCATCACATCTAGAAGTTGTTTTCATTCACTAGGAGCTTTGAGATTGGTACAATGTAAAATTTGAAATTTCATCGTGAATAAAATTGGTGTAGATAAGGCAATTTGATTTCAAATTGCGATATCTGCACCGCATTCTGAAGTTGTTTTCATTTCACTAGGGGCTTAGAGATTGTTACAAACTGGAATTTGGAATTTCATCGTGAATAAAATTGGTGCAGATAAGGCAATTTGATTTTGAATTGCCTTATTTGCACCACATGTTGAAGTTGTTTTCATTTCACTAGAAGCTTGGAGATTGTTACAATGTAAAATTTAGAATTAATCGTGAACAAATTTGGGTCTAGTGCAGATAAGGCAATTTGATTTCAAATTGTCTTATTTGCACCACGTGTTGAAGTTTTTTCAATTTCACTAGGAGCTTGGAGATTGTTACAAAGTAAAATTTGGAATTTAATTGTGAATAAAATTGGTGCAGATAAGGCAATTTGATTTCAAATTGCCTTATCTACACCGCATTCTGTTGTTGTTTTCATTTCACTTGGAGCTTAGAGATTGTTACAAAATAAAAATTGGAATTTAATTGTAAATAAAATTGATGCAGATAAGGCAATTTGATTTTGAATTGCCTTATTTGCACCGCATCCTGCAGTTGTTTTCATTTCACTAAGGGCTTGGAGATTTGTTAGAAAGTAAAATTTGGAATTTAATTGTGAACAAATTTGGTGCAAGTAAAGCAATTTGATTTCAAATTGCATTACCTGCATTATATTAGCATTGTTGAAGACATTGCAAGTAGGTCAAAATGCTAATTTGTACTTGATTTTTTGTTATTTCTAGAATTTGGCGCAAAAATCGCAATTTGAGTTTGTACTACAATTTCTGCAGCTAATTTGGCTATATAAATGAGCAAGTCTAATCTTTCTAAAGTTAGCTTAATTTGGTCATTTCCTTTTTACTTCTAATAAGGTAGGAACACCCATAAGCGTGAGTTTAAGGGATTTGAACATGATGATTATTAATAAACATCTTGCAAATTATAGGATCCTATTAGCAACAAAAAAATAGTAAGTTTGCACTTTCAAATATATAATTTGGATACTATGAGAATAAGTTGTGAATTTTTAAAGAGCAAATTGCCATTGCACCCATACCCAACACTACAGTTTCATGTTCACATGTTGTACATCTTTGTCATTACATCTATTTACCTTCACAGATTTTTCAAAATCTCAGAGGTGATGGTTATGGGGACCCTCACAAGGATGGGTGTTCCTACCTTATGCACTAGTGCAGAAAATGCAATTTGATTTAGAATTGTGTGTTTGGTAACAAACCTGGCAACAACATTTACTGAAACTAGAGAGTTTTTTGTCTATTGAATAGACATGCAATTTTCATGTTTAGTACCACTAGTAGAAAACTGTGTTGAATCAACATAACTGCATGATGTTTTCATGCTTCTAATGCAGAAATTTGCGTTAGAAACATGAAAACATCATGTAGTTTGTGTTGACTTCAACAAAGTTTTCTACTAGTGAGTGTCTTTGAAAATGCAGTAACGCAATTTGATTTCTAATTGCATTATTTGCACTATATTAGCATTATTGAAGACATTGCAAGTAGGTTATGATTGCTATTATGTTGGTGATGTAAGGCCTCCAAAAGACATTGCTTTGTTTTTTGTTTTTTTGTTTTTTTAAAATTAAATTTTAATTTTTTAATTTTTTGTTTTTCCAAAAATTTGGCCCTAAATTCGCAATTCAAATTTGAATTGCAATTTTTGGAGCTAATTCAGCTATACTAAAAAGTAGGTTTGAGCTTTCTAAAATTAGCTACATTTGATATTTTGGTTTTTACTTTTGGTATTGCAATCTTTATATTCAATGTCTTTGAAAATATATTAACGTGGTTTGAATTAAAATTGCCTTATGGGTGGTTCTAGAACATTTAACTCTTATAAAAAATGCAGTAGTTGTAGCAGTCACAAGAGCAATTTGAATTTGAATTGCATAGTAGTAGCTACGTTATACTTCTTAAATTTGAGCCTCTTCAAACCTAATGCAAAAAGAAAAATCCAAATTCAAATAGCAAGAGTAGGGCACCGCAATACTAATGACTGATTCTACTATTCATAACCTTAGTTTTAAATTACAAATTTAAATTGCAATAGTGTCATTGCTGTACCTTCTTGGTTTAAGCCATATCCAATCTGCCTACCTTTAGGAGTCATAGAAGCAATTCAGATCCAAATTGCCTATTTGCTGTAACTTTGTTGTTCACAACCGAGTTCACAATGTTCTTTCTGCACACCCTTAAGTGTCATAGTATCAATATGATTACAAATAACTTGATTAGGACAATAATTTTGTTCAATTACAGTTGTATGTGCTCAAATATTGCAATATAAAGCAGACCCTAAATTGACTAGCATAAACAATAATGCTAAGTAATGTTGTTCTTGTTAAATAGAACCTCACTTTAGAAGAGCTTGTCAAAATGCCATCTTGCAACTTGGCACAGACTATGCACAAAAAATGTCAGCAAATGTTGAGAAAACATAAAAGTGTTAGTATACTGCCACTACATATGACATGGTGCACACTATCTAACAATCAACAAACTACTTTGCTTACCTCCAAGGTTACACTTTTGGTACTAGTCCACAACTGGACAAGTTTTTGCCTTTGTGCAACAAGAATAACAAATAACTCAACAAAGTTTGCAGAGGCTGTGGCAAAGTTACTAAACGCAAACAAGTTTACAACCTAGCAAAAATACATTCCGCACTTGGAAGGTGAAGAGGTGGTTGGCTCCGCCAAGCAAAAACTAAACATTCTACATGAATCCAATTTCAACTTCCATCATCACAACACGGTAAACTTTTTTGTATCCAAAGTGCAAACTAGGTCAACCAAAGCACGGACAAAAACTACGGCATCTACGCCACCTATCACGGATGAGGGTGAACCAAGTACCCTAAACCCTCATGCAACTAGGGTTCACAAAACAGATTGCAATCCACTGCTTTGGTATATCGCGAGGTGTTTCAAAGTATGAAAGATTTGTCATGTGGTTCAAGCTGGAATGAAGAATAAATGTAGCGTCAAGGTTAACAAGTTGAAAAATATTGGCACGGCAGTACCAACTTACAACAATTGCATGACAGATTATGGAACAAGGAATCTCATCATCTTTGACTTTTGGTTCTGCTTTGACGACCTAATCCGTTGCATGTGTGGAACAAAAGTGAATTGGGTTCACAATAAGTCCCTACTACCTAAAATGTGGCTTGTTGTTGTTGAAACAAAATTAACTATCTTCAAAATCCTTTCAGTTGAAGAAAGAGGGTTTTAGTTACAAACTGAGGCAGAGAGTCACTTACAGAAGCACTTATTTCATGATCTTAGCATTTTTGAAGGTGTGTCCCAGTATGAAGCAATGCTTGTAGAGAAGGTTGTCCTCCAAGATGATGCATACCAAACAAAATGGAAGAACCATTAGGCAAAATCCTCACGCACCCACCATTGACCACTGCAACAAATAGGAGACAGTTTGAAATTTGAAAGCCATTGTTCAATCTGCCACTACAATACCCTATCTCGGCTATAATAGAGTGGTAATACTTTTGCCTAGTGTTGTTTTAACTTAGAAGACCCTACAGAATCACAATTTCTAACTTTCCTTCCAGCACTTGTAAGGATTTCATAAACATGAGTACATTTGCTTTAGGTAGTAAGAAATCGTGGATGAATTGCAAGGAGCTTCTTTATTTTTTTAGAATCATTTGCAATGCCAATTTTGAAAATGACAATACATCCACATTGCTAGTCTTAGCTTTGATGAAGTAAAATTATTTCTTGCTAGAATCAATCATTAAAGTGATTCTTACCAAGTGATATAATTTTAAAGATTTCTTATTAACAATTTTGCAATATACTAAGTACTTGTAAGAGTCGAGAGTAGTTCTTTCAGCAAATAAGAATGTGTACCCTTAGATGTTGGTACATTTGAGGCTCTAGTACCATTTAGTATCTGAAGTATAAAATCTCAAACATTAAAAAAATACATAAAGGAAAGTTATTTTTGGCAAATACTTGTGTGATCACTGTGATGTGAGATTTAATATTTTACATACAATTGCAAGTAAAAAGCAATTTGATTTCAAATTGCATGCATACATTTTTGAATCCATGTTTAACCTAGTAAATATTGTCAAATTATTATAGGCTTTAGTAAATTTCCTACAAAAAATACCACATACATTGTTTATTTTTAATAGACATTCAACACAATTTTGTAGTTTTGGCCCTCCCATAAAACTCTAAACCTAATACTTTAATTCCTTTAGCTATTTCTCATCCATACTCATTGGATGACAATTAGATGAATGGATGGATGAATGAAAAATGGACATGGATGACATCCACTAGATCATCCATTGAATGATTGTTTTTTCCTTAAATAACCATTTATGACTGGTTTTAATCTCAAGTAGAATTCCTTAAATGTTAAAATACCATGTAAAATTCCAATTGTGCCTTCATTTGTTAAATATATATGTCCATGTTTTATTTTGCTCATACTATTTTGGGGGGTTTAATTAGTCTTTAATACTCTAAACTTGTGTTTTTAATACTATTTATAATATTGGCTGCTCAAATCATACTGCTTGTTGCTCACTATTCATTTCTCAAATTTGCCTGCTCACAATCTAGCGTCGTTGGTAAAGTACGGGCGATGCTATTCACTGAGCATAAAATAGTGAGCCTTGAGCAACAAGCCAAGATTTTGAGAGCCATAACTAATTTTGAACTCAAAATCAATGGAAATTACTAAAAAAAAATGGCAAATTTACAAGAGATGAAAGTTTAAATGCACAACTACAGAGCCCTACATACAGTTCTAGAAAGAATGTATATGTACTTTCTCTTATGGCATTCACAAAAAGTTTGTATAATATGCAATTTAATTAGCATTTCATTCTCATATTGTTGGTATGTGATCCTCATGCAATTCCAATTAAGCATACCAAATTTCAAGTACTAAAGATCAAAACCCTATTTTTGGTAAATTACTTTAATCAAAATTCTTGGTTTTACGTGATGATTGATTTAAAAACAACGGTGATGAATTTGAGATTTGATGGCATGGGTATGTAGGGAACATCCATATGCACATCTTTTCTTTTACCGAACATCTTCAAAAAGTTTCAAAATTTCTTCTATAAAGATTTTAATGTTGGGGTGATCATGATCAAATTTAGTATAATACATAATTTTTTATGGTAATTAGACTTTGCTATTTGACTCATGTACTATGATTAACTTTGTACCTTTGAGCATGGTAATGTGTTTACTTTGCCAAAAAATAATTAAAAATAGAGATATGTATTATACTAAATTTGGTCATGATCACCCCAACATTAAAATCTCTATAAAAGAAATTTTGAAACTTTTCAAAGATGTTTGGTAAAAGAATACCTAAAATTTGGTATGCTTGATTGGGATTGCATGAGGATCATATACCAACAATATGAGAATGAAACACCGGTTGTATTACATATTATACAAACTTCTTGTGAATGCCATAAGAAGGAGTACATATATCTTCTTTAGGGTATTTTATAGTACTAGGTAGTACAGTTATGTAATGCGTGTTTTGGCATTCCCAACAAGTTTGTATAACAAAAAATATAAATGATATTGTAATCTCATATTGTTGGTATTTGATCCTCATGCAATTCCAATCAACCACACCAAATTTTGGTTACCAAAAAGCAAAAATCTTGTTTTTGGTAAATTGTTTTATGTCAAAATCATGGTTTTACAAGAAAGTTGATTAAATAACATTGGTGATGAATTTTTGAGATTTGATTGCATGGATGTGTTGGAGACCTATGTGCAAAGATCTTTCCTTCTAATGAGATTCTTCAATACGTTCAAAATTCTTGCAATGGAGACTTGAATGTTGGAGTGATCATGACCAAATATAGTAAAATAGATATTTCTTTATGGTAATTAGATTGTGCTATTTGACTCATATATTATGATTGAGTTTGTACCTTTGGGCATGATGACATGTTTACTTTGCCAAAAGTTATTAAAAAATTTGAGATGTTTATTTTACTAAATTTGGTCATGATTACACCAATGTTCAAGTGTCCATTATAAGAATTTTGAATGTTTTGAAGAATCTTGTTAGAAGGAAAGATCTTTGCACATAGGTCTCCAACACATCCATGCAATCAAATCTCAAAAATTCATCACCAATGTTTTTTTAACCAACTTTCTCATAAAACCATGATTTTGACACAAAACAATTTACCAAAAATAGGATTTTTGCATTTAGTAACCAAAATTTGGTGTGATTGATTGGAATTGCATAAGAATCATATACTAACAATATAAGATTATACTACCATTTATATTTTTTGTTATACAAACTTGTTGGGAATGCCAAAACATGTATTACGTAACTATACTACCTAGTACTGTACACAATTATAGGTGATATCTAGTATTCTAACAAAATCTTAGGCTCATGGCTTGTAGCTCAAGCTCACAAATCTCGGCTCACGGTATAGCATTCCCCTTCTTTAGCTATGGGGACACTTGGCAAAATTTGTCAGAAAGGCTTAGTTTAGTGCACATACATCAATGTGGGGGCCAGCCATGTCAAGAAAACTATATATATATATATATATAGTTCATGGATGATACTTGAAGAGAAGGAAAGGCAACCTCTCTTCATACTATTGAATGTTATGGTATATAAAGATCTTTTATCCAAATCACTATATTTTGAACCAAAAAAAGCGAAAGCTATTTTATATTTAGTTTTTTGTGGTTTGTACAAGCACAATAAATACTTTTTGGAAAAAATAACACATGAATTTATTTTTTTGAGCATATTCTTAAAAAAATTCAGATAAATAGTAAAACAAAATGCACACAAGGTATGCTCATAAATAGATCATTCCTTCTACTGGAAAAGGCAGTTCTCAAATTATTGTGAAATATATTTGTAATTCTGATGACTTCTCTTCTTATTTTGTAAGACCCAAATTTTGAGTTTGGTTTTAATTGTATGATCACTAGGAGAAAATTTGTCCTAATCAAGTGGTCCTAATTAACACAAACATGTCCTAGTCAACACTACTATGTTCAAAATATCCTAATCAAGAGGTTTAAATCAACACAATATTGTTGATTGGGTCCTATTTTCTTGTAGTGCATGAAAGATGAAATTTCTCCATAGAGAAGAGTTGAAATTTATTTGTTTTAAAATTCAAACATTATGATTTTGTGATTTGTAGAGATTTTCTTTTAACCCTTTAACAAAACGAGTTCTAAAAATACACTAGCAATTGATCACATTTTGATTGCCTAGGGGATACTTAAATTAGATTCACCAAAAAATTTAAATAGATGAAGATTTCAACCTTCTATTGGAGAACACAATTATGAAGCATATTTTGGACCTCAGACACCCTTAGTGTGTTAGGGGGATGATCATTAAAGTGTTGGAGTGTATGAAACGGTGAGGTGTTGGTTTGTTTTTCTTTTATTGTTATACACTTACAAAGATTAAAGAGCAACGTAGGTGTTCAATGTTCCTATACCCTAAAAAAAATTATATTTCTTTTCACCCTTCAAAATCTACTTTTTGTATATTGAAATTGCTAAGCTACCTTGTAAAAATTATTCATTTTCATCGAGACATATTGGTCCATTTAACCTATAATTTTTCCCCACATACTCTCAACAAACTTGTCCAATAATCCCAAGACTCGAAATGCACTTAGGCACATGATTAGGAATTACAAGCCCTTAAAAGCAACAGTCCTTTTGTAAATACTGTGATCGTGTCCATAGTAACGATCTAGGATTTTTATTATTATCTTTATTTTATATATATTTATATATGTTTTTGTCATAGTACAAAACAAAGCCAACTTTGAGAGCGTGTTGTGAAAGTAAAAAAATCCCACTTTAATTTTCCATAAGTAGAGTTCACCTATAGGTCATGATTTTTGAGTTTTTTTGTCCAAGGTTAAAATGTTTGCTGCAAATGATAACCTTTTAATATTTTAGTGTGTCAAGATTAAGGTGTTTTCTTTTTCTTTGTTGTGCAAGCATACTAGTCTTGGTGTAGTCTAAGATTGAGATCCTTTGTATTAAAGTTGTCCAAAAATTTAACCTCTTTTTGCAATAGCTTGGTTATGGTATTATGTTTAACATTAGACTAAAGAGGCGTTTTTTTACATTTGGATAATCATCAAGGTTTGTTTTGTAAAATAGGGGTTCAAAATCCCAAGTTATAGGTACTTCTACAATAACTCTATAATATTGAGCTATTTGGAAGTACATGTGTTTTCTTTATTTATTAAGCTGCTAAGTAATGTTGACAATATTTTATTTTGGTATTTGGAAAAATTTGCAATGAAATCTTTTGGGGTTGACACATGGCACTAGAACTTGTGTACTAATTCATTTAAGATGCCATGATGTGAGTTTCATGACAATGTGACATAGACTCTAGTATGATAATAAAAAACAACTCAATGGAGTATGCATGACATTGTAGCTTAAAACAATTAGAATATTAGAGGATCTACAAAAATATACCTGATTTACTAACATTATGGTTGGCATCAAATACAATTTTTGTTACATAAGATTCATCTTTCCTTTACCCCAGACATGTAATGATAGTCTAAATTTTGTTGTATTGTAAAGTACACTATAGAAAAATAAAACATTAACCCTTGAAGGACCAAACAATGTTTTTTTTAACAACATAGCAATTTTGGGCATGCTAGTACGTATAGCATAGTAGATTCATTTTCACAAAACATAGAGGATGTGTGTTTGTGCAGCTAGCCGTGAAGTACCATTCTAATGCAACAACTTTCAAATCATTTCAAATTGTATAAACAAAGTTATGATGGAATGTGACTTTGCTTGCTCATATGGCACCTCAGGCACATGTATTTATAGTGCAACTAAAATTTGAGATTTTATCCAAAGGTTGAGAGGCAAAGCTATGTTCTTGTCAAGCATTGACCCAGCCTTATTCCATGAAGGCAACTCTTTTTACTTACTATCCTTTACTTCACCTTTGGTGAATGTTGCCATATGTTGATCAAGCTTGTCAAAGTCATAATGCTTGGCCAATTTCCTATTTCTTTTCCTTCCTCTAAAGCTATCCAAAATCCAAAACTCTACCATTCATATTTTGAATATGTTATTGTATGTGGAAATCAAAAATTGTTGAAAAAAGGCTTTTTATGAGAATTTCTTGAAGTTGGTCTCTTATTCTATTTGTTTAGTATATGTTTCCCAATTCAAAATGTTAGGAATTTTTTTGGGCATATGACCAACTCTACTACAAGCATTGGTCTAAGAAATTATAAGCAAAAAAGTGATATCAACTGGTGCAAAATCCTCCCTAAATTAGAGCTGCCTAGAATCTAAATGCCCCCAAAAATTTATTTATCACTTCAAACCCTATAATCTCACAAATTGTGGGGCAAATATCTTTCATCTTTTTACTATAGCATAATGAAGTAGTCTACAACTAGATCCTATGATAGATTGAACCTACATTTCATTTGCTATTTTGTTTTTCTTTTGCTATCAAAAGAACTCATTCAAAGTGTTTTTTGATAAAAAATAAGATAGAAGCACTCATTGCCACCAACGTCACATACCCAACTAGCAAGATGTGCTGTTTCCAACATTAGGAGGGATAGGTGCTTTGGAATTGCATACTTATGTCCTTTTCAAGAATGGGACCACTTAAGTCATGCCTTGTGTATGTCCCAAAGTGAAGCAAGAAGTAATGAGCTAAAAGTGGTTTGGCTTTTATTGGAATTGCATGAGTTTAGAGATTGGCAATGGGTCTAAAGTACTTTTTGACTCCCAAAATCCACAATAATTTCTTTTGCAAATAAAATTTGAAAAAACTTGCAATCCCAATATTTCTTATCTTCCTATCCGGGAAAATGATTTGTTGCCTCAAACTCTTTGTTGCGTAATTGCATAAGTTATTGGGTATGAGTGCTTCCACCTTAGTCAAATAAACTTTAACCCATGAATGCCCCACAAGACCAAAATGGTCCTCACATGATTTCAGAAGCTTGTTTGAGGTATTGGATCTAGTTTTTGACCTTGCTATAAACTACAATTATCAAGGTATTCAAGTAGTCCATGCAAGTGGAGTAATGGCAAGGCAAGCCAAAATTTATACAAGTGTCTCAAGAGCCTTAATTGGGTGAAACACCATAGGAGGCTGAGTAGGGGCATGGTAGCAAGCAATATTTTACAAGCTACAACCAATCAATACTCATTGCAAGCTACCTTGCACGTGCTTTGTGGTAGCATTAAATTCACTAGCAAGGGTCCAAACATGTTCTAAACCCTTATCAAGGCAATCTTCACCAATTGTGCTAGTTTTTTTTTTGTGCAATAGCAATTTGAAGCCCTAACATTTAACTTACAAAAAAGAAAAATCTTCAATAGTTTGCAAGTGCATGCATTCACATCTAATCTTGCTACTCATAAGAATTGAGATGAATATGAGGCTAACAAAATTTTGTAAAAATTGTTAAATAGCAATTGGCGGCCTCAAAATGAGATTTTGCCGTCACATGTTGTTTGATCAAATGTTATAATCCCCCATCTTCCACAGTTAGTTGTTCTCTAACTTTGTTGGCTTTTTCCTAAGTAGGTATTTCACTATTTTCAATGGTTACCTTTTGTGGATCATCTAACTGACTAAGATACGATGCATCAAAGTTGTAGGTCTCCCAAAACTTTGAGCATTTTGCAAGGAGACTTTGAGCTTCTTTGGTAAAACTTTTACATTTCTCATTTTCAGCCGGCTTTTTAATGCATACATTGGATATTACCTATATACTAATATTATAATTAGAAAATTTCCAAAAATTTAGTCGGTTTTTAGCCAGTTGATTTAGATTTCAATCAAATTTTTCACATTTCATTTGGCTAACTTTCTATTGTTTCTCAGCTCTCCCGCCATGTTGGTGAGGAGTACCCACAACTCGTAAATTAGTGAATGCCCAAAGTTAGGGAAGAGACATCCAATCCCAAGCAGTGTGCAAATTTGCACCCTAGATTTGAGGGTTTCACCCTACACCATTGAACCCATAGTGGAGCAGTGAATGCTACTTGCACAAGCAAATCTTGCCACATGTTAGGTGCTAAGCTAGTTTGGGACGGTTCGGATTAGGAATGTCAAGTACCACTATAGTGACACATCAAAACAATTTCAAAGTTAATCTATAGTTACTTTTAGGGATCCTATGAGTTATAACTTTGCCCTTTAATGTAAACTATTCTACAATACTTTTTTCCACAAAAATAAAGTTCTACGATAGCTTATTGAAAGGCTAAGTTCATGAGGGTGCCGACCCAAAGGACAAATAGATTGAAAATTGTACCTCATCATAAGACTTGGAGAGTTTCCTGTAAAGGCTAACGTCCAAGCCTCAGCTGGTTTTTGACCTTGCAGGCAAAACTTAATGATATCAAACAGCCACCCACTTTTCAATTTTCCATCATAAGTGGCTTACTCTGATGAGCCCAAATCCGGCTTGGCTTTTGTACAAGGACCTTTGATCGGTATAAGTGGGTGGGGGAATGCTATTTCATGAGCAGAGATCCATGAGTTGCTAGCAGTGAGCAAAGATTTTTTGTCAAAATAATAAATTTCACCTATGAATGTGTACAATGTTCCTCAGTATGTTTACGTTTGGGTTCATTTTGCTCTTCAAAGAACTTTGGTTGAAATAGAGTATAGTTTTCTTTTTAAAACTTGAATCATGGTTTTGTAATACTTATGCACTCTCAATCAAGCATACCAAAATTTAGTTCCAAAAAATCAAAATCTCTTTTTTGGTAAATTGTTTTGTATTAAATTCACGATTTTACATGAAATTTGATTAAAGAAAATTGGTGATGAATTTTTGAGATTTGATTGCATGGGTATGTAGGAAACATCCATATACACCCTTTTCACGTTGAGAAAATATCATTAAGTAACACAAACACGATCTACAAAGAAATCAAAGCCAAATCAACATGGGGTGTGGTAGGACCACAATTTGTAAAATAGATATTTCTTTGTTTTAGTCATATTTTGCTATGTGACTCATATGCTATGACTAAATTTGTACCTATGAGCATGACAATATGTTCACTTAACCAAAAGCCAGTTATAAAATAGAGACATAAATTTACAAATTGTGGTCCTACCACACCTCATGTTGATTTCACGTTGATTTCTTTGTAGATCATGTTTGTGTTACTTAATGATATTTTCTCAACATGAAAGGAGTGTATATAAATTTTCCTACCATGCAATCAAATCTCAAAAATTCATCACCAATTTTCTTTAATTAATCTTCATGTAAAACCATGAATTTAATACAAAACAATTTACCAAAAAAGGGGTTTTGGTTAAAAATTCCATTTTTGAAAAATTAGAATCTGAAGTTGGTCCTTTACATTTACATACATGTGGAAAACGTTGAATCATTTAATTTTGATTGATGAGATGAAAGTTATGAGAAGTTTTAGTTTACTGGTAGGTATGGAGTTTCTCAAAGCCACGCCTACCCACAAACTAAAACTTCTCATAACTTTCCTCTCATCAATCAAAATTGAATGATCCAAAGCTTCCCACATGTATGTAAGTGTAAAGAACCAGTTTCAAAGTTTTTGGGTCCCTTTTTTTGGAATTTCAAGTATAAATTCTTCTAAAATTGTTGAAATGAAGAAAAAATTAGATGTCCCTGTAGATCATCGAATTCCCCATCTTCCATAAAAGTTTTAGAAAATCACACAAAGTAGATTAGTTGTAAGTACATGCCCAAAATCCCAATTGTCTCCTAAGGGGACAGTTGGTCATTTAAGGGTTAAAATAGTTTTAGTCAAATGTTCAAAAAAAACCACCTCTACAATTCAAGATGCTATTTGCAAAAAATCCATAATTTTGGAAGTTTGGGGCAAAAAAATACGAAGTGAGACTTTGGGGTTTAACCCCTAAAGTATTAAGCTCAATTCTTCACCAAAACTGTTCCAAAACTATCATGTCTAGTATAAGTACCAAATTTTAGGAAAAAAACTAAAAATATATATATAGCCATAAGATCTTGTACTACACTAGTATCAAAAGACGTCAAAAAAATTCAAGAGTTTTCACAATGTAGATTGTTAGATATTTGAGTTTGAACTGACAAAAAGCCATTTTTTTTGTCTTTGCAAAAATCCAGGCAGCTACACTCCACAAGGTCATGTTTGCCCGAGCATGTTTGCATGAAGAAAACTCCAAAATACTTGTGATTTTTTTGATTTGTTCTTCAAAGCAATTTGGGTACACACTTGAAAATTTTCAAATCATTTGGAGTTGTAACGCACATTGAAAAATATTAGTAAGTAAAAAGAAGTAGAGAATGATGCAAACCACTAATTTATTAGTAACTTAATTATGGAAATGAAAATTTTCCAATTCCAATGGTTGTAATGTTGCAATAAACAATCTACATCTTTTTGCTTTGGTTTTTCTAAAATATTGAAAATTGAGTAAATTACTAGACTTCAAAGTTTATTTTAAAGTAGAGAATCCATAACTACTAGCAAACAAAATCTCCTCACAGCTTACATCTCATTAATCAAAATGGAAAGATTCATAGCTTCACAAGTATATACAAATCTAAAGAACCAATTTCAAAAAACCAAATTCAAAAAAAGTAATTTTTAAAGAAGTTTTATGGCTTTCCGTCAAGCAAAGAAAACTACATATCAAGCAATAACATTTGAATCATGAAGTCAAAATTTACAAAAATTGTTGGGACTTAAAGATACTCCTTGGACACATCATGTGTGAAAATTTCAAAGAAAAATAATAAAAACCCCATTGGTAGTGAGCTGCCCAAAATTGCTATGTTGCCAAAAAGGGTGTTCAAGACTCTAGGGGTAAATTATGGGAATTGATATGTGCACACCGGGGGGTTGATATTTGCACACCCCTTGTGGGGTAAATTATAGAATCCTATCATTGCAAAGTTTAATTTGAGAATTTTGAATTCGGATTTGGACTTAGAGATCATTATTTCGTCTAGAACCATAAAAAAGTAGCAATTGAACAACACCTAGTGAAAAAGCTTAGATAGGGAGAAAAATATTATTTTTACTTTTCTTTGTAAAAAAAGATAAGCTTTTTCACTAGGTGTTGTTCAATTGCAACATTTTTTTATGGTTCTAGACTAAATCATGGTCTCTTAGTCCAAATTTGAATTCAAAATTCTCAAATTCAGCTTTTTGATGGTAGAAATCTATAATTTACCTTTGAGGGGGGTGTGCAAATATCAACCCCCCGGTGTGCACATATCAATTCCCTTAATTATTCTTCTAACTTTGACTCCAATGTATCACACATCTTCCTATTTTGGGAAGTGTAAAGTACCACAAACCCCCAAGAGTTTATAATACTGTAGGTTGGGAGCAGATTTAGCAGGTCTCTGTCAAATCAATTATTTTTTGAGAAAAACCCAATTAGGCATCTAATTTCATAATTAAATGAGATTAGGCACTTTCAAAAAAATTGTTATTATTTGGCATTCAACCAAAAAAATAGTAGAGTCAAGCATTTTTGTAAGCATCTTCCACTTTCTAAAATTAGCCCTTGGTGTAAAATTTGCAATAGATTGAGCCCTCTTGGAATCAACCTTGACCTTCCATTGTTAGTAAGCTTAATGTTTTTTATAATATTCGTCGTTTCGGATTTTTGATTTGTTTGACATTGGGCATTTTTGGAGAATAATTTATAGAATAATTAGGCAAAAATTTGGGGAATTATTTTATGCCGAATCTGCTATCAACCTACAGTACCAATCGAACCCACCCACACATCATTATTTACACACCAAACGCATGAAACTAAAAATAAATAAAAGTTTGAAATTGATAATCCATTATTATAAGTGAAGTTTCCACACAAATTTGGAATCATGTATAAACTCCTGTCATTTTTAAGACGTAGAGGTTAGGTAGGAGCACTCATAAGCTTCATTTTAAGGGTTTTGAACATGACGAGTATTAATAAACAACTAACAAATCATAGGATACTATTAGAACAAAAAAAAATTGAGTTTGCACTTTTGAATGTGTTATTTGAATATTGTGAGAATATGTTGTGAAATTTTAAAGAGAAAATTGCAGTTGCACCCATAACCAACACTAAGGTTTCATGTTCACATGTTGTACATCCTTGTAATTACAACTATTCATTTCCACAAATTTTCCAAAATTTTAGAGGTGACGATTATGGGGACACTTATGCTTATACCTTACTCGTACCCAACGGTGTGTTCCAAAGGTCATGCATATTCTTATTGATTTCCCTAAAAATAAGGGCATGGGTGGTAACAGCCCTAGGGGCGTACTAGGGCTGTTGCTTTTTGGTTCCTTTTTCTTATTTTGAAACAAGCAGGCACTTTACTCCGCCGAAAACCATACAACAGGAGGAATCCCACCCCATCCAAAAACAGGCGAAATAAGAGCAGTCGTTTACTTTTGGACCTTTTAACTTTTTGGCACACATTCGGAGAGTATAGACTATGGACTAAGGTAGAAACACCATAAATGGTTGCTGCCCGATAATAGCAGAGTAGACTGTTCTTAATTCCTAAAGGATTGTTGTCTATTTGGGGGACAATTTGGGTTTCAGACATGTACCTATGGATAAACTATTTTGCGTGTTTTTTTTTAATTTTTATTGAAGGTGGGAATTCCAAGAACTAAGTGGGCATCTAATTTTTTCTTCATTCCAATATTTGATGGAGAAGTTATCAAGATTTTTCTGTAGCCCAAGGGAGGGAGGGCAATCCAGGCAGCCCAAAAACTTCTTGAATGTTTACATTTTTTTTAAATAAAAAATCTGAAATTGGTTCTTTAGATTTTTTTTATATGTGGAAAGCTTTGAATCATTCAATTTCCGTCAATGAGATGAAAGTTATGAGATGTTTTAGTTTGTGGGCAATTATGGATCCTCTACTCTAAAATAAACTTTGCAGTCCTTTATTTTACTTGATTTTCAATACTTTGGGAAAAAAACTGAACCAAGGAAAGTAGATTGTTTATTACAACATTATAATTGTTGGAATTTGCATTTTTCATCTCAATAATTAAATTCTTAATAATTCAATGATTTGACTCATTCTCTACTTCTTTTTACTTACTATTTTTGGGCAATAAGGTAAAAAACCTTTTTTTTCACTTCAAATGTAAATATATCCCTTCTCTCCATTTAGAATGACCTAATTTTTTTCCCACAAGTATCTGTTCTAATCTAAGTCAAGATCCTACGGTTGGATTTCCAAAAAGTTATAAAATAATCTGCCTACTTATTCATCCCCTAGAAGTGACAATTTTGTGTGATTTTGGCAGAAAAAAAGGGCTTGGTCCTTTAGGGGTTGAACCAACAAGAGGTGGCTTTGAAAAAGATTTTAGAAAGATGCTCTTTCCTCACATTTGATTGGTTCAAACTTGTTTTGGAACAAGGTTCTAGAGGTAGCCGTTTAAGGTGCACCTATGAAACCAAAATCGGTCCAAACCCTAAATCCACATTTATATTGCACAAAATATTCATTCTTGAGTTTTTTTTTTTTTTTTTTTTTTTTTTTGCACTCTCCCTTATCCTTGTTTCTCCACAGATTGAGCTTAATTTCTTAAGAAATTCCCCATATCTTACAGGCTAAAGTGCCTTATTTTAACCGTTTATGATATTTCTACCTTATGGGCTCTGTTTATTGCACATATGTCGATCTAGGCCCCGCCTCTGTCAGGGCCAAAAATAAACCTTCTCCTTGGCTGCCTCTTGTGATGAGCTACGCAAAGCAACTCCAGCTTTTGTCATCGAGCTTCACGTGGTCAAGTTAGGAAGAGGAAATCAAAATATTGGCATCAATTTCAAAGTTCCAATTGTAAGCATTTGGTCACAAAGATTTTTCAAAGTCCAAATTCACTAAAATTGTATGGTTGTAAGTAGGAGATGCTAAAACAACTCTTAGTGAAGTCTTTAGTGTGCTCATGCGCTCATAATACTAACTTGTTAAATAGTGAGATGGGGCACTCAAAACCATCATGTCAATCACCCAAATCCATCACTTTGTCACCCATAACCATCACGTTATCAACCAAAACCAATTTTTTTCTATATATGGCAATGGCTGACAAAATTATGTGTCAAATTGGCCCGTATGCAATGCCGTTGGGGACACCCACGGAGAGGGATAACGCTACCTTACACAAAAATTAAGTCCAAATTGACATGTCCGAATTGGCTAAATGTGTCTAAATTGACAAAAAATTACCTCAATGACAAAAATATGTCCGAATCAACATGTCCTAATTGACCAAAATGTGCAAATTGACATTGTTCCCTTGTAGTGTTACATGTTCAAGTTTTTAGCAACAACAATCCAAGCTTAGCAACTGTATCAATTAGAGTTGAATTTGTTCCATTACCTTAGCAAGAATGCAAAACTTTTCAAGTTATTTGATAGTAGTGTTGTTTTTATATTGTATTGCAAACTTGTAGTGATCAAAGCTATTGAAAAAGAGTAATGACAATATTACTGTGCACCAACAATCATATGCCGTAAGCATTTCCATGAAAAACATACCTTGTATAGTGATTTTAAAGAAAGTATAAGTCCCAATTTTCCAAGGAATTATATTTTTGAAAAGTATAAAGGTCTAAAAATGTGAGTGATTGCCAAATAAAATGAAGATAATTTTTGGAAAAACTCAAACGTCCACAAGTGACAACTCCCAATCAAATCCCTATGCTCAAAGCTCTCTATAGGAGGTCTTCAAACTATGAGCCCTAAGATTTCAGATGAGGTCCCACCCATGCGCGTGGATGAGAGTTTCGGGACATACGTGAAGCTTGATGACAGAAGCTAGAGTTGCTCTAGGCAGCTTGTCACAAGAGGCAACCAAGGAGAAGGTCCTGACAAGGGTGGGGCGCAAATCAACGTATGTGCAGTAAACCGAGCCTAGACTATGGACCTGAGTAAGAGCATCATCAATGTGTACACTACAAATGGGACTTAGTAGTAGTCGGTCTTGCATCGCTCCCCACCCCTTAACCCCTCAGCATTCCTGGACTTTTCTGAGTATCTTAGAATTTGCCCTATGATGGACAAAATGCCAACATTTAAAAAAAATTACCAACTTTTTTGAAATGTAGCCATACAAATTAACCCCTAAAGCACTAAGCTAAAATTTTCAATAAAGCCGCTCCAAAACTGCCATGTCTACTACAAGTACCAAATTTTAGAAAAAAAACATTTTTTGACAAATGTAACTGTAAGATCTTGTACTACACTAGTATCAAAAGATGAGGAAAAAAATTCAAGAGTTTTCACCATGTAGATTGCTAGATATTTGAGTTTGAATTGATAAAAAAACATTTTTTGTCTTGCAAAAATTCAGGCAGCTACACTTCACAAGGTCATGTTTGTATGAAGAAAACTCCAAAATGGTTGTGATTTTTTTGATTTGTTCTTCAAAGCAAGTTGGGTACACACTTGAAAATTTTCAAATCGTTTGGAATTGCAAAACACATGGAAAAACAATAGTAAGTAAAAAGAAGTAGAGAATGATTCAAACCACTAAATGTTAAAAACTTAATTATGGAAATGAAAATTTCCAATTCCAATGGTTGTAATGTTGTGATAAACAATCTACATCTTTAATTTTGTTCTTTTTCCAAAACATTGAAAATTGAGTAAAATAAAGGACTTCAAAGTTTATTTTAAAATAGGGAATCCATAATTGCCCGCAAATAGAATCTCCTCATAACTTTCATCTCATTGATCCAAATGGAATGATTCATAGCTTCACAAGTATATAGAAATCTAAAGAACCAATTATTTAAAGAAAAAAATTCAAAAAATGTGATTTTTTATAAAAAAATTTGGCTGCTTGCCAAGCAAAGAAAACAACATATCATGTAATAACTTTTGAACCATGAAGTCAAAAGTTACGAAAATTGTTGGGCCTTAAAGCTACTCCTTGGACACATCATGTGTGAAAATTTTAAAGAAAAAAAATAAAAATTCCATTGGTAGTGAGCTGCCTAAAATTGCTATGTTGCCAAAAAGGGGTGCTTAGTGCTTTAGGGGTTAAACTAGACATGCCATAGATTACATGGGAAAAGAAAACACAACATCACCTGTAGATTAAAAGATTAAAAGATTAAAAGATTTGATAATGAGGGTGTTAAAATTGTGAAAGTAATTTGGAATCTTTCAATCCTCTTTTCACATTCCAAATTA
The DNA here is from genome assembly GCA_963920765.1 of Ulota crispa. Lineage (NCBI taxonomy): Eukaryota > Viridiplantae > Streptophyta > Bryopsida > Orthotrichales > Orthotrichaceae > Ulota > Ulota crispa. The sequence continues at coordinate 12,883,509 of OY987242.1, forward strand.
AAATTTGAAGATACTAAAAAAATACGAGTTTGTAAAGTACAACAAGCATAACCCTAATCAATTTACGGCTTCTCAAAATCCTTTTGACAATTTTTTAAATTAAATTTCTAATGTGATTGTTTCTCCAAGTTCTAGTGTATTTGAAGCTCATTTCCAAAAGCTCTCAACACTAGAAAGTGAAGATTTGCAATGGACACCCTTGCAAAAAATCTTGAATAGACAAAACATAATCATTCATTTTTAAAATCAGACTTTTGATACTAAGACAAGAATTTAATAAGAATAATCAAAAATAATAACTTCTAAAAGGAATCTTGAAGAAAATGTCAAGCATCTCAAAATACAATGTAAAGGGGCGCTATTTGAGCCCCTTGGGCATTGAGGGGTTAAGTATGCAGTTCCTTTCACTCACCGGATCCTCCCAATGTTGACACAACTCCCATTGCAAATTCAAACACAATAGTAGAAGAATGTAAGTACTTGCAAGTTGTTGTTAGGAAATTGCAAGCTATTGCAAGCTATCACAAGCAACGTGTTACTCCATTAGCAAATGTAGTGGGCACTAGAAAACAAGTAGGGGCATGGGAAACTGAGAAAATATGCCACTTGAGGAGATGGTTCTAATAGGGTCAGGTCCTGCTTTTCTGTTCCACTATTGACATTGGAGCCTTAGAAATCCCTAAACTTCTCGCTAAAATGGCCCCCACTAAGCAAAATGCAAGCCCGTCTCTTTTCAACTGTACACATTGATGATGCTCTAAGAGCATCTCCTACCACCCGCCAAATGAAGCCCCTGGAAATTAGGTTTGGAGGGGACAAAAGCAGCAAGTGGTGCAAGAGGGCGTGAAGTTCTCCTGCAGTCCAAAAGGTTTCAAGGCCTACACCTGTGTTACAACAAATCACACTAGTACATCTAGCTACACATCATGAACAATGTGTGAACAGTGCTTGGCAAGGATCATGAAGGAGGCCTACAGAAATCTTGAATTTGAAGTGAAAGTGGCTAAACTTGAACGGCCCCGCTCTTGCACATCGATGAGTCATTGCTATTGGAAACTCAAATTGCAGAAGCCATTACGGGTGGAACGCAAAGGGCTCATTTGGTGGGTGGCAAAAGATGCTCTAAGGTAGAGCCGCCCATTCCCAACCTCTAGGGTGTATTGTTTCCAACCAGCCTGTTTCCAAACCTTAGAATGTGTATTTTTTCCTTTTTAAGATTAAGACAAATGAGGTCATGACATGTGTAAAAAGAAAGTAGAAAGTCGTGAGCAAGAAGTATTTATGATTGGGATTTGGAGAGTCTTGTAATTGTGTACGGGTTTAGAACACTTTATGTTTTTCAAAATTAGTATATAACTCAATTTGCGTGAGAAATTTCAAAAAAATTTGTGTCGCAATATTTTGTATAAAGCCACCAAAGAAAAATTTGTACCGCATTGCTACTCTAATGTATTGTCCTATAGAAGCTTAAATTATTGGAAATGGGTGGTCCTACCTTAACTCCTAAAGGCCCAAGCCCTTTGTTATGTGAAGTCACTCAAAACTGCCACTTTTGGGGGAATGAGTACAAAGGTACAAGAAATTGTGTCCTAATTGACATGTCCAAATTGACTAAATGTGTCCAAAATGACAAAAAAACTATCAGTTTGGACAATTTTTGTAGGTTTGGCCATGTTGATTTGGACATATTTTTGTGATTTTGGACACTTTTCCTTGTCCTATAGGAAAAAACAGTTTTTTTCTGAAGTCCTATCGTAAGATCTTGCCCTAAATTATGAGAGGTACTTGTGGGAAAAAATCAGCTCATTATAGATGTAGAGGAGTGAGATATTGACATCTAAAGTGGAAAAACTAAAGTTTTTTTCTTGCTCCCAAAATTTTTAGAAGCCTTTGATAGCTCCTAAATCAAAAAAATTGCTCTACTCAAAGTTGAGGTTTTTTTCCCATATAGAAGACCAAGTTAGGTAAGTGTAGGAGAATCTTCAAATGAATTGGAAGTGTGAATTTTACTTTGTAAAATCTTGCAATGCCATAAGGTCATGAAATTTGCATATACACTAGACAAAATTGGAGAATTTATGTAAAATTCAGAAATTTGAGTTACTTTGATCTCAATGGTGAAAACCAAGGAATCTTAGTTAACTACAACTTGAAAAAAAGAAAATAAAAATAAATAAAAACACAAAGAGGTCAAAAAAGTAAAGCACCAAATGTTACAAGGGACAAAAGCAATGGAGGTTTGGGAATCCCATACCTACCTCCAAACTAAAACTGCTCATGACTTTCATCTCATCAATCAAAATTGAATGATACAAAGTTTCTCACATACACATAAATCTAAAAAACCAATTTTGAATTTTTTCTAATTTTAAATACAATCTTTTTTTTGTTGTTGAGCTACCCGATTCCCCCTAGTTTTTTAGTTATTCATGCATAACTTCTTCAATAAATGTCAAAATGAAGAAAAAATTAAATGCCCATGCAGATCTTTGAATCCCCCATCTTCCATAAAATTTTCAAAAAATTATATAAGATAGTTTAGCTGTAAGTACATGCCCAAAACCCCACTTGACCCACAATGGACCACTTGTGCCTTTAGGGGTTAGTAGAAGAATGTAGCAAACGAGCATCGTGGATACAAATATTGGACTCCAGTCCCAAGCCACGACTATTATTTCAAGGGAAAATATCAAAACTAGGCCTGACAATTGGCCGTATTTCAAAAACAGTCCTGACTATTCTGAAATATCAAAAATAGGCCTCATCTTGAGTTTTTGTAGTTTTGTGGTTGATTTTTTCAATTCCCAAAATGGTTAGTCAAGGATTTTTTTTTGTTTCTTCTCTATATTGGATTATATATGTTGAAAAACTAGATTTTCAACCGGCTTTTCAACCAATGTTTGCAAATTGCAAACTGTTTTTTCTCATTTCAACGGGCTAGCTTTGACCTAGCTATTGATTCTTTGCGGACCGCCTCATCAGATATAAAAAATAGTCGTTGCAATTAAGGTGACCAAAATTTTGTACATGTTTCTATATGGGAATTGATATGAGCACACCCAGGGTTTGATATATGCGCACAAGGAGAGGGGTAAATTTAAGATATTTACCGTGTACAAGTCAAATTTGGAAAGTTCAAATTCATATTTGGATTTAGAGGCCTTGATTTAGTCTAGAACCACAATGGAGGTTACAATTGAACTATGCCAAATGGAAAAGCTTAGTTGTTTTTATAAATAAGGGCAAAAGTAATAATTTGCCCTCTAACTAAGCTTTTACATTGGGTGTAGTTCAATTGTAACCTCCATTGTGGTTCTAGACTAAATTAAAGTCTCTAAATCCAAATATGAATTTGAACTTTCCAAATTTGACTTGTACATGGTAAATATCTTAAATTTACCCCTCTCCTTGTGCGCATATATCAATCCCTGGGTGTGCTCATATCAATTCCCATATAGAAACATGTACAAAATTTTGGTCACCTTAATTGCAAGGCCTACTTTTTATATATGATGAGGCGGTCTGCAAAGAATCAACAGCTAGGTCAAAGCTAGCCCGTTGAAATGAGAAAAAACAGTTTGCAATTTGTAAACATTGGCTAAAAAGCCAATTGAAAATCTAGTTTTTCAATATTTATAATCCAATATAGAGAAATAACAAAAAAAAATCCTTAACCAACCATTTTGGGAATTGAAAAAAAATCAACTACAAAACCAAAAAAACTCAAGATGAGGCTTATTTTCAATATTTCAGAATAGTCAGGGTTGTTTTTGAAATACGGCCAATTGTCAGGCCTAGTTTCGATAATTTCCCTTATTTCAATGGGAGACTGGTGGTCCCCACTCCCCCGGGAGACAGGTCCGGGGGTGACTGACTGGGTTGACATATTATTGGGAGGGTCCTGAGCCTCCTGCTGACAAGAGCTGAGGTGGGTGTTTATGAGATTGCGTGTTTGTACCCAGTAAACACTACAGTACACCAAATAGTGCATTTAGGTTGTCACATACTAATTTCTCGACAGTTCACACTATTTAAATAGCTGCTACAGTTAATTTCAGCAATAATTCAGCAATAATTAATGTAACAAGGAACTTTTAAAGGCCTTTGCAACAACATAGTTGTAAGATGACAAATTAGTGGTGTCCATGTGATAAATCATGTGAAATTCTAATATATAAAAAGTTACATGCACCTCCAAGTGGCCAAACCATGAGTCATGAGGTAACTTTTCATGGTAAAGCAACCTAATTGTCAAGGCAACCTAAATGTGATATTTGGTGTACACAAAATAGTACATTTAGGTTGCCCCACACTTATTTCTCAACATTCTTCACTACATAAGTACTCATTAGTGCTACAATAATTTTCATCAAAAGTTCTTACAATAATTTGTTTTTAAAGGGCTTGACAAAAACAATTCAAGTGCAGAAAAACAAACTAGCATCATATAGGTCTTAAACCATGTGAAACTCTAACATCTAGAGAGTTGCATGTGTCTCCAAGCGGCAAAGCTATGACTTATGAGGTAACTTTCCAAGGTAAGGCAACCTAAATGCACTATTTAACCCTTAAAGGCCCAAGCAGTTTTCTCCAGTGAAAGTCGATGTTAACTGGCACTTTGGGGGAATGAGTAGAAAAGTAGGAAATAAAGTTTGTTTTGCAAATCCAACCATAGGATCTTGCCTTAGACTAGAAGAGGTACTTGTGGGAAAAAATCACGTCATTCTAGATGGAGAGGAGGGAGATATCTACATCTAAAGTGAAAAAAGGTTTCTTTTTGTGGTGTCCAAAAAAATTCAAAAGCCTTTGTCCATACTTACATGAAAAAAATTACTCTACACAAAGTTGAGGTTTACTTTTTCCATGTAGCATACCAAGTTAGGTGTGTGTGCGAGAATTTTCAAATCAATTGGAACTATACAACACATGGGGGAAAATAGTAAGTAAAAAGAAGTAGAGAATGAGTCAAATCAGGAAATTGTTAAGAATTTAATTATTAAAATGAAAAAATGAAAATCCCAAGAGTTATAATGTTGAGATAAACAATCTACTTCCTTAGGTTTAGTTTTTTTTTCCAAAATATTGAAAATTGTGGAAATTTAAGGACTTCAAAGTTTATTTTAGAGTAGAGAATCCACAACTACCCACAAACTAAAACATCTCATAACTTTCATCTCATGGATTGAAGTTGAATGATTCAAAACTTCGTACATATAAAAAAATCTAAAGAACCAATTTCAGATTTCTATTTTTAGAAAATACAAACTTTTAAGAAGTTTTTGGGCTGCCCAGATTGCCCTCCCTCCCCCGGGCAATAGAACTTCTTGCATAATTTCTTTGTCAAATGTCAAAATGACAAAAAAATTAGATTCCCGAGTAGGTCTTGGAATTCCCCACCTTCAACAAAAATTTAAAAAAATCACAAAAATTGGATTAGCTATAGGTACATGCGCGACAGCTTGGCCTTTAGGGGTTGTAGACTAAATAATGTGTTTAGGTTACCTTACTAATTTCTTGATATTTGACACTAAATAAATATTTAATAATCCTACAATATTTTTCATCAATAATTATTGCAAAAACAATTTAATAACATTAAAGGCTTGACAACAACAATATTGCAAAAATACAAACTAGCGTTGTTCAAACCAAATAATGAGACACGAGATAATTGAGATAAATTTCCAAGAGAAGGAAACCTAATTTTTATGCACTTTTTAGTATATAGGCCAACTTCCATGGACAATCTAAATTGGCCATGGTGACAAGGATTTTTTGACCTAAGAAAACTGAGGTCCCAAAATACTTGTGTATCTTGCTACCAAAACACCATTTCACAGTCCAGATTTTATTGTTATCAGATTGTTTCCAGATTCTAATGTTGTTTTAGCACAAATTCCATGTAAAGTTCTGTATCCAAGGGGGGAAGTTCTCTGGGATTTGATTTCATACCCCCATGACTTCAAAATCTTGCAAAAGGGGTGCCATGGGCCACGGCAGCATGAATTCGCGGGGGCATTGGAAGAGTAAAATATGCGTTAGCAATGAAGGCTCGACTGTCTTTAGTGAAACTCCTTGACCATTTCCTGCACCATCTTTTTCTTCGTGTCAAGTGGGTCTATTTGTCACAGAACAAGCCCCCAACCCCGCCTGCTGTTCCCAGCAATCCCGTGTTGCTTTTTCTGCGTCGTGGGACATTGGGGTTTTCGACATGGCACACGAGCTTCCCTCTCAAGTCCCAGTGATCCAGATGCTGGCTGATGTGTTGATCACCGCCATTAGAATGATGTCGTACAGCTGCGCCGGAGGTCAGATGCCCATAAACAGTACCCCTATCCAAGGCTGGGTCCCGAAAGGGTGATTCTGGAAAAAGTACTGTATCTTGAATAGAAACCCCTCCATGACCTTTCTATCATCACTTAACTGACAGCCCTGGAGCTGCTGCTGCAATGCTGCGTGTACCGTCCAGGATTTTCTTCTGGGCACTTGAGGTGGCACCTTAAGTTCTCACACATGACCATCACTTCCCCACCGGACGCCTAGATTTTAATTCCTGTTCATGCGTGATATGCGGGCTTGCAGGGCTCATTCTTGCAAGCTCATTGCCCAAAGATGTCGCTCTGTTTACACTGTTGCTTTGATGTCTTCCAGTCCTACACAGCCTAGGAGCCAGTTCATAAATTGCATAGCATAGGGTTGTTGAATACAGAAGGGCTACAGTTTCAGCCTATCGCCGACCTAGAAGTAGGGGGCTCTAGGTCAAGTCTACCGCACTTCACCCCAGGAATAGCAAGCTCGGCTACGACGAGAGAGGAGAGAGAAATCCACTTTATTCACGCAAGTGCCAAAAAGAACTTAAAGCCCAAGGAAACGTGCTCAAATCTAGCCGCTAGAAGTGATGATGAGTTCAGAATTCATGAAGAAGCAGCGATTGCTTCATAGACAATCAAGTGTATGAGGGCGTATGCTAAACTGAGATCCTCTTAAGTAAAAAAAGTTCTGAACAAGTAGCGACAGAAGCCACGCAGTAACCAACTCGGTTGGAAACTTCGAATACTTAACCAGCTGGATGCAATTCAACCAGATCCTCATTGTCGGGCTCTGGTTATTCCTAACAGAAAAGACGATGCCTTGGGAATGAAGCTGGGAAGAAGGAATCCCAACATCCCATAGTCAGGAACCTTAACCCTCACTCAGAACCCTATACGTTGCCAAGGCTCTTCCAAACTGTGCAACTATTTTCTTCGAAGAAACGCAAGCTTCCAGGTGTGAAACAGGCCATCGGTACGGCAATGCACGACGCAGAACCATTACAGAGAAAAAGACCAATCGATATGAACGTGCAGCACAGAGAATGTACAAAAAGCGAACATTTCAGGGGAGCTAGTTCTCAACCTGGCTCGAAAAAATGCACGAGAAATGCAACCACCTAAACGAGCGGAATAAAAAGTATGAAATGTAGACGGGAGCAGACGGAGCAAAGAGAATTTACATCCGATCCAATTGCGAAAATGTAAGAGGGAGATAGCAAGCAAGCAAGCATGATCCAGTAGCAAAACAGGCATGCAAGTGGTGAGAAAGAATTGGAGGTAGCGTCCGGAGCTTTTTACTTACAAGAGATCAGAGAGATTGGGGAAAAAAAAGGGGGGATGACGACGACGAAGTAGGTCATCAATGAAGAGACTGCAAGCTAGGTCCATAACAGAATGTGGCCACATCTACTTTAGCGCTGAGCGGGCACTTGGGCAGCTCATGCCAGGAGCGACGAACCATGTCGTAGACGGCCACCGAGAGGGTTTTCTTCGACGCCACGCAGATCCGGTCGCCGAACGCGACGGGTTTCCAACCGCCTCTGCATTTGAACACATCCAGCATCACGTTCTGCGGCATCTCCGTGACCTCGTGGAACTGCTTGGAGACAGGCTCGAATTCCACGATTCGAATGCTCGTCAGCCGGCCGTTCGCATTCTTCTGCGCCGCCACCACCAGCACCCTGTCCCCGCATGACAGCACGTAAGGCTCGTCACGCATTCCGCGAGGCAGCTCGTGCACGTCGGTCCACACTCCGGATTTCACATCGTACGCGATGAGCCCCTCCATGTTCATCCCTCCCACTTCCAGCGCCACGCAGTAGAGAAATCCTTGGCAAAATGCGGAGCTTCGGCGTCCCCAGAGGAGGAAATGCGGCGGTAAGCAGCTCGTCGCTTGCCACAAATTTTGCCTCGATTCGAACACGTGCGTGCTCTCCAGGTTCAGCGTGAGCGTGACGATCATTTGGAAGCCGTGGTTCCGCCCATTCACCACCATGTGCGTGATCCCCGGCTCGTAGTCCCGGCTCAAGCTCGGCACCTCCTCGAACGTCTGCGTGATGGGATTGCACACGAAGTTCAATGCCGACGACGGCGATTCGCTCAAGCACAGCAGCCCACCATCGCCCGCGAGTACGTGCCTCGCTTCTTTGGGCAGGAATGTGAGCGGCGGGAGATGCAGCCATTTCTGCTGGACGTGGTCATACGCGCACCACCGCCGGTCCTCGCCCTTGGATAAGAACACTGGATAGTACGGGGGCGCCACGGGCGCGTCCGCGCGCAGCTTGACGAGATTGTTCGACAGCCCGACGTTCATCCAGCACTTGCACACGCATCGGGCTTGGAACAGGCTATGCAGCGGCAAGAATGCGAACACTTTCTCCACCAGATCTTTCGGAAGAAGCGTCCACACCGGCGTGGTCTCCGTGCCCTGCTGCGTCGGCGTCATCAGCCCTACCCCTTTGACCGTACTACCACTACTGCTACTGCTGATGCTACTGCTACCGCTAATGTTGGTGCTGCCGCTAATGTTGGTGCCGCTGCTACTACCATAACTACTAAGAGGTCTCTGGTGCATCACAGGGCCTCGCCACAAAACCTGCTGCTGCTGCTGCTGCGTGCCCTTCTTGATACTCGTCTCGAAAGCTGCGCCCCCAACATCATGGCGGTGTTGGTAGTGGTGGCGATACTGCTCCCGAGGGGGGAACCCTCCACGCACGAATACGTCCGGCTCATTCGTAGGCTTCACCCCATGCGGCTTCGTCTGATACTTGACTCCATTCTTCGCCATCTTCTCCTCACGTCTACTGCCTACACTAAACATCGTGCAAATCCAACTCGTCGGTCAACTCAAACACCGTGCACAACTAAACCGCAACACACTCATCTCTCATAAACCTCCCACCCGCGACCGTTACATTGCGCTACACGCAAACGGCCGATCACATCACACAATTCCGCCCTCACCCCAATTCCCCGAGCCAACTCACGCAGTTAGTGACGGCGAATCTCAGGCGGTTTCAGAATCCGAAGAAAGCACAGCAACGGAGGCAGCAGCAGCAGCGCCATAGCCATCGCGGCAGCAAGCCGCTACCACAAAGCGAGAATACTACTACTACTCCGCCTCTCCCACCACCGCAACCCGAGACACACCACCCTGAGCTCGCAGCACACTGCCAAGGTTTCACTTATTATTACTGCGCTGCGCTGGGCTGGGCTGGGCTGGCTGCGGAAGCTCGTGCCGAGGTTGAGAAGGGCAAGAGTTCAGTTTGAAACCTCAGGCGATGATGACGATGACATCGGCGACGGAGCCGACGAGAACATCCATCATCGCCACCAAATGTTCGTCGTTGACAGCCAGAGCGAGCTCCGCAGTAGGGCGAGCAAGTGCACCTTCAGCAGTCGGTCGCAGGGCCGCAGGGGGGCGCTTCCGGTAGGCATCTCCACCATCGCCATCCTCCCCGCGTCCCCAACCCGCCTTTGGGCTTGTACGGAGGTAGCGCTTCCGCCCTGGGCGCTGCCCGCTGCCCGTTGGGCAGAGACGGCCGGGGAAGTAGGCAGAGCGCCCGGTTCAAAGGGCGAGGCGAGACAGCAACGCCATGCCCCCATTTGGCCCCCATTTGGCCCTATTTGGCCCCATTCAGCCCCCCATTTGGCATGGAGTGAGCAGACTCTGGAGAATGTGTGCAGACTGAGTGCTGCACTAACTTACTGCTGCGTCTCAAGCCCCGTTCTTACCCGTCCGGGCAGCCACAGCCCTTGTAACTTAGAAATTTATTCCCCTGTAGTCAATCCAGCCCCCTCTTCCAGTCTGGCCCTTCTCCTTTCTCTCTGTTTCTGACAAACGATTCCACCCCAAGTGCGGTGTCGCCATGGGGAGCTCCATGTTCCTGCCCCCCCAGCCTTGTGTACTGTGTTTGTGTACAGTACAATACAATGCGTTGGAACTTCCTCCCATTGTCATGGCCAAGCCACACCATAACAAGCTGGCATTTCAAAATGGCGTTTTGTAAAAATAAAAAGGGTTACATTTATTTATTTTGTGCCATTGTGTGCATTTATTTATTTTGTGCCATTGTGTGCATTTATTTATTTTGCGCAAAGTAGGTATCTTGAATTTTTATATTCAACTCTCTAATTTGTTTTGAACTGCCGGTTTTGAGTCGTCACAAACCGTTATCTCCAGCCTCCTCCCCTTGAATGGTAGAGAGGTTATTTTTAGTAACAATGCATGAATCTTTGAGGAAAGCGGTTGTCTCCCAATTTTCTTAAATATAATTTACTTTTTCCTTTGTTTCAAACCACTTGTTTTGGCGTGTGCATAACATTCAGTAGCCTGAAGAAAGGATGCCTTTCCCTCTCTTCAAGTATCATCCATGAACTTCATCCTGACATTTTTTTTTTAAATAATTTTTCCAGACATGGTTGAGCCCCCCACATTGACATATGTGCACTAAACTGAGCCTCTCTTTCATAAACTCTTTGACAAATTCAGCCAAGTGTCTCCATAGCTAAAGATGGGTGTGGAATATTACAAACCATTTCATCCAACCATTCCATCCCATGGATGGAATGCTGTGGAATATTCCACACCCTCCAAGGCAACTCACAGTTGTGCTACTGAATGTTATGTGTGTCCCTGGCATCATATTTGAGAATACGTTTATATTTTGCAATGCATTGTCACTTAATTCTTTGTAATTGGTAGTATTCACAATGTTTGTGATGTTTTGAGCATTTGCCAACAAATGTCAAAGAAGTGATAAAGATGAAAGTAGAAGAAGAAGAATAACATTAGTCCTAAGGTCACTATGAATATAACAATAGTATTTTCAAGGTTCTATTATGTCGTAAGCATTTTTTGCTCTTCTTTTTAGTAATGGTAGAATTTCTTTAATTGCAAGAAGCCAACTATCATTCTACTTAGTAGCATCAAAGGTGGAGTTAAGCTCTTTGAAATATCTCTTCGTTCTTGTCATGCTTGGTGTGCAAGTATTCATGTGAAGAAGAAGAAACATTGGTGCTAGCACTATGGACAATATTACTTTTATGCACCATTGGCCTTGTTGAGAATTATCAACTTTAGCATTATTGGCAATAGAAACACTAATGACATTAGCACTTCCAAAAAGCAAATGGTTTTTTTAAGTTCTTAATTGTGGAACATGATTTTTTTTGTTCATGTCGCATAAGAGGGTAATATTTAGTATGCAAGTATATAGGTACTTCAGCTTTGGCACTAGTGGTTGTTGCAAGCAAAACTAATTATTTGGACTTTATAGTTGTTTTTTATTATTGTCACATGAGCATGTAATGTTTGATGTGCAATTAGCCAAAAAATGACAAATTTATCAACACTACTTTTTGACTAAAAGACTCAAAACTTTATCAGACCTATATTGATGTAGAGCAACTTGTTAATTTCATCACATAGAAGGGCTACCTATGAATATGAATGTATATATATATATATATATATATATATATATATATATATATACATATATATATATATACATATATATATTTGGTGAGTGAAATATTTGGGAATGACTAGGAGGACACCCCTAGCTGCTATATGCACTAGTAGAAAGCTCATACTTTTACGTTGTTTTGGTTGTATTAATCAAGATACTTTCATGTTGATGTTCAACTAAAATCAACAAGAATCAATAGATTTTTGTTGAACATTAGTAGAAAAATATCCAAATTAATACAATCAAAACAACAACAAAAAGGAGCTTTCTACTAGTGGTGGACACCCCTATAGCCCAACCTATTAAATTTGAGATTATTATTACCTTGAAATATGAAACAAAATCAAAACAATATTTTAGCACGCATTTGCATTTTTAAATGTTGCAAACATACAACAAATGTTTCTCGTTTATGACATGGTCAAGAATTATACTTATAAATGAAGGGAGCAACTGGTTTAGCTCTTGACCATGTCACAAATGAGAAATATTTTTAGTATGAATGTTATGCTTGTAGATGCAAATGTGTGCTAAAATATTGTTTTGACTTATTTCATATTTCAATGCAATAATAATCTCAAATTTAATAGGTTGGGCTATAGGTGGTGTCATGTAGCAACTAGGGGTGTCCCCCTAGTCATTCCCAAATATTTTTTACATTTATTGGCACTATACACACTTTTCTTTTCTTTTTGCAACATAGCACATATGCAGTAGTACATTTACTATTAGCATCTTCAAATTAATTTTCACCAACCATGTTACATACAAAGAATTACCCTTTTTGTCTTTTTTAAGTAAATAGATTATACTCCGTAACCCATTCAAAATCTACATGTATACAAGAAATTTGCACAATCAAAAGATAATTCAAATCATACAAGGATCTTATATCTAACACTATATTCAGTTTAGTGTTTTGATGTTACTATTGCTAGATTTTTAAGACTCCATTTATATGGATTTTTAATTTATTGTTGATGATTATCGTGATTTCTTAATATTTGGCATATGTGAAGGCATCATCTATTTCTATGGGAGATGCAAAGTAATGCACAAAATTTTGTTGATAGCTATTTGATGAATAAAATTCAAATGAAACATTATAATAAGGAAAAACAAGCCAGATAAAAAAACAAAGAAATCATGTGAGTGGCTATATTTTCCATGTGTTTAAAACCATTAATTCAATGGGGTTCTTTTATAACCTTGGAACAAAACCAATTGTATATTGCTTGTAATTGACTATACGTCATCTTTTGGAAGTTTAAGTATTTTTAGTTAGAGAATATTGTTACACTTTCATTTGTAGTTGCACAAGTTTCTACTAGCTAAGTCATCAAATTAAGAGATTACGAAATTTTTGATGAACTTGTAATTATTTTGAAGCTCGTATTAAAGTACTTTGTGCGTTAAAGATATGCTTCAACAATACCTAGACTGATAGAAACACGTGCTATTGACTACAAATTTGCTCTAAAATTGTCAAATTGAAAATATTTAATACTTTTAAACATGGCAATTGGTCACCAATAATTATCATACAGTTAGCTCTGTTATGAGGTCATAAAAGATAATGTCCCATGTCCTGTTGTTTTCATAAGATGTAAAAAGGCATGGTAATTTAGCATTTTTTTATTATAAATGTACCCCTTAATTTTTTGTAATTATCCATCTTTTTTTAGAATTTCCAAATGAACAAACACAACATCTCAAACATTTCAATCAAACTACAAGAGAATCTAGTTTTCTTACCACATAGTATACATTGTGTGATTAATTAATTAATTTTTTTATCATTCCTTGTTTAGAATTCTGAAATTGTATGTAAAATAAAGACGTATTATCTATGGAAAATCAAACAAAACTTAAACACGATTATTGGTAATTCAATCAAACGTTTACAACTCAACAAATTGAGTATTCTTGTTTAGTGAGACTTGTAGATAGGACTCAAGATAATCACTAATTCCTAAAACCCTATAGTAATCATAATTGTGTGCAAGTGAGGTTTGAGTTATAGGTTTGAGATTTTAGTCTCACAAACGTATTAAAAATAGAGATTTGAATAATTGGTTGTTTAGATTACGTCCCTCTCAAATTTTGATTGGTAAAGAGGTTGAAAATTGAAACTTAAAGTTTCAAGTTGTGTCCCATTCACTTTGAAAAGCTACGTGAACTAGCAATTTTTGAAACTTTTGTGATGTCAAGAAAATGAAAAAAATTCCAAGAAATTAGTTTTCAATATACACATAAAACCAACTTGGGATCAAAGTTTCAACCAAAAAAAAAATTGCACCAATTATGCAAAATTTTCTTTTAGTGCTGCTTTTTAGTGCTGCTTTTTGTATTTTTCAACCCGTGTCAAATTGAGTTGGGAGTTGAGAGTTTAGCCTCTAAACAATCAAGTAACCATAGTATATAGTATGTAAGCTGCTATATAACTGGCATTTGTTACCAATAAAAAGTTTTAATTTGGGATCTTGATTACCTCACTAGAACAACATTGATCTATATTCTAACTTCTTTATTGATCTTAAATGTAGTAAAGGTGTGGATGCATTCCAAATACAAAAAAAATACTTTGTATTGTACTACTTACTACGGGATGCTCTCAAATGTTGAACCCCAAAACGTCCATGTGGACAGAATGTGTTCTTGATTAATTTTTGAAGCTAAATAAAATCTTGCCAAACTACTATTTTTAGTAGTTTATATTTTTGAAAAAAACTTTTTGAAGCTTAGTATTAGCTTCAACAATTTGATTTTGCAAATGATTGATTATGATTTTTCTATTCAAGCTTTTATGCATGGGTGTTCATTGCAATCTTGACTTTATGTAGTGTTGAGGGCTCTTGGGAATGAGCCTTAAATACACTAGATCTTTGAGAAAAATTCACATTAGAAATTCATTTAAAAAAATCGTAGAATATATTTTGAGTCATAAATTGATTGGGCTATGCATGTTAAGCCCTTTAACCTCAATTTTTTTTGGTGACCAAGTTTTTAATTTGACGTATGAAAAGAAGTTTGAAAGATTTCAAATCACTTTCTCAATTTTAACACCCTCATGATTAAACATTATAATTTTTCAATTCATAAGAGATATAGTTGTGTTTTCTTTTCTAATGTGATCTCTATCATGTCTAGTTTGATTTAATACGGTTACAATCCAAAAAGAACTGATACAACTTATCAAATGTTGGCTTTTTATTCAAATTAGAGCAAATTCTTAGAAGCTCAGGAATTTCCAGGGTCGTTTTTGGGGGTAAAGGTTAAGATTTTTAAGAAACATTTGCATTCCAATAGGCGATTTGGGTTTTTCAAAGTGTTGATATTCCTTGTGATGGTACAAGCTAATATAGCTATAAAAAAAAAAAGGTAAAAAGTGCAGATCAGTTTCCTTCTCAAATATATAATATGAGAAACAAATCTCAGGACGACCCTGGTTTTTCCCCTAAGGGGGTTTTCTCAAATATAGAATATGAGTAGTTGAAAATTGGAGTTAACACTGGTTTCATGCTCTTTTATGTCTCCATTAGAATTCAACTCAAAGTAAGTCAAAATTTAACAATTTTAATAATATCCAAATCTGTGCAATTAAAACAAAGAAAGTATTCTTAGAAAACGTAGAAGTTGATACTCTAATAATGTGATTGCATAAAACAGATGGCACTATATATGATCATAAATCAAGTGAATAGTTGGGGGGAAATCTAAAAGAACGTGTTTATTGTTAACCCCTAAAGGCCCAAGTGGCCCCTCAAGGGTCAAGTGGAGTTGCAGGCATGTACTTACAGCTAAATTACTTTGTGTCATATTTTAAAACTTTTATGGAAGATGGGGAATTCAAAAATTTGTGCAGGTAAAATCATATCTATTTGTAAACTAAAACTTCTCATAACTTTCATCTCATTTATCAAAATTGAATGATTCAATGCCCCTCACATATATACAAGTCTAAAGAATCTATTTTGTATTTTTATTATTTTTTTTAAAAAATTTAAAAAAGTGTTTGGGCTGCCTGCCCTCCCCCGTTTTCCAAAAAATCATTTTGAACTTCTTCGATAAATGTTGGAATGAAGGAAAAATTAGTTGCTTGCGCAGATCTATGAATTCCCCATCTTCCATAAAAGTTTCAAAAAATGAAATAAAGTAGTTTCGCTATAAACACATGCCCAAAACCCCACTTGGCCCCCGAGGGGCCACTTGGGCCTTTAATCCCTATGCGCCCAATCGACCATTTTCTAGTCACTACCCTTTTTTTTGGGCCGCCCAAGACAAAAACAAAAAACTTTTTTCAATATATATACATATTCTTTTTTTTTTTTGTTATAGAAAATCCAATCTACTTTCCAACTTAACTTGAATCATGTCAATCCAAGTTAAACTTTTACCAAGGAGAATATTTCAGAGACAAGTACTTCAATATTTGCTAGTATTGTAAAATTTACTATTTTGAAAAAATAATGATGTTCTCTCTTTTCAAAACATTGCATTTTTGAAGTTTAGGATAGAATGTCTAATTTTAACCAATCATACCAAATTTTGAAATCTACAAGTAAAATTTTTGGTGAATATTAAATGGTAAATGCTTCTAAATTCATTAAAAAAAAACCCAAAACTTTTTTTGAGTGTTTGAGCATACGGATAATTACTAAACATTATGATTATTATTTTCTCTTTTGAAGAAAACTTCATCAAAGTTACAAAAGTACCATTTTACAACACATCTATGTTTTGCCCTTACCCCCTTGGGCCTTTAGGGGTTAATAGTGCACTGATATGCAAAAAACATAGTGTACAGTTGGGTACCAACTACTTACAAATAGCAAATTTGAGCTAGTTAGTTTTTTTTGTTACAACATGGATTATAATTGGTCCATTTTGGTAGGAAAAAATATCATTGCATCTTTATGCGGTATAAAGCAAGTGTACCAAATTTCAGTTCCTAAAAACAAAAACTCCATTTTTGGTGAATTGCTTTGTAAGAAATTCATGGTTCTATATGATATTTTATTGAAAAGCATTGGTGATGAATTTTTGAGATTTGATTCCATGGATATGTAGGAAACATCCATATGCATAACTTCCATGCTAAAAAATCCCCCTTAAGTAACAAAAACTATAACAACAAAAGATTCAATGAAACTTGTGATAGGCCCAAATTTTGTAAAATACATATTTTTCTATGAAAATCAGATTTTGTTGTTTGACTCAAATATTGTAGGGGAAATTACAAATAGGGGCACAAAAATGAAAAATATTACAAATAGGGGCACAATTTCAAAATAATTTGTAAGTTTTTGTTTTTTTTTTGGTTTTGACATTGGTTGATTTAGATATGTCATACCAAATGTCAACTAAGTTCCAAAAATCTTAGAGGTCTTTCTAAAAATTGCCATCCCCTTTGCTAAAATTTCTTTATTAAGGCTTGATTTGGAGAGGTCTTTAAGTTTTTTGGAAGTTAGCTAACATGTGATGTGATATGTCTAAATCAACCAATGTCCAAACCAAAAAAATCTACATAATTTTACAAATTATTTTGAAATTGCGCCCCTATTTGTAATTATTTTGAAACTAAGTCCCTATTTGTAATATTTTTCATTTTTGTGCCCCTATTTGTAATTTCCCCAATATTGTAACTACGTTTGTATCTCTAAACATTATATTTTGTTTACTTGATGAAAAGCTAGTTTCAAAAAAATACATTACAAAATTTGGGCCTATCGCTAGTTTCATTGATTTTTTTGCTGCTCAAATGTTTGTTACTTAAGGGATTTTTTTTAGCAAGGAAGTTGTGTATATGGACATTTCCTACATATCCGTGGAGTCCAATCTCAAAAATTCATCACTAATGTTTTTCAGTCAAATATCATGTAAAACCATGAATTTGTTACAAAACAATCCACCAAAAATGGAGTTTTTATTTTTAGGAACTGAAGTTTGGTACACTATAATCCATGTTATAACAAAATAACCGATTGGCTCAAATTTGCTATTTGTAAGTATCCAATACCCAACTGTACTAAATGCTAGCTCGTATACAGTTGGTCAAATCTAAAAATGGATGTCTCTATACCCGTGTTGCCAAGATTTGTTTTAACCCCTAAATGCTTAGGAGGACGTTTTTTTGTCCTCTTGCCCTGAAAAATCATTAGGTAAAATACAAAAAAGTTTTTTTTTTCATATTTTTTTCCAAATTGACTGTAAATACATGATTCATCATAGAAGGCAAATAAAAATCTTATCAAATATACTCATATTTCTACGTCACCCAAATTGTGAGAAAATCCAAAATCACGGTGTTAGGTCCCAAGTTGCCCTTATTGCAATTTTCATGAGGTCGGCATGCACTATTGACTTTTGAAACTTTTAGAAGCAATATTAATGGTGCCCATCAGTCAAAACATTGTTGAAGTTACAGTATGGGCATGCCACGGCCACCTATTGGATGTTTAAGGGTTATGTGCCTTCTATTTATCATTGAAAAGTTTGGAAAGTACAAGCATAGAAACTTTTTTGGGCAATGTTTTACCAAAATTTTACCCCATGTGATACTTGCTACCTTAACCTCTAAAGGACCATTGTTCCTTTGGGGGATAGGTTGGACTTTGGGCATGTACCTATGGCTAAACTACTTTGTGTGATTTTCTAAAACTTTTAATGAAGGTGGGGAATTCCAAGACCTACAGTGGCATCTAATTTTTTCTTCATTCCGACATTTGACAAAGAAGTTATGTATGAATTTATGAAAATTTGGAGAGGACGGCCCATCCGGGCAGCCCAATTTTTTTAAAAAATTTACATTCTTTTAAAATAAAAATTCAAAATTGGTTCTTCAAATCTTTTACACATGAGAAGCTTTTAATTATTCAATTTCAAGCAATGAGATGAAAGTTATGAGGAGATTTTGTTTGTGGGTAGTTATGAATTCTCTACTCTAAAATAAAGTTTGAGGTCCTTTATTTTACTCAATTTCAATATTTTGGAAAAAAAACCAAACCAAAGGAAGTAGATTGTTTATCGCAACATTATAACTCTTGGGATTTGCATTTTTCATTTCAAAAATTAAATTCTTAACAATTTAGTGTTTTGACTCATTCTCTACTTCTTTTTACTTATTGTTTGTTTCCCATGTGTTATATAGTCCCAATTCATTTGAAAATGTTGCCATACATAAGGTCTAACTTGATCTCCTACATGGAAAAAATAAAGTGCAACTTTGGATAGAGCAATTTTTTTTGTTGTACAAGTGGTCAAAGACATTCAAAATTTTTGGGCAACATGGGAAAAAAAGAAGGTGTAAACATCTCACTCTTCTCCATCTGGAATGAGCTGATTTTTTTTCCCACAAGTATCTCATCTAGTCTGAGGCAAGATCCTATAGTTTGATTTCCCAAAAATAAAATATAAAATCCCTTTTTACTAAACCTCCCAGAAGTGGTAGTTTTTAGTGATTTTCCTAGAAAAAAGGGCTTGATCTTTTAGGGGTTAACATCAAACAGTGGGTGAAAAAATGCATGAAATAGCAAAATTTTATCGAAAAACATTAGGTATGTCGAAATTTGAATAAATGCTACATATATCAACTGATTTTACGAACAATTGTGCACAGCAAATGCTTTTGATTATACTGTAGTTTCCTCCTTTTGCATGCATTCCGGGATGTGTATCGCTATACTGGTGAAAAAACAAAAAGCAATTCATGCGTACAAGTACAAAAGTCTAAAAAAAACATACCCGATTTGGCTATGCCAACTTGTGGCAGAGCTAGCTTGCAAATTTTGAAATTGCAAAATTATATTTGAAATACGCATGCTGTATATACCTAAGGGGATTGATCTGTGTACCACAATCTTTCAGCTATTCTACCACACCCCGGAGTAAATTTTAGATTTGTACCATCTAAAAGCTGAATTTGAGAATTTAGAATTTAAATTTGGACTTGGAGATGGTGATTTAGTCCAGGATCATAAAAAGGTTTTAATTGAACAACACCCAATGAAAAAGCTTATCCTTTTTTGTAAGCAAAAGTAAAAGTAACACTTTTACCCCGAGCTAAGCTTTTTCATTGAGTGTTGTTCAATTACAACCTTTTTTTTTTATGGTTCTAGACAAAATTAAGGTCTCTAGGTCCAAATCTAAATTCCAAATTCTCAAATTCAACTATTTGATGATAGAAATCTAAAATTTACCCCCGGGGGTGTGGTAGAATAGCTGAAAGGGTGTGGTAGACATATCAATCCCCTATACCTAATTGTGGACAATAGACATAAATCTCCATTGTGCAAGGCTTTGGTATATTCAAGTATTTGATGTCAAACATATTCTTTAAGACCAAACTCTTGAAATATGTATTGACCTTCTATTTGGGTATAAAGTCACAAATAAGCAAAACTTTCATTTTCTCTTTACCTTTTGGCATGCTTTGTGTTATTGGACAAGCTTTAGTCCCTAAACACCCAAGCCCTTTTTCTATGAAAATCACTCAAAACTGCCACTTTTGGGGGAATGAGTAGAAAGGTAGGAAAAGATTTTTTTTTGGAAAATCCAACCATAGGATCTTGCCCTAGACTATGGCGGGTACTTGTGGAAAAAAAAATCAGCTCATTCTAAATGTAAATGAGTGAGATATTCACATTTGAAGTTAGAAAAAAAGTTTTTTTCCTTGCTGCCCAAAAAAATTAGAAACCTTTGACCTCTCCTATATCAAAAAATTTGCTCTACGCAAAGTTGAAGTTTATTTTTCCCACGTAGAAGACCAAGTTAGGTAAGTGTGGGAGAATTTTCATATGAATTGGAGGTATGATACATACTTTGTAAAATCTTGCAACGCCAGAAGGCCATGAAATTTGCATATACACTAGGCAAACTGGAGGATTTATGTAAAATTGAGAAATCTAAATAACTTTGATCCAAATGGTGAAAACCAAGAAATCTTAGTCTACTACAACTTGGAAAAAAAAGTCACAAAATAAATACACAAAGAGCTCAAAAATTTAAGCACCAAAATTTACAAGGGGAAAAAGGAATGAAGGTTTGGGAGTCCCATACCTACCCAAAAACCAAAACTTCTCACTCATAAATTAGAATTGAATGATTCAAAGCTTTATACATTTGTGAAAATCTAAAGAATCAATTTTGGATTTTTAATTTTGGAAAATGAAAATTTTAAAGAAGTTTTTTGGGCTGCCCGGACAGCCTACACTCCCATGTTGTTTAGAAATTCATGCATAACTTCTTCAATAAATGTCAAAATGAAGAAAAAATTAGATGTGCACGTATGTCTTTGAATTCCCCACAATCCTCAAAAGTTTCAAAAAAATTATAAAAACTGATTTAGTTACAGGTACATGCCCGAGGTCCATTTGTCCCCAAGGGGACACTTGGGCCTTTAGGGGTTATCTATTCATAACTAATTAGACATGGTATAAATTTGAATGATGAATAGCTTCTTACATTTCATTGAGCATTAGAGATTGCATGTTTTTAAAATGACTTTGCAATTTCTCAAAAGAAGAATTTGCTTCTGGATTTGAGTTTTTTAAATCTATATTTCTAAAAAGGTCTATGCAAAATGTTGTAATTCAAAGATTTTGAAAAACAAATTGTCTAACTTTAATAGTAAATATTTTTATTAACTCAGTGATTGTAAAGTAATGATCTCATTGATTGTAGGAATAGCATATCTAAAAAATCATCATAATTCTAGCTTTGAAATCAAAGTCATTGCAATTTTTTTTTGTTTTGAACTAGATTTGATGCCAATTCAAAATCAACTATCAAAAAACTCTTTAAATTGTGAATATTCAAATTCATTCATCAATACTGGTCAGAAAACTGCTTCATTATTTAGATTAATTCTATAGGGGTTGTACACAAATTTCATGAATAAGTATTGAGATGTTTTACTAAGTAGCGTTTTATTAGGATATCCTTACATTTTTCATAATTTCAAACAAGTTTCTTTCCATTGAAAGCTAATTAACCCATATTTAAATAAGCACATGTTATTGAATACAATCATGTTTATTATTGTGCAAATAATAGGTGAGTTAGCTTAATGCTATACATGTAATTAATTGATCTTGTTTTGAATTTGAGTTTATTCATTTACTCAATTGACCTATTGACTGAAATTAACCCTTGAAAGTCATACGGCTTGCATTCATTAGAGGAAACCTGTGTTTTATTTTACTATTTTTTTGACATTCACTAGTTTTTATGTTAAGAATGACATCAAACATAACATTGAGATGTGAGTTTTTATATCAAATGTAACATAAAAACAAGCAAACATCCCAAAAAATTAGTAAAAAGAAACATCCGTTTCTTCTCGTGATTGTACTTACAAATGATGACAAGTGATATTTTAGGGTCAGCGTACATTTTTTTAATCTTTTTTGGCAACATTTTGTGAAGTCTTTGCAACCCTATCGTCTAAAAGGTCTCAAAGTGATGTGGCGTTCTTTTGTATAGAAAACTCTGCTTCTAAATTACACCAACCTATGCTCTTTTTGCAATTTAGACATCCAAGAACTTTAGATATGAATGAAAAGTCATTATTGTTTTAGAATGTATACAAAAAGAGCTATATGACGAACTAACAACAACTTCAAATCCTGCAATGAATAATGCCTAATAGAAGTTCAAAACGAGCAAGAAGCAACTCCAAGACTAAGGAGCAATGTATTCCTTCTTTCAGTACAAATATCAAAATAACTCTATTATGTACAAGGATGACAGTTTTCTCACCCATGTGCTATATTTGAGGAACACATGCAATGATAAGATAATATCTCCTTTTAGCCTACTTATTACTTTAAGAATATGATTGATTGTGTAAATATTGTGAAGGTGTAATCACATTCGATCAGCATTGTATTCGTGGCCAACTTTTTACCAAGTAATAAATTTTCATATTTGTTCCCAAAACCCAAACTTTTCCTACCACCTTCAGAAATTTTCACAAAAATCGGTGAGGAGCACAGTTACTTGTCATTTTTAATATTAGGAAAATATTCATATTCAATTAAACTAAAATTTCAAAATTAAACCTTTTAATGTCCAAAAGTAAGAAACACTTTTAGGTTGATAAAAAAAAAGGTGTAACCTAAATTAACTTCCTTTCAAACACACTAGGAGTCTAGGATAAATCACTAGTGCACACTTTTTTCAGGAGTATTCCATTGAATTTAAGTGTTTGAAAAACAACAAGTTTGTATCTATTCAACTTTCAACTTTCAACTTATTACATCTATCTTTAAAAAAAGTTAAAAAAGATTACTGATTACAAAGTTAGATAAATTACCAAAGTCGTTTGCAATATAATCAAATTTTAAGTGAATTACTCAGGTTTAGAAACCTGAGACATTTTGGAATTAGTATCCAACTTAACCCATTAACGTCTAGTCCACCATTTCCTAGTTGATTTTGACTCTTTTTAGTTTGTAGAGAGAGCATGTCAAGGAATTTGATGACGTGGCAAAGGAAATGAGTTTGAGGAATTGGAAAGTGAAGAATTTAGGACAATAACCATGCCAATCTGAGGTGGCATGTGGCTAGAGGGTTGAAAAAACTAAAAGAGTACCAGCTGAAAATACACCAACAAATGCAAAAAGATGGCCATAACAACTAAAGAGTGAGCATAATTCATGATGCATAACACTAAACCTTGCAAGATACTTCCATCTGTACGGTCAGACCTGTGGTAGATATCTGTATTCAATAGTTTGAAAATTTGCCCCAAATGGCCATACAAAGGATTGCCCACCCCTAGAATTGACCACAAACGTTAATGGGTTATATGAAAGTCAAAAAAATTCATACTGTCACTTGACCATGCTCATTGAATCTTGTTTTATCATGATCTGCTAATTATTTTTATTTTTAGACGTATCTATAGGATAATGAAAAAACATGTAAAACTGAAATTAGCTTTTGTAGCACTTAATTTTTGAAATTAAGGGCCTCTTCACACTATGGCCAAAGGTCAAGAGGCCGTTAATTTTTACCAATCATATTGCAAGATTCCAAGAGTTTGGCCTCTAGATTCTTCACATTAGAGCCCAAAGTCCAAAGTCCCTCACCCCCCCATTATATCACTCTTCATCCAAAACAATGGCCTCTCGAGAAAAGTTTAGGTCAAGCAAAAATAGAGACCCAAACTATGGTTGAGAGGCCATCAATTTTTTTCCATAAAATAAACAAAAGTCAACAAGATTTTGGCCGTGAAATTTGGAAGGTCTAACAAATGTTATGATTTTGGACTTTGGGTTTGGCCTTTGGAGGCTTCACACTATGGTCATTCAAGTTGAGAGGCTAGGAAGTTCATTGCCAAGAGTTTGGCCTTTGGACTTGGCCAGTTTGAAGGCTTCACACTAAGGTGTCAAAAACAATATTTTATTACCTATTTTCAACCCATTTCTTTGGCCTCTAAACAAAGTTTGAGCCACTCAATCTCACGCCCTCTTGACTTAATTGGCCATAGTGTGAAACGACCCTAAAAGATAATTATCTTTCTTTTGATTGAATTACTAGTGGTCTTCAATTTAAAAACAAACAATCCACATTTGAATTAAATTGTCTATTATCTTGCCAATTAAAATGTACTTGAATGAACACCTGAAAATTAAAATAAAGATCCATTCTTGTATTTCTACAACCTTTAAAAGGCAACTAGGTGTCACAAATATGGACTAGATGTTATTTAGGAATTGAGTTTTCTTTTAGTTTCATTATATATATATAGTTTGACTATAAAATGATTGGTTAGTCAATTTTGATATAAAAACATGCTCATGATTTTACAAGATTTTATTGATTTCAAAAACGACTCGACAAATAATTCTGAAATTAGTTTTCAAACAGTCAAATTCAAAAACTTCGTCAAAATTGTATTTTTGATTTGAATACCTGGATCTCAATATAATAAAATTATGAATATTAATTGTCGTCATGACATAACATGAATGCTAAATTCTTTGTTATGTATGTTGTTTTATCTATAAATATACACACTAAGTAACTTCCTCGTTAATCTATTGGTCAATAGTCACCACCTTCCCAAAAGCCTCGCCGAAAGGGTCTTAATTGAATGACAGTCGGCTTTGAAGAGACTACACATCTCGCTACACATACTGCAGTCAAACAATACCAAAGCGCAAAATAGTTAAAAACAATAATGAAATTGTCAGAAAGGCATGTTTTGAAAAAAGAAGTTTTATGTTTGCCTGCTTTGTCATTTTTTTTCCTTCTTTTTCTTCCCATTTCTTCAGTTGAGTTTGCCCTTTCAAAGGAGAATTGGCCGAGGTGAATTGACCCCCTTCGGATGTCCTTCCATGCAAGATTGGCAATTGGTCAAAACGTTACACAATACAAATTTGACTAATTAGTGCCCCTAGGAGTGGCTTTAGCGTCAAGTATTTTTTGTTATCAATGTTTTGGTCATTTTTTAGTTTTAGTTTGCTTCTTTCTGATTTCTACCAATTTTTGGTGAGTGCTTGGTCCTACTTATACAAAATCCCACTCACAGACATGGAAAGATGCCCTTATTACCTGTTCTTGGATGAATGGAGCTTAGGGTGTGTATGTTGTACAATCATGTTTTGCGCCAAAGCAGAAAGGCTCCACTTTTTTACATACATGGGTAAAAGTGATAGTTTGTCCCCATTTTAAAGTTGATAAAAGTTATTCCCCTTTTTGGGTTCTATACTCACAAGCAAAAACAATTGGTTTGAAATGGATGAAGAAGTAACTTGTATGTTTGGAAAGTTAGGAGATAGTTCCTTCTTTGAAGTTTCATCTATTTTTCTACTAAAGATAACCTTTCTTCTAGTCTAGAGTAGGAGATTTGAGACGCCGGTTTGTAAATGCTAAAAACCACCGGTTTTGAAAAGACCATAAAAGTGAAGGTAGAAAATTGTAGGATCTACTTTTACACAAAGAAGGAAATGTTGCCACCTATTTTTTGTAAATTGCCAATTCAAAACGCCAATTTCATTGGTGTTGTCTGGTCTTGAATCCAAATATGAATTCAAAATTCCCAAATTCAATCTCTTGGTGGTAAATTTTGGATCTCTTAGGGCATCTGTAATGCATACATTGTAAACAATCCCTATAATAGCACACACTAGGCTATTCCATGAGACCTTTGGAGTGCCAACTTTTTTTCATTGCAAGTGCCCCAATGCAAGGCCGGTTTATTGCTCTTCACATCAAATTTTGACAAAGGGTTGTTTGACGCGTGGAGCTTGTTGTAGAAGGATTGGAGACTTGATGTGGATTTGTTCAGATATGGTCATGGCCAAAGTACCAAGACGCTTCAAGGGGTAGGCAAACAAATCCAAAATGCTAGTTTGAAGCCTTTAAGTACCGAGGCCGTGGAATTATAGGCTTCTATAATGGTTACATTGGAGCCCTAATTGAATCCCAAACCACTTTTGTAAGTGCAAAGTGCCAATGCCATCCTGGATACCGGATGTATTGCAAATGCTCTTATAATTTCTGGAATGTGAGGTTTGAGGAAAAGAAGAGTGTGAACTATTTGTTGAGGATGTAGCAAAGGTTTGATTCCCGTTTGGTATGGGACACACAACAACAAAGGGCTTTTCTGACAAGCAAAAAGCATGAAAAGAAAGCCTACAAATATGAATCATTCACTAGTAGAAAAGGGACAAAAAATAATTAGTTAAATAACTCTGATTTCAGTTGTTTCGGATGTATATAACTATAGCTGTCCAAGGGGCTCCAAAATTGCAGTGCAGTGTTTGTGAACCTGTCATACTGGACATGTCAGGGTTTACTGTTGATTCTCCCAGTATTCATCTGTTTCAGTTAGAGAGAATTTTATCCATGTCAGTTGTTTTTTTTTTTCCTTGGGCTGGTATTGAAGTGCCCGGGTTCAATATTTGGGTACACCAAATTTAAATATGTCTGCCCTACATTTAGTTCTGTGCCTCATTAACCTCCGCTGTTATTACACACATCCGCTGCGCACATCTTACCTACTGGTTCACTCCTTAGCCTTTAAAACATTCCAATGCTTAAATAATGGTAACTGTTGTTGGTTCCTACTACTAGGGTTGCATCCTAATTCATTAGATGAGTTGTGACCAGGTTTAATATGAGTTAATTGGTAGTTGTAATATACGGCTTAGTTAGAAACATGTGGAATTCCATGTATTGCTAGATTATCACCATGACGGTGAAGTTATTATGATCACCCGGGTACGCATATTAGTATTTGTTTCAGACATGGATTTCTACCACATGTTGCCCAACAATGATTACAGATATGATTTATTCATGTGTAGTGTATGCAGAAATCAGCTGGGTCTACCGTCAACATGGAGTGTTCAAAGTTGCTCAGTAGTTGCTAATTCAACAATTCTCTTGTCGCAATAATTGCAAGGGTTGTAATGTAGTTGACATGAGGATATTCCTTGGTGGGTATACGTGAGGAAATAAAAAGTCTGAAAACAACACATTAAGTTCATTGCACTTTATAGTTATATCCATGGAGTTGGGTTCAAGTTGCAGTATTTTAGGCTACCTATGACAAGACCAACTACTATGACGCCTGAGTTACAGAGAAGATGTTTCCAACCGTCTTTAACTTCAGATTTATTACTTAGCAAGTTATGATGGAGTTGTAGCCAAGGCTTTACAGTATCGGACTCGCCTTGCCACTGCATTTCCATTAGAGTTGGTTTCCGGTTATGTGTAATGTCAATATGGTATTGATCAAGTTATTACCCAATGGCGCTGCAATTGCATTCTGAGAGCGTTATGTGGCGCTTTGGTTGCAACAGGATTGCCTTCCGTAGGTCGGGTACAACGAGGGCAGTGTTGACTAATGAACTTCTGAGTATTGACATAGTTGCTGCACCACCGCAAATCAATCTACTACAGTTGTAATGAAATCCATGTCTAGTTACAAAGTACTAATTGTGGAAGTACTAATTGTGGAGGTCCAAGGATGTTAGCACTTAGTCACTACAAAACTGAAGAACAAACAACTGTTTAGTTAGTATTAAGGTACATGGCAGTACCAGTGCCCGTCATGGCAATTAAGTGTGTTGCTTTAAAGATCCTGCATTTCATGCAATACTTGTTGCAAAACCACTTTAAGAGACATTGCATCCAAAAATCAACATATATTGTGTGTATACCCAAAGTACTTCCATATATGATCAGCAGTAAGCTATGACAACGGAGTCCTTGCAGTATAGAAGTTCCAGTACTTAAAAAAGTCCCGCTGTATCTGTGCCTACATACGCCTGTAATCCCAAAAAACAAACATTTGTCTTGGCTCTCTAACCATTGAAAAAATCAACATATGCTCTAGGTATTGTCATCTTCAAAAATGAAGTATGCATGTCTGGTAAGAACCCAAGTACTCCGCATCTTTAAAAACAAAGTCTGCATGTCTGGTAAGAATCCAAGTACTCCGAAAAGATAAGATAGACACACACCTTGTACCTTCAAGTAGCCACCTTCATGAACTTCTGATTCTAGACCGTGTTTGTGTTCAGTACGTCTTTTATCGCTGACTGATTGTCGTCTGCATTTGGATACATAAGCGGCACCTCTGGCTGAAGGGCTTCACTAATGTCCACCTTGAAGCATTTCTCTAGAATTACTTTGAAGTGCACCTAGTGTACTCCTCTCAGCCCACTAACAAAGCCCATTGCCACTTTCTCCTTCGCATTGTCCGGGTTCATAAGCCACACTTTTGGCCAATCAAGAACTACTTAAAAAACACATGTAGAAAGACATGGAAAACAGTTAGGGACATTGAGAGCAAATGCCATTATATGCTACTGTTATTTTTTGGAATTTCAGCATGCAAACCAAATCAACAAGGAAAATTGAGCAGCCTGACCTTCTGAGGAGATGCCCTCACTCTCTTCTTTGCTCCAACACCTACTCCCTTCTTTCTGATATCTCTTTTTTCCTGCCAGTACAAAAAACAATCACTTTAATACACAGGTACTTGCCACTTTCAAAAGCATTCCATGAAAGTATTGAAATTGTCCCTTATCAAGTGGTATACGCCCAAAGACCTAGTCTTTCTATTTGTTTTCTGCCCAATATGTTCAATTCCCCCCTCCTTCTCAATGTCATGTTGACACTAGGGAAACTGAGATAGAAAGTCTACCGTGTCCACAGATTGCAAAAACCCTTCTAGGCAAGGCCACAACAACAGACGTAGGAAGGCTTTATCTTCAGCCATTTTGGTCATATTGAAGGCATAGAATGGAGAAGGCACTATGATATTCGTGGTGGGATTGCATTCCACTCTTGAGGCATTGTGATCCACAATGACCCTGTTTCTATGATTCTATTGAGGCCACATCTGGAACACTTTTTCTAATGGCTTCCTCCATGTGCCACATTTTTCTTTCTTTATTCCCCAGACAAAAATGGGAGTTCTATTCGCTTGACATTTCAGCCCTTATAACAAGGCTGGAACAACGTCTGCCATGTACTTATTTCTACTGCTGCCCCAAAAGACAATTGAGAAATTACCAAAGCAATTATCTAGAAATTTTGACAGCCAAGGGCGGCAAAGAATAGCACAACTAAATGTTTTCAAAGTTGACCACTGAATTTTGTACCTTAGATCCGCCAACAGAGCAGAGTTTATCAACGTTCCATGAACATTGAAAACTACTAGCTTAGCATAGGCTCTCACCTGGGCTGGCACCAACACTTTAGCTACAATCGGTGCCACCGGAGCATTTGCTGGTGCCATGTGTCCATGCAAGCGTTCCATAGTTGACTCTCTCTCTTACAATGCCTATCTCCAAATCCACAGTAAAACCCAGTGTAGTTGTCCTTCTAAATGTAATATAATTATAGTAATTGTAAACCTTTGTATGGTAATGAATTGTAGCCACAGGAAAAATCCTTCTCACAGCCTCGGCTGTGTTTCTCTTAAGTGGTTTGAACTACCTTTAGAAGCAACAACTCTGTCACTACTACACTACACGCAGCCAACTTCCAAGCATCTATAACACAACTCTAAAGTAGCTAAGCCATTTCATAGGAGAAGTAAAACAACGCAGCAGTAGAATTTACCTCCTCCATGCTACATAGAAAAAGATAGCATGACTTCAGCTGTATGCCACAATGAAGCCACAATCTTCATAAGACGCCCAAAGCATACCTCACATGTTACTACTTGAAAGCAAAGTGAATTGAAAGCAATGTGGATTGAAAGTAAAGTTCTGATTCTCACCTCTTCCAATAGAATGATAATTTCATGTTATCCTGCTGGATTAGGAAGAGCGAAGCCTTCGTTAAGGTTCTCTATGTCACCCTCCAAAGCACTATCTAAGTAGTGGTTCAAAAGGTTTGCATCCTCCCCGTCCAAGTTGTGTTGGTTCAAAACAGAAATTGGCGGGACTTTGGTAAGTACAACCGCTTCCACAACCGCTGCCGCTGCGGTCCTCTCTTTTATGAACAAAGCCTTTGTAGGGTTTTGACCGTGGGGAACTTTAGCTTCTACGTCAGCAATTATTGTGTCGCTGTTGTGGTCGACCGTAGGAGATGGTGTTACAAAGCCATTCTTGAAGAGAGGAGACTTGTTCCTTTCCACTAAACCTATCATTTTAGTGAAGGAAATGGAGAACATAGACTTCTACTCCAAGAGTGCTGCACGATTTGCCTCCAAGCTCACTAGCACTTGGTCAAATTTATCTTCAAGCTTTTGCTGTCTACTTTTGATGGCCGTCAATCTTGCCAATGCTTGACCTGCCAAAGGCTGTAGCACAAACAAGCAAACAGAACAAAGTGCATGTAAGTTCAAGAACAACCAACTTCAACACATGGAATGTCCATTGCGTGAATTTGAGTCCATGGACAATTTTGGCTATTGAGTGGGGCCTTTCCCCAGCGCTAGCATTCCTTGACAATGCTGAAAATGTCTTACCGGACCTTAGATTCTGTCCTACTTAATGTTTGACTTCACAAACATGATTACAACATTTACACAACACCGTAGAGGTACTACCAATGAGGGCAAGCATCAACTTCCGGACACAAAATTCTCTCAAAGATGCGGTGTTTGTATCAAGTAGCTAAAACTGCAAAGAACAATATTGTCTTCACATGAACCACACAAGAGGTATTAGGCACTAAACTACTTGAAATAAACTCTCTAGTCATGCAATTGTACAAGAGAACAAATTAAGCACATAAATGAAAAGCAAGGAATTATTGGGAGCGCTCACTCTAGATTAACGCTTGTGGATAGACTTAAAGCACTAGGACACCAATATACTCTCGTCTTAAAGCACTACAACATCAACATGCTCTCCTCTTAAAGCAATAGAACGCAAATGTCTTCTAGACATGGATTGCCAGGGTCAAGGAACCAACCCAGCCCATCCCAAAACAAAGAAAATTGGAAGGGTTCAGATTGTTCTCACCAAATCGGACAAGCCATTTCCGTCAACGCATTGCCCTCCCTCATTTCTTACCGTGAGTACCTCGCTATCCTCTCTTGTGGCCTGTTCAAACAATCAAGGAAATCAAAGAATACAAAAGACTGACTTGCAAGGAACTTCATATGAAATGCATATGCACAATTATACATTATGGGATTAGTTTCTCACCTGTTGCACCTCGATGCGAGCCTTTCCCTTTTGACCCAGGGTGGAGACATTCTGCACGTGGCTCTTGGCTTGCGACATCCTTTCTACCATTTCTTGTTGCACAGGGGTATTCCAATACTGCTACAGTCTTTTCCACTACTTGGCTCAGAGATTTAGTGGACATGCTAGGATCCCTCTTTTGTATTTCGCTTTTAGTTGGGCAAGCTTAGTCTTCATGAAGCGCAACACTACTGTCTTTAGCCCTTGCAAACTAAGGCTATGACCAAGGTACTCAAAATCTTGGTCAAGGTACTTCCAAAGATACAGAAGGGCTTCCGTGTTTTGTCCTTCCCAGTCAGGTATACTCACATCCAAAATACAAGGGACCAAAGTCCCAATTGCATTATCCCATGCATTCTTTGCAGGAGAGCTCCGATCAATTTCCCCCCTCTCCACAAGGACATGAATTTTGTACGGCCTATCCCCGCCTGCTCGTCTCATTGAGGCAGCATCCTCCAAGATCTTCTTCTTGTTATGCTGGATAGACCTCTCTGCACTATAAATAGAAGTCACCCCGTATATATTGCTTAGGCCGGTTTGGATAGGGTTTGCTTGCTGAGGCCCGCGGTTTTGCATCCATTGCAGATATGCAGCAAAGGATCCCGTCGTCTCTTCTACCAAAGGATCCGTTGTCCTTGCCCGCTTTTTTCTTGAGTTGGTTGAACTCAACGAAGTGTATAATTCCTTGCCATTTTTCTCTGCCAAACCAGAACGATTTCCTACAATGTCAAGCAAACAAGTGTTACTTAGCACTCCATGAGGTCTTGATTTGCCCCACCTGAAACTCATTCAAAGGCAGCAACAGTAACGAAGACGACAATCACCACATATATGGACACCCCCCCTGCTCGCATTTCCTTGAATATTATGGCTAAACCCTCTTTTAGCCCCATCGTGACAGATGAGATGAGCATTTGGATGCAAGCCTGCTTGCTTGTACCATCCCAATTGCACTCCATTCCATGGCGGCAACCATGCAACCATGATGACTTTCAATATGTAGAGGGAACAAGCCTCAATAGACGGCAATTGCATCTATTTCTAAGAATATGTAAGAGAAATCCCTTCGTAACCAACGCAACCCACTGTGTCGATGACAATGTTTGAGAAACGCTTGAGGTCGTAGAATTCAACAGAGATGGGTAAGAGCCAAGGTAATCAAACCCCAATCCCTCTATCAATGGGTGCTGTTAATGGAAATAACTCTGAATCGACTCACGGATTTTGAAAGAACCCTATCAAAACAAATGCTTGCACAAAAATAGTCACCACATACCTACACCCACCTCAACTCTACACGCACCTGACGCACGACTGCAAGGCAAGCCTGATTTTTCACAAAGCCAAATTGCTAGTGAGGTTTGAGTGAAAATGGAAGCGTCTTATATAATACCCCAGCCCCACCCCCCAACAATCCCAGTGGATGTGAAACGGTAATATTTGCCGCCCATCCCACCTCCATGATTTCCCCCCTCTCCCAAATCACACAGCTATAAACCCCACCGCCGCCTGATTTGGCTCGCCTCCGTATTACGCAAAAACACAACTATATTAAAAACCTACTTCATAGCATTTTGTAATAACGCACAAACTAAAGATGATGGCTTGAATAAGAGAGCAGTTCTAAGCTCAAATTTGAAAACCCTCATCTTGCCTATTATAGATTACTGCACACCTGTAATTTGAAATTCCCATTTTCAATTTTTGACATGTTTTATAAAGGTTTTGCATCGCTCATTGGATCCATGGGAATTACTAAAAGACTCACCTCGGTGTAGAAGGGAGTACCCGGAATACTGGCTTCCCTCCTATCCTGAGTCGCTGTCGCTACTCATTTGAAATGTCGGCAATGTAGTTCCTATCAATGAATTCAGTGGACCCGGTGTCAAGAACCACACCTTGCTCAACCAGTCCCCTCCCTCTGGATTTCCCGGTCCGCTACCTTGGCGCACTCCCAATTCAACCACAGCATTGTTGGCTATGGCTACAGCAACTCTTCAATGGTAACGTTGTGACGTGCTTTTAGAATTTGTTCTTTTATAACGATTGTAGCCTCCTTCAGCCGCTGTCCAATATCTCCGGTCTTGCCGCACTCATTGGCAATCGTTGTTTCAGCACTTGCATTTGGGCCGACCAAGACCCCCTCTCTTGTCAATGCATGTTTTGTTCCCGCTATCATGGAGCTCCTTTGTGGCAAAAGGAGGGGAGGCAAACGTCCTTGAGTTGAAGTTGATTCCTGAGTATGACCCTTCCTACGATCTCTGCTTCCCAATTCACATTTTGTGTAGTACCACATTGGTGAGTGTCATGCCATCTTCATATTCCGTCAATAAATTTTTCATCTTATGAAGCATACTGTCCTTTACTAATAATCAACTTTTTCTCAAACACATACTGAACTAAAGTGAAGGAGATACTTGTCGAGTATTAGAAAGACGACAATGCAATGATTTGAAGAATTGTCACACCAATTGAGTACTCTACATTATGGTTAAAGATGGGACATCATGATGGCGACAATGTCACTTGGTGACATAAATGCCATAGACAGTAAGATGAATCAAAGTTCTATAGTTTCCCTCTCAATAAATAGTGACTCTTGTGACTGACTAGTGATTGTTTGGGAAGCTGTCTATGTCTTGAGTACTACCTCAAGTAATTGAGAGTATATTTAATGATCTCTTGAAATTGACAAATTTTAACCAAGGCATTGCAGTAATAATTGCTAGACAAATATGAAAGGAAATCTTACTATAATCATTGGAAATTATTGCCTTGCAAATATTGATTTGAATAAATAGTAGCATAGGGAACAAATCGAAGGAGCTACTCATAGGTCCTGTCTTGCGAGTTGCACTAGCAGAAACTTTGTGGCGAGAGCTGCCACTCGCGCATTGCACTGCAGCTCGTAGTCAGTTTTGAAATCTTCTCCGCATGTGACCTCTTTGTCCGAGCCTACAGACATTTCTTTTGGTACTAAAATTTTTTGGCCGCCATACTTATAGTTGAAGCAATTGCGCAAGTACAGTTAGTAACGCCTCTTGCTACACAAACTAACCTCCGCCCTAATATCCACATGGAGTTTGCCATCAAGCACAACGTGAAAAGGCAGGTCACGATGACAGTGGAGAAATATGTGTTTCAAGATTGCTCAGTATTTGAAGGGATTACTACAGCGGTATGCACATGTGACTGGAACAAAGAGAAGCAAGGAACTCCGACTAAAGTCGATTGGGAGAGTGCGTACATGAAGTGAAGGCGCGGGCGTGCGTGTGACCCAAATGCAAGAGGTATGTGTGAGTGCTCAAACCTCCCCCTCAAGAAGTAAGAGCAAGCACAACTGGATTTTTATAAACAAGAGCAATGAACTAGACACGAAAGAATAAACACAGGGTGGGTTTGGTTGTAGATTTCCAACTAAAGACGCCTTCCAAGCAATGGATCTTTACAAACAAGCCTACAACTTACAATGATGAGCAACTGGCCCAAATCCCTAAGGTAATTAGTATGCAAAAATAAGGGTGAAATGGAATGGAAGGTGGGAGTAATCATACCTTGTCGTGAGATTCTACATATCCTATGGTTGGCTTGTGGATGGCCTCCATCCTCCTTGCGCGTAGGTGTGATGAATCCAATGTATGATAGCTCTATTCTAAGGACAAATAATTGCAATGTATTGCTTGGTTGGGGGAGATAAAACCTGCTAGTGAACCGACTCTCTCGTCGTAATTGTAACGAATAATCACAACGTCGGGAGTAAGCCTAGAAGGGAGTTTGGAGATCCTTATACCCCCTTGTGGTGACCCAAATAGTCTCTAAGATGACGCCGATTGACCTTTGTCTTGTTAGTGGACTAAGTATGACGGGTATGCACTTCTAAGAGGGGTCTATGATGCAAGGGAAGACCTCCTAGGATTTTTCTTATGGTAAAGCTTGGCACAAACAACACAAATGCAATCCTAGCACATGGCAATGTGAGATACTTCTCTTAGAGGACAAACAAGTGGTTGGGCCTTTAATGCTCTAATCCTTTCCTTCTTATTTTATCCTAATTTCCCCAAATTTTAGCCTCAAGGGCTGAAACCAAGGCTCATTGGAGCTATAGGCCCTGAAGCTTTGGAGGGAGAGCCGTGGATGAGAACTATCGTGGATGAAACTGCTAGATGAGAGCCGTTGATGAGCTGTCATGGATGAAATTGCTGGCTGAGAGCTGCAGCTAGTGAACTTGAGAGAGAGTGTGATCTTAAGAGAGTAGCAGTTGGTAAAACTTGAGAGAGAGACAGGGGCTGAGTGTGATCTTGAGAGAGGCAGCAACTGGATATTTGAGAGAGGCAAGGAGGGACAAGTGTAATCTTGAGAGAGAGCGGCAGCTAGTGAATTTGAGAGAGGTAGGGGGGCCAAGTGTGATCTCAAGAGAGAGGCAGCTGGTAGATTTGAGGAGAAGACAAGGAGGGGCAAGTGTAATTTTGAGAGAGGCAGCATGCAGCCAGGTAAGCTCAAGAGAGGACAGGAAGGGACGAGTGTAATCTCAAGAGAGAGCGGCAGCTGGTGAATTTGAGAAGACAAGGAGGGATGAATGTGATCTTGAGAGAGGCAGCAACTGGATATTCAAGAGAGGCAAGGAGGGACGAATGTAATCTCGAGAGAGAGCGACAGCTGGTGAATTTGAGAGAGGCAAGGGGGTTGAGTGTGATCTCAAGAGAGAGGCAGCATGCAGCAGCTGGGTACTCGAGAGAGGACAGGGAGCCGAGTGTAATCTTTGAGAGAGAGAGAGAGCAGCAGCAGCCGGATCAAGTATGCTACAATTGTCACTGGCTGAGAGACTCTGGAGGCAAGGCATGGCCTCAAGCTGAGAGAATTTCTGATTTTTGTGATTTCTTAGAGAGTTGCTAAGGGAATTGAGAGAGGTGGCCTAGTAAGGCTGAGCTATCAGGATTCCTCAAGAATTGCTAGGAAGGCTTGCAATGTGATGATGCGGCGGGGGTGGAGTTCTGGTAAGGTACTGGTAAGCTAACACTCTAAATGGGGACTAAGGGAGTACTAGGACTTCTAAGAAGTATGGAAAAGCGGCATTGCCAATCATAGTCCAACTTCCTAGGGGTTAGTAAGATCAAACACGCTAGGAAATCACTACGAGCCTCCCCCTACTAAGTGAGAGACCAACACTCTCTATCCTCACAAAGAACTCTACTATACAAGGTAAGAGGGAAGAGTCCCACAAAAGGGGACCACAAAGGAAGGACAAAGGTGACTGTTGACAAGTAAGTGATGATAAAAGTGTTCTAAAACCAGGGAGTGACAAGAGATGGGGTCACAAGTAATGAGTGATGGGTCCAAGTGATAAGAGAAGTGATAAGTGACCAAGGAGTGTTTGGGGGAGGATGTGGGCCTCCCTTTATACATTTGGGGGAGGACACCTTGGCCCTTTATCTAGGAGATCCATAGATCTCTTGAAATCTACCTAAAATCTAAGAAAAACTCAAAATGGATGAAATCTGGATGGATTTGCCATAACTTTTGGAGCATAGCTCCAAATAACAAACTAATGGTGGCATTGGATTCCTTGGACCCAAAATAGTTGGTTTTGATTGTTTCCACTTCCAATTCCACAAGGCGTTGTGAAACTTGAATGAAGGATTATGGGTGGATGGATGAAAAACCCAAAATGGGGAATACATCCCAAATTGAGAAATTGGTTTCCCAAGGTCTTCCAACATTGTCGGGGGAGCCGGGAAACACTCTTTGCTTCCGCCAATTGGGCTCCAAGTGGATGATATCTTGAAATTGGATATCATGCGCCTTCTTGAAATTGGATGGATGTCATTGTTTGAGGCCTTGCTGCTATTGAAACGACTTGAAACTTGAGGGATTGTCGTAAATCCTTGAGAAACTCTTCCATGAATTTTGGTGGCATTTTACTGCCATTTTTCAACCATCTTTCACCAGGGTTGATTAGTAGCCTAGCAGGGTTAATTGCTTGAAATCACGTTCTCTAAAAAGCGGACGGTCTTGGGAACCTTGGATATAGACGCACCAAATCAATAATGTGACTTGGACTAGGTGATGTGGCCCTTGAACATGGCATGGCTAATCTACTCCTAAACTAACCCTCTCTAATTAGGTTAGTGGGGACTTTTGAAGGGGATCTCAAGCTCCTAGTGTGTGTGTCACTCAGACTGACTAAAACCTACTAAATCTCACTAAATCTCTTCTAATGACTTACCAAATGGAGTAGGGTAAATGGCATACCGCTAACCATTTGGTCTAACTAATCTAAATCAACATAAATGGCTATTCCACTTATATTAATGTAAATTCAATGCTAAGTTAAACGAAAAATAAATTTAGGACTTCTGGTGCTGAATCTAGGACTCACAGTATGGTACTTGCCCTCTCCCTTACTTTACACTTACAAAAGTGCTTCCACCCATTTCAAGAATTAGGGTTCCATATGGAGTACTGTTAGTGACAAGCGTATGTAATAACAGCACTTTTTTTGTTGTGTTAGGAAGATTCCACAAATAGTTGTAGCCAAGTCACAACGTAGTTGTAGTGGAAGTCAAAACTGAAATATAGGGTGAATGCATGGTTGGGTGGCTCAAAAACGTGACAAGCTATCAAAAATCGCATCCACCCATTTTTCAAATGCCTTAAAGGTACATTGAAAAAATTTAAAAATAAAAAAGAAGTGCATTGTGCAAAAGTAAACTTCATTGTAGTTGTAATGATATTGTTGATTATTATTAAAATAATTTTATGGAAGTGTAGGGGACTTTTAAAAATTCTTAGGTGTGATAGTTTTGCTATCACCACTTTTTTTAAGGACTTTTTAAAGGTGGTTTAGTTATCTAGGAGAATGCAAAGGACTTTGATCCTAGTGAATGTTTGACTAAATTTTTAGAAAATTAGAATCTTGTTTTATAGATGTGTATTGAATGTTAAGAAAGGACTTTTGAATGGCTTTATTAACCTTGGATTTTACGAAGCCCTTTTCTCCTTTACCCTTTTTTCTCCAATTTTTTTTTCCAAGATTTATATTTCTCTTAGTTCTAGGACCGCTGGAGTTGCCAGGGACTTTTTCATAAAGATTTAAGGTTTTTGGCCCAAGTCTAGGAGTAAGCTTGCTGTGGTTTCATTCAAGAAAGAAAGAGCTTGAAAGATCTGACCGTTGAATTAGTCAATGATTGATGGTCAGCAGGAAGAGATCATGACTAGTACTTGTCACCCTGACTCTGCCAAGAAGATCTAATTGTTGAATCAATCAATAATTGACGATCGAGAAGAAGAGATCGTGATTGGTACTGTCACCCTGACGCTGTCAGGGTTTGTCTTCATGGTGTTGCTGACAGCGTATTTCCAGAGATCAGTCGAGTGGCTCTAAGGGTTAGGACTGGCTAGGTTAGGGTTGCCGCTCATTATTAAGGTTGCCGCTCATTGTTTTTTGAAAATTGGCATTGTGGTTAAGCTGCGCGCAAACTTCCCTGTTGGGTTTGAATTTTTTTGTTGAGATTTTGCTTACGTGCGCATGATCCAGTTGCATTTTGAAAATTTTGGTAGAGATCTACTTGCGCGCGCATTGTGTGTCTGGAAGCTCTAGGATTTTTATGTATGGTTCATTGTTGGATTATGGTTGCAAAAGGTTTTTAACAAGTTTAGAGTTTGGTTTATTTGTGCACAAGGTTTGCAGCAAGTTTGAGGTGACATTGTCTTGTGCAAATTCTGTAGTGTGCTCAGGATTTGTTGTGCAAGTTCAGTGTCTGTTTTCGCCTTGCAACCTCTTCATTTGCTACTGAGCTTTGAATAGTGCTCCTTGTACCACATTTAGGGTTTAGGTGTTTTGCATCAGGTTTGTGGAGGGTTTAGGATTAGAGCTTACTCTCAAATTGGTTTGGCAATGGGAAGCCAACAGAATGATAATAGGCGGTTAGGCCACTCAAATGCACCAAAGAGATCGATGGAGGGGCATTGTTGGAGGAATAGAGAAAGGCAACAACAA
Source organism: Ulota crispa (assembly GCA_963920765.1). Taxonomy (NCBI): domain Eukaryota; kingdom Viridiplantae; phylum Streptophyta; class Bryopsida; order Orthotrichales; family Orthotrichaceae; genus Ulota; species Ulota crispa. The sequence continues at coordinate 12,922,954 of OY987242.1, forward strand.
TATTGTGCAAGAAGAAATGCGAGTAGGCTTACAGATGCATTAGGGAATGGGAGTGTTCATGTGGATATGCCTTCACGTGAGATTAAGAGGGGTGTTCACTGCATTTTACAAGTGATTGATGAAACTTTGCAAGATTTTTTGACTCTAGAGGCTTGAGGCCGTGTTTTGCAGAGAGTTCTAGCTTCAAGTATTTCTTCAAGTAATTTGTTGTCTTCAACAGTTCCTTTCAGTAGCAACGGTAGGGTTGAAAGGGATGTTTTGAGTGGTTTGCAGCAATCTCTTGTTGAGGTCAAGTCTGCCAAAACTTCCATGCAATTGGCCACAAAACATGCTATTCTAACTGCAGTCGTTAGCTCTTGCTCTAGCACGTTTGTAAGAGGTCAAGCATGGGCTTTGCAAATTCATCCCATAAACATTGCTAAAGCCATAGTTTGTAGAAAGGCCATGGATTCAAGCTCCATTTTCAAGTAGACTCTTTCTGGCCAAAAACAGAGATCTGATGTTATTTTTGAGTCTACCAAGGCAACAGTTGCATTGTGGTGGGCATCAGAATCTTGAAATAGTCTGATTGCTAAAGAAGTTGCTCGTTTGAGAATTGATATCTCATTATACGATGTGAAGCCTACACAATACTTCATGGAATCTCAGGTTCGTGCTAACAACCCTCTTGCTATTCTAATTTAGCGTTTTCTTTATCTGGCTTCATAGTGTTTGAAAGTTGCCATTTGAATCAGAATGTTGTGGAACTTTCCTCACATGTGTTCAACTTTTTTGCTAAGTGGTGTGCAATGGAAGCTATTGCTTATATTGTTTTGTTTTAGAAATGGTTAATAGAATGTTGTGATTGTTTGTGATATTTTTTTGCAATTTCTTTTGTGCTTAGTTGTTTGTAGTGTTCATTGAGGAATTTTTCAATTTTTTTTGCTTCTTTGCTAAAGTTTAAGATGGGTTTTAGTCTCGATTTAGGGAGCACTTATCACCTTTTTGTCATTCAGATGTGGATTAAGGGCTTAGATTTGGAAACTCTGAGTTATCGTTGTCATATCTAGTGTGTCTTCATAGAATTGGAATTCATCTTCCTTTATTTCTGGCTTAAGATGAGGTAGTGGGGGTGTTCTTGTAGATTTAGAATTTACGATTTAGTCACACCAAATTTCATTAAGGCAGTCTCTTGGATTTTGGTATATTAGGGTTGGGAATTTTTCACTGTGCATGTTGACGGAGGGTATTTAGGGTGTTCAAAAACTTCAAGTTTAGTTTAGGGTATATGGATGTTCACTGAGGCAATTGTGGGTGTTCATACGCATTTGATTAGGATATTTGTCAGTACAGGTGTTCATTGATGGTATTGGGTGTATTTGGGTATTTCACGCTTGGACGTTTGTCATTGCGGGTGTTGATTGAGGCAGTCAAGGGTTTTCACTAAGGTAGTTGAGGCTCTTCATGGACATTAGGGTTGGATAGTAATACAATAAGAGTTTAGGTTTTCATTAAAAGTGGTTATTGGGTGTTCATGGTGTCTTGACATTCTTTGAGGCTGTTTTTGTATAGTTGTGTTTTACTATTGGACATTGGTTGGTGTGAGTGTTCTCCGATGCAATTTAGGGTCTGTATTGTTCAATATGGTTGGGCATTTTCTGACTTTAGGTATTTGTGTATAGTAGGGTTGGACATCCATATCTTTGGTGTATCATTAAGGCAATGTAGGGTATTTAAAAGATTGTGTAGAGAAGAGGATTGTGTATGGTACTCTGATCCCATTATTGTGGCAATTTCTGCAGATGGAGTTTTATTTGAGGTTTCAAAAGGCTCACCCTGAAATCATTATCGGCAAGAGGGCATTTGACTTGTTGCGGCCTTTTTGGGTGAAAAAGATGAAAGAACGCAATACTTGTTGCATCTACCACGTTGAAATCTCATAATTATTTGAAGCGCTGAACAACATGAGACTGAAGTCAGGGCTCCATGATTTCGGCACCTGCACTTGTGATTGCAAGGAGATTTGCTCTTCACTTGAGGTAAATGGCAATGGCTGCCAAGGTAAGGAAGTGAGGTATACTTGAACCACTAAGTTGTGGGAATCAATTGTATGTCCAAAAGGTGAATTTGTGGAGTGGCATTCACGAGAATGTTTATTTGGTTTGTGCAATAATTGTGGTGTTGATTATTTGCCTATATGCCCTATTAAGGAAGAAGGAACCTCTGCTATTAAAATTCCTTGGAAGAGATTTGATATGAAAAGTATTGTCACTAAAAGAGGAGAGGAGAAACAAAAATTGCATCTTGCTTACAAGTCTACTACATTAGATGAGTTAATAGACTATTTGAAGTCCAAATTGCAATTTTTTGTTCAGCAAATATTTGTTGCTAGATGGCAAGACTAACAATTCAAAAAGAGTTTGGAAAATATCCCTATTGATGGAATTGTTTTTGTGATAGATTTTGCTGAAAATTACAGGTTTGAGATTTAGAATGAGGTGCAATCGATGCATTGGTAGAACTATCAAGTGTCAATTCTTGTACAAATCTGCTGGACCCAAAACCCTAACCCTAATCCTACTGATCCTAGTACAAATACATTGATGAAATATCACTTTTATATCTTTGATGATAAGAAACATGACTCTTACTTTGTACAACATTGTCTAAATTTGCATTGGAAAGATTTGCATCAATCAGGCTTTTACCCAAAGCAACTTTGGATTTGGTCTAATGGTTGCTCTTCTCAATTTAAAAGTAAAGTACCGTGATACTATGTGAGCCGCTATCTTCAATTAATCGATGGCTGCATATGCTAGTGGAATTTCTTTGGTTCAGGGCATGGGCCTTGTCCACTTGATGGAGTTGGAGCTGTGGTGAAATGATTCATTTGCCAAGGTCAATTAGATTGTGAAGGGCCTGAACTTGCAAACGCTGCCCAAGTTGTGGAGATGCTGCAAGAAAATTTATCCTCAAGACCAGAAACATGCTATACGGGGACAAATAGAAGAGATGTGACCAGGGTGTTTTGGCATATTTTGAAGGTCACATTGGCTATGGAGCGAGAGACCCTCTTTATTACCATGCCTATTGCTGGAACTAGAGACTTACATTCCATCCAATCTATGAATGCAATTTCAACAAATAGGCTGCTTATAAAGAGTTTGGTTTGTTTTTGTTGTTTTTATTTGGATTGTAAGTGGGATAGCTATGAAAATTTGGCTTGGACGCTTGAATGGAACGTGGAGGTACTAATTCCTAACAATGTAGCACATGTCCAATCAACTATTTCTGAGAATTTTGATGGCAGCTTGTGGGCAAACTATGGTGGAGATAGAGAAAACCTAGTGGGTTGCATTGAATTGGGTGAGAACTTTGCAACCAATGCAAAAGAAGATAACAAGGGAAATGTGGATTTTGAGGTGCTGATGTGCACTAAGCCATCCTTCACAATACAAAAAGCTTTCACTTGCCTTGGAGTCAAGAATTCTTGGTGGGAGATCTATGTATAGGTCCATTGTATTACCAAAGATACGGCCGAGACTTGCGCAACTATGTGCTTTTTCGAAAATCTCAAGTTGCCCATCTACATGCTTGTCAAGTGAGGACACTGAAATTCCCCATGGAACCCCAAGATCATTGTGTCTTAGGCAATGACATGGTGTACAAGCTAGGTTCTCATGCGGCTGATGGCATTCAAAGTGCTGTTGCACTGCAGGAGTTCTACTGTTGTAGTTTAGAATACTGCTGAATTCCAAGAATTCAATTGTTTGGCAATATGGAAAGTTTGTGCAATGCTTAAGTTAGAATAATGGTGGAGTTAGTAAGGCTTTAGTTAGTATTGTTTGTATATATGTTAGTGTAAGCTAGAGTAGGACAATCATGCTCCAAGGGGCAGTTTTAGTGGTTCAATTCCTCCATGATTGATGTCTACAGTAAATTTTAGGAACGGCTGAAAGTGTTTGATATAAAGTTATATCTTATTTGGAATTGTTTATTAAGTGGTCACTTTCCCTTGCACACGTTACCAAGAATGCCTCCCCCTCCAAAAAAATTTATATACAAATATATATGTAGGTGCTTTTCATTGCCTCCAAGTTTACAAACAAAGCAACTAGTAATGTCTAAGTGCTTTTGGTTGCCTCCAAGAGTAGAAAAAGGAACCCTCAAAACAAATAGTAATGTCTAAGCGCTTTGTATTGCCTCTTAGATCACAACAAAAAGCCCTCCAAAAAATTAGTAATGTTTAGGTGGTTCTTGTTGCCTCTAGGTTCACAAAAAGGATCCTATATTGAAAGTAGTAATGTTTAAGTGCTAGAGTGTTTAAATAAATTAAAGAACTTCATAGATGTTTTGTTAAACCTTATTTTCCTTTTGATGATTTAAGATTATGGTGTTAGTAGAGTAGTAGTATTAATTAAATTTCCTAAACAAAAAAGGGGGCAAGACTAAGTACTTTACACATAAGCAATTAAAAATTTAAGTCAAGTTGAATTCTCTAAGAATGTGCCATACATAGTGGACATGAAGTGTGAAGTGTTGTTGAGTTTGCTGTCATGGAGCTCCAAAAAAATGACACACAAATAAGCTTCTTACCCCTTTTAGCAATCATTGACAAAAAAAGGTAATTAGTAAAGAGTAACCAATGACTAAAATTGAATTTTCTTTGTATGTTTTTCATAGAAATAAAAAAAAATGATATCAAATAACACTAATATAGGTGGATGAGGGGGGATGTCACCAGTCTTAGCGGCGTGCATGAACCCCAAACATGCAGGTTTAGTTATCTATATCATCCACCTAATCAAAGTATGATTTGTTATCATCTATTTTCTTTGTATGAGAAATATATAAAGAAAAAAGATGATTTGCAAATGAATATGTAATGTACATGTCTACTGTATTTTTATACAAAGTATAAGTAAAAGTGATT